>CAJVGC010000590.1:51735127-51757627 GCA_910822075.1 Senecio squalidus | reverse complement strand
ACGACACAAGGATCTATTTATATAGACCTTGAGGAAACCCTAATCTAATTAGGTTAAAACTCTAACGAAATCTACGAAGATAATTATCAATATATTGTTTATATAATTATCTCCTTACAATGCGCTAACTAAATATATCAAATAACTAGTATTAACAAGCGCGCCAATAGAAACTTCTTTAATCAGATCCATGCAGCCAATATTAACTTTCACCAGTAGTAAGTCTTACCAGTAGTAGTCTCCAATACTTGACCACCAATCACCAGTATTATCACTCACCGGTATTAACCAAACAATCCAACAATACTAACTAACTCTACGAGTATTAACACCTTATAAACTCAACAATCTCCCCCTAAACTTATGCATTCATCAAAAAGCATAAGTTTCTTCATTACCAACCTTGGAGAATGTTGCCAATACTTCTAACTGACTACAATGAGTTTCGATGATCTGTGAGCTGGCATCTGATCTTCCACAATAGTTGAATATCCTCTTCTGAATCTTGATTGGCCTTCAACTTAACATTCAGCATGTTGATCATAACATTGATGTCGTTCTTGTATTTCTTTTCCACCAAACAATAATCTGTTGAGTCATCACTTCTACTCAACGAGTAAACTCCACAACTTTCATAGTGTATCCACTCAAGAATAGGAGTAAACTTTGACAACTTTTCTGGCACGTTCTTAGGTTCAAACATGACTTCCAGTACTTCCATAAATATATCATTAAAGTCTAGAACGGTAGCTTGGCCATTTGAATACTTCTTGCAGCCAATGAGAAAGAGATCCACCAAGTCCCTTCGACTTATATTCCTAAAGATTTCCAGATGATTGTAGAACACCCTGAAGCTCTTGTCAGCTCTAAAAACCTTGTACCCATTCTTTCCATCCACAACCACAGAAAACCAGTCTACTATGGGCATTTCTGTGAAGGTTGTTGCACAATTAATGTCTTCAGAATGTATGATCAGAGTCTTCATGTCATCAAAGACTCTATATGTAGCTTCATTTACCTGGTCATCTGAAATCTCAGGCATACATCCAAACACAAAGTTTCCAGAAATGTCTTCTTGTTTGACCTGGACAATTTTTCGCTTCTCTTCCTCTTTCTCAACTTCTGTCTCCTTTTCATTACCTTGAGAACTCTTTGTTGCAGATTCCTTCATTTGTTCAACTCTTGCTTTCTTTACATCAGTCTGAGCAGATGAACTCGTGCTTTCCTTTCTTTTGGTACCAGTAGCAACTGTTTCTACTGCTGGCTTTGATCTGTTTGCAGTAGGAATATTACCACCTGGATATTTTATTTTAGCTGGCACAAACTGTTGTTGAACTTTCTTCTTTTCCACCTTTGGCTCTGCCTCTTTCTTTTTACCAAAGAGGACAACCTTATAACCTCTGTCAAGAGCAGCCTTGAGAGCTCTCTCCTTCTCCAACTCTTGTCTATCTCTTTCCAGCTTAGCTTGCTCTTGAGCAGCCTTCAAGATTCTCTTCTCCTTGATATACAGATACATGACATTGTCTAGCTTCATGGGACCCAATTGCTTTCCACTGTATCTTCTAGTTGATTTGAGGAAGTCTGTGTATTTTTTCTTATCTTCAGCCCTCCTTTTGTTTCTTTTAACAATGTTCTTGCTTTGCTCTTCTTCTTTCTTTTGCTTCTGCAGCAAAATTTCATCCCTTTCAAGCATCTTCTGAGAAAGCTTAGCATCTTCCCTCTCTTGAGCTTTTCGTTTGAGTTCCTCCTGTATATGTTCCTCTGCCATCTTTTGAGCAGCAATTGCATCCTCTTGCTCAATTTTCTTCATCCTTTCCCTCTCAGCTTGAGCCTTTTCTTGATCTTCTTTGTTCCCTTCTTGTTCTTCCCTTTTTATCATTTCAATTTCAGCTTGTTCCTTCTCCATTCTTTCCTTCCTTTTCTAGCTCTGCCAACCTGATTTTGTCATCTCTCTCTTCAGCCATCTTTCTTTTCTTTTCCATTTCTTCCTCCTTAAATTCTTCTTTTGACTTTTCCACCACATTTCCCTTGCCTTTGCTTTTCTTTTCCATTTCTTCCTCCTTCAATTTTTTTTTGAATTTTCCACCACCTTTCCCTTGCCTTTGCTTTTGTTCTGGGTCATCAAGATTTACCTTTTGAATCCCCTTCTTTGTAGTAATAAAGCCAATGTTTCTTCTGGGCACTGGAGGAGGATTAATGGGATCAGTAGACTCATCAGTGGTACCTGCAGATCCACCAGTAGAAAAAGTAATTGGTTTTTCCTTAGGTTTTTCAGTGGCAGCTTTCCTTTGAAGTGCTACTGCAGCTGCAATCTGTTCTCTCCTTAAAGCCTCCGCCTTCAATATTTCTTGCTTAGCTTTCTCTTCTTTAATATTCTCAAGCTCTGAAGCTATAGTTGAATCATCTTCAATTTGGGAAACTACTGGTGGAGTACCAGTAGTAACTATAGCTTCAGAATCACCGGTAGGAATTTCTTCTGTTTTGTCACCAATATTAACTGGTGGCTCCTCACAAGTAGTAACTCGGGCTCCTCACTAGTAGTAAATGGTGGCTCAGTTGTAGTTTCCTTTTCTTTCTCAGCTTTTTCCTTTTTTCTTCAGTCTTAATCTTGGCAATTCCTTTCAAAATTTCTTCCACTCGCTCCCCTGCCTGTTTGATTTCAGCTTTAGAATCTCCCATGTTCATAATTACATCATGTAATTTTTGGTCTTCAGCTGTCCATTCAGTAGACTTTTGCACAATAGACAATGGAGCATTTGGAACTTTCTTCTGTTCATCCTGCTTGACATCTTCATCTTCCTTCTTTTCACTGTTTTCGACCACAACCTCTTCTTTAAACATTGGAACCTTTGTTTCTGTTTGTTGTTCCTTCTCTTGCTGAATCTCCTTATCAACCACCTTAGTGGCAACATTCTTATCATCTTTGGCCGGAAAGCTAGAGCTTGAACTTGTACCAGAAGGAGTGGACAGTTTCGGCTTTGCTCCACCCTTCTTTCCACCCTGCTTACCAAACTTCTTCTTCAGCTTTATAGGTTTCTTCATCACAGTCCTGCACACTTTTACCTCCTGTACCAAGCGAGATACAAGTTTCTTCAATCTTTTGATTTCCTCCTCCTGACCTTCCACTTTCACAATGAATTTCTGGCACATTTCCATCAATTTCATGGGTGTATAGTTATAGCTATCCTCCCCACCCTTCTGTTGAGTACCAACATTGGGCAGTTCCTCGGATGATGTAGAGGGTGACTCCTGCCTAGAAGTAGCATCACCCTCCCCCTTTGTCTATTGGCGCCAGGGACCTCTAGAGGATGATTTCGGAGAAACATCCTCTTTTATAGTTGCCGTCGATTGGGTCTTAATGCTTGTCTTACTGCCCTGAGCACCACGAAGTGGTGCATCAGTAGTATGAGCCCTTTCGACATGGTCTCCCCTCTCCTTACGGACCACCTTCTTAACGGGTTTCACCACTGGTTTAGATGTTTTAGCTTTAGGTCCAAGAGGTGAAGGACCCTTCTTGGCCTTAGGTGCGTACTCCTTCTGAGGTGTAGTTTGAGCTGATTGAGTTGGTGCAACAGAGGCACTCTTTTCCGTTTCAGTATCAGGTACAGAAGTGGAGGTAGGTGGTGTGGGTTGGGACTCAAGTGTGTTACTTGGTCCTTCACCAGTAGCAACAAGGACACCCACCATTGTGGGTTACTTGGTCCTTCAGAATAGGAACTAAAAAGTTATATTCAAACTGTAGAAAGCTAATAAAATTATAATTATAGAAAGTTTGATGTTAAATTATGATTGCAAAAAAAAACAATTTTTATATTTTTTTTTTATTTTGATAGATAGTCATTTTCTAAGTTCAGATTCAACTTTACATATATTTACATGTTAGATTTGGTATAAAGTACAGATTGAAAATATATATATATATATATATATTATTTTGAATTTATATATCATTATTTGATGGCATTAAGAGGTAGAGGTGAACAAAACTGGGTTAATCCGATATTTGGTTCGGGCACTAAAGCTTGAGCCTGAACGAAAGAACTAGGTACTTGGGGTTCGAACTGTTGTATTGGGACAAACATGACTAAGTTTGGGTCATTAAATGGATGGGCATGGGTATGTTCGGTTCGGTTATAGACCAAAACCGCATCTACAACCGAACTTCCGCTTAATTTAAAATCTTGACCATTCGATTTCGGCTAATTGGTTATGGGATATGTGTTGGCTCGCTTAGCGGTTAAACAGCCGTTAATCACCTTAATTCTCAATGATAAATTCAGGGTTGAAAAATTTATCAAATAGTTCAATGTAAGTTGTAATATACAATAACAAAAAGTTATTCTAATAATTAATCATCTTAAATAATAATAATAACTCGCAAGTTTGTTTAGTGAAATTAAAACTTTAAAGTGATGGGTTTGATTACATTTCCGCACATAATATAGAATATCTTCGTTACTAATTTAAACTAAAAACAAAGTGAGCTATAACTAAAGATCTTTTTTATAAAACATACTCATGTTACATCAATATAAACATTAATGATAAACATTTGACAATTCGGTTAATTTGGTTCGGTTTTTTATACATACCATAACCAAATCGAAATTGGTTTTAATTTGGTTTTTTCGGTTACTATTCGGTTAAAATCGGTTTTTTTAATCCTTATCAACATTCTTAGATTATGTAACACTTGATCAATAATGACTTATAATATACAGTAGGTTTTTTTGTAGAGAGAAAATCTGGACATTTTTTCACCATAGACCGAAGTTTCATGCTTTGGGCTTTTATTCCAGATTTTTCGTGCTTTGGGTTTTGCTTTACCGAAATCCAGCTTGTTTAGGCCTTTAATGCATTCGGGACTTTCTGGTCCATTTCGGATACGGGGTTAAATCCGTTTGTGCATCCAGTTGAAAGTATTTTAGCTTTCAAAGCATTTTTGGCCTAACTTGTTATAAAGTGTGTATGTTATTTTGTTATGAGCTTAATAGCTATTTAAGCACTTTTTCAAATGCCCAATCGCTTTCGTTTTTATAAAAGATTTTTAAGCATTTAAAAGCTAAAATACCAAAAACTGTTTCGATTAACAAAGAAGCTCAATGAGTCTTAAAAAGCTAAAAAGCTATTGAGCTAGCAAAACAGCCCCTAAGCAAATCAAGCGTGTATGAGTCGAGTTGGATAATATGTAGATGATGTCCATGATACATTACTGATTCGTGTAACTTATCTAGCAAGTCATTTATATGTGGTATATTATACCTTAGAGATGGAAGTTATGTTAGTCTAACAACCAATAATAAACATCTACGACTCTTAATGCATAAGACTTGTCACACGAGTAAAAACAATGGCGGTTTTAGACTTTTAGGTTTCTCGACATTTGACAATGATGGTTGGTTGTACATCCAAAGAAACTTAGAAGAACCTACTGTCACGAGGGCCGAATGCATGTTGTAATGAATGGTAGTGTGAAAATCTCTGATATTTATATATTGCTACCACCGAAATTTTATAATACTAATTGAGTTGCTACAAACCCACCAATTCAGCCCAATTTTATTTAAAAAGTCCATTAAATTATCTACTTTCTTCGATTAAAATTTATTTGATTATTGTATTTTGAATTTTTTTTTTTTTTTGCTACCATTGAAAATTATTTCTAAATCCGTCACTCACCGTCACAAATCTATATGGATTTACAACCATTCATTGATGACTTTGAAAGATAAGAGAACAACTTAAAACATCATAAAATGTTTTCTTGTATGTATACAAAATTACCAATTAACAAGAGTTTATACTGTATGTTCACATTACGCGTTAGCATAAGTATTCATGTGAGTGTGGGGGTCATTTTGCAAGTTACTCTTAAGTTAGTTCTAATTATGCTTTACTAAAAACAGAGTAAACAACTCCTAATATTGTAAAAACATAAACCATTATTATTGTATCAACAATGAAATTTTGATCGCTAGCTAGTTGGCACATACCCTTTTTATGGAGCGAAAATAACATATGCGAAAACGGTTTCAAGTATTTAGCCGAAAAGACAAGTCCAAAATTAGGTCCGAGCAAGTAAGGCATGAGATTAATTCGACATGATTTGGCATAACAAAATATCAACCAAAGAAAACTTGCAAACACACCAACGTACATTTATATGTTGAGTAAGAATTGCTTGAAATAGTCATATACTTCCTTACAATATTGTTTATGTTAGACATAGGAACCCAAAAACAAATGTAAGCCCAAGTTCGTATGCGGACTTGGGCCCGTTAGGTTATTATTTTCCTATAAATAGGTGTCCTATGTAATCGTTTTAAAGTGATGAAATATAAAAATTCTTCCACAAAACCCGATTACCGATTTCTACATGGTATAAGAGCAGGTTACTTTCGAAAGTACCTATTCGAACTAGTCCATTCGACTAGGAAACCAACCCAAACGACTAGTCATTCGACTAGTGAAACCTCACACACGACCTGTGTGTTTGGATGTAAAATCAACACATACGACTTGTGTTATTCGAACAAAAATTAAGCAAACACGAATAGTAACTTACCTCATTCGACTGAAATTTGTTCGTCTTCGAACTTGGTCCTTCGACTACCAAAACATCACACACGGATTGTCTCCTTCGAACAGAATCCTCGACCAGATCATCATTCGAACACGGATTATCTCATCTCCGAACAACAATCGAAATCCATTCGACCAGATCATCATTCAAAATCCATTCGACCAAAATATCACTCGAACACGGATTGTCTTGTTCACGAACATCAATCGAACACGAACAGAATTATCCAGAAAAAAAAAATAATTTTTTTTGTTTGTTCTTGTTCGTACGAATTATCCCCAAAGTCAATTTTTTGTTTGTTCTTGTTCGTTACTACAATCTCCCTGCCAGGTTAAAGCCCAGTTTAAAGCCCAATTACAATCAAATAAGCCTAAGCCCAATTAGAGAATTTAATAACAAGCCCAAATCAAATTAAAGCCCAATACACCACAATTTAAACAATTTCAACAGTTTAAACCACTATGGCTGACAACGAAAACAATAACTTCACCGTACAACAAATAAATTTGCTTCGTAACGGAGCTCAGAACCAATTTCAAAACCCAAAACCTCCTTTCAAGAATCATCGGTCAGACAAGCCGTTTTTTCGAACTCAATCAAAGGTGGATAAGAGGAAGCTAAAGTGTGAAGAGTGTGTCATGTCGAAACACACCAAAGAACAATGCTTTAGGATCGTTGGATATCCAAATTGGTGGAGTGATAACCACAAAACCTCCAAGACTGGAAAAGTTGTTGCTGTCATAGGCAGTAGAGAGATTAACGACGGAGGAAAGAAGTTAATGTTAAACATGCATGATTTCGAAGAGGAGAACGTTTCTTCCCGATCTGGAGAAGTTAATGTTGCCACCAAAAACGCCAAGTGTAATTCATGGATTTTTGATTGTGGTGCCACTGATACAATGACGTTTGATATAAATGATCTAACGTCAAACTCGAGAGTTGATAAAACACGAATTCACACAGCTAATGGGGAAATTCTCCCAGTTAAAGGAGGGGAACCATTGAAATATCGAAAGAATTACGACTCTCGAGATGCCTTTATGTGCCATCATTATCACACAAGCTACTATCCGTCAGTCATGTTACGAAAGAATTAAACTGTGTGGTATTAATGCACCCCACTTTTTGCATTTTGCAGGATATCAGGACGGGAAGGATCATTGGGCGTGGTACTGAGAGACAAGGATTATATTACGTAGATGAAGTTACTCAACAAGGCTCAGTTATGGTGACTCATGGTTCAAACGATAGGAAAGAATGGTTATGGCACCGACGATTAGGACATCCGTCCACTGGTTATTTACGTCAGTTATTTCGGCATTTATTTCTTAAAAATAAAGAGTTTCATTGTGACACTTGTATTTTGGCAAAAATTCATAGACATACATTTAAACCAAATGATACAAGAGTTGATTCACCTTTTTTGTTAATTCATTCTAATGTTTGGGGTCCCGCTAAAATTGAAGGTGGACAAAATTTTCGCTATTTTCTGACATTTATAGATGATTGTACTCGAATGACTTGGACTTATCTTTTAAAAAATAAGTCTGAAGTTTTTACGAAGTTCACATTCTTTTGTAACATGGTCAAAATCCAATTCAAAAGTGAAATCCAAATTCTCAGGTCAGATAATGGGGGGGAATTTTGTAACACCTCCATGAAAACCTTCTGTCAAACACGGGGAATTATCCATCAAACTTTGTGTGCTCACACGCCTGAACAAAATGGGGTTTCGGAATGAAAAATCGTTTTTTATTGGAAATCACACAGGCTATTATGATTGAATCCCATGTCCCAAAGCCTTTTTGGCCAGAAGCCCTTGTCACTGCAACGTATCTTGTTAATCGACTTCCAACCCGAGCCCTAGGACTCAAAACTCCTCTCGAAACATTTTCACATTTCCATAAATTGCCATCAACTCTAACCCTTGAACCTCGAGTGTTTGGATGTTCTGTTTTTGTTCATATACCAAAAATAGAGCGTTCAGAACTTGATCCATGTGCAGAGAAATGTGTGTTTTTGGGGTATGGTGTCAATCAACACGAGTATCGGTGCTACAGTCCCAGTAGACGTCACATGTTCACCACAATGAACTGTGACTCTATCGAAACGGAGTTCTTTTATCATACCCATCTTCATGGTCAGGGGGAAAATGACAATGACGCATTAAGATGGATAAGTTGGGCACCACCTGTGCATGACTCTCCTACTGATACTCCTAATTCAACTGATAATCCTGAAAATTCTGATACTGATACTCCCACTCCAACTGATAATCCGGAAAATTCTGACGACAGTACCAATGCCACCAATAATGATCCTCCTCAACTGATATCCGAGGTAAGTGATTCTGAATCTCCAGATATTCCAAATAATTCTGATATGTGTGATGATGAACAACAGGTCGAGACGGAAACTCCGAGTGTAACTGAACCAGCTCGGTATGATCTTCCACCTAGATCAACCAGGGGAATTCCGCCTAACAGATACTCACCTGAAAGAAGTTCAAGAGGGTCGAGATATCCAGTTGCAAATATCGCAAGAAGGAATTTAGTTCCGGAAGCCAAGTCCTTCGCCAATGCGATCTGTTCTGAAAAAATACCAACAAGTGTTGAAGAAGCACTCAAGTATAAAGAATGGAAAGAAGCAATTGGAACTGAACTTGAAGCCCTGAAAAGAAGTGAAACATGGGAAGAATGTGAATTGCCTCCAGGAAAGAAACCCGTTAAATGTCGGTGGGTGTTCACTATCAAGTATAAACCCGATGGATCAATCGAAAGGTATAAAGCTCGATTACTCGCAAAGGGGTACACTCAGACGTACGGGATTGACTACTGTGAGACTTTCTCTCCAGTAGCCAAGATTGATACTATTAGAGTTCTATTCTCAGTTGCAGCAAACAAGGATTGGCCATTACACCAATTCGAGGTCAAGAATGCCTTCCTACATGGAGAATTGAAAGAAGAAATCTACATGGAAGCCCCACCTGGAATTCATGATAGTTCCGAGGCCAGGAAAGTTTGCCGACTAAAGAAATCTCTGTACGGTTTGAAGCACAGTTATGAAGAAATATGGCTATAACCAAAGCAATTCCTATCACACTCTCTTCTTGAAACGAAGAGGTAAACTCATAACCTGTTTAATAATCTACGTCGATGACATGATCATTACAGGGGATGATTCAGAGGAAATGACAAAATTGAAAGCTAACCTTTTCAAAGAATTTGAAATGAAAGATCTGGGAAGACTCAAATATTTTCTCGGAATTAAAGTTCTAAGATCAAAATTAGGGATCTTCATTTGCCAGCAAAAATATGTCCTTGATTTATTAGCAGAGACGGGAATGCTAGATTGCAAACCTGTAGACACTCCCATGATAGCCAACCAAAAATTATTCATGGAAGATGAAGCTGAACTGGCAGATAAAGAAAGATATCAGAGAACGGTGGGAAAGCAGATTTACTTAGCTCATACTCGGCCAGAAATTGCATACGTTGTGGGGGTTATAAGTCAATTCATGCACCAGCCTCAAGTCCAGCACATGGAAGCAGCTTTACGGATTATCAGGTATCTCAAGGGAACTCCTGGACACGGTGTTCTATTCAAAGCAAATGGGCACCTGATGATTGATGCTTATACCGATGTTGACTGGGCAGGTGACAAAGGTAATAGGAGGTCTACATCAGGGTATTTTACCCTAGTGGGAGGAAATCTTGTTACATGGAGGAGTAAAAAGCAAAAAGTTTTCGCCCTCTGAAGTGCTGAAGCTGAATTCCGAGGAATAGCACGAGGATTAGCTGAATTCCTATGGCTGCGAAAACTATTATCAGAAATTGGGTGATGTGTATTTTATAACATAAAATTATTTTAAGTTTAGAAAAGGATTTTTACCAACGTATATCAACACACAAAACAGGCAGTGTACCTGATCGTACGCAAATATAGAATCAGTAAGTCCGGATCGAACTCAGGGAACGTGTATATATATCCGTTATCTCAAATTATATAATTAAACTAATTAAAGCAAGTAAATATGGGGGCGTTTTAGTTCTATGAGAACATATTTCAGAAAACAATTAACTAAAATAAAATAACAATTTAATGAACTAAGTGAATTAATGGATGAAAAACTGTTTTGAAAAGTCTTTAGAATTAATCAAATATTAGAAAGCAACGATTACTAGGAATTACGTTTCACCTGGATTATGAATTAACAAGAATATGTTTGATTGATTTAACTGTGATTCCTATGATAACTAGATTTCCCGCTAGAGTTATCTAATCCTACAATTTTAGAGAAAGATCATACGATTGTTCGTACATCAAGAGCTATCTTAGATTATCCACTCTAAATTGTGCTTTAATGTCACTATTGTTTACAATTTAATCTGTCGACTACGAATTAACAAAAGTCTCAATTATTCAATCCTGATATAACTGTCATGTTCATTCAATTCATTAAATCACTAATATCTTAGCCTATCTCAATTAAGTCTCAAGCTACAATTATCTAATAAATTATATAATTGTAAATAATTAATAGATTTATAAGAACGCTAGTTATGTTATAGATCTATCAATCACGCTAAGTAGTTTATTTAATAACTTTGAATAAACATGGATTTCGATAAAACGTAAACAATAATGGAAAAATCAATTAGTTCAAACATAAACTTGATTAAAACATAAATCCAGGTTCAACAATCCAAGCAATCGCTTAATGAATTTAGCTCATGTTGGATTGTAAACAATTAACAAATAAGGTCTTAAAACAAAACATTGTATCAAGAAAATAATGCGTAAAAGTTCAAACCAAACAATTACTAGCTTCAAAGATGATTAATTGTGATTAACCAAAGCTTCCAAGTGTTTAACGGCTTCTAGGACTCTCCTTGCAGCTTTCCAGGATGGATGCAGGTTGAAAATAATGAATAATGTGTTTTAAACTCGAGACCTAGAAGCCCATTATATAGATTCTGAAAACGTCATTTTAGCCGTCGGCTGGCTCACTTCAGCCGTCGGCTGGAACACGCGGTCTAAAAAGTTGCTTCCGCGGCACGTTTTGAACGATTTGTGAAAAACTTTAATTTAGCCGTCGGCTAAATATCTTCAGCCGTCGGCTGTTTCTCCATCTTCACATTTCTTGCTCGTTTGTCTCCGTTTCAAGCCGGTTTCAGCTCCTTTTCGCTCCATGATCCAAATATTACTCTAATATGCAATTCTCACTAAAAATATACCAAATCATAATAAAAGTTGCAGAAAATGAGCTTAAATACGATAAATGTGGCTACAAAATATGGATTATTTCAGACACATCATTGGGTATCCCTCAGAAGAAGCCAGTAAGATCATGTGTGACAACAAAGCTGCTATCCAGATCTCAGGAAACCCAGTTCAACATGATCGCACAAAACACGTTGAAGTTGATAGGCACTTCATCAAAGAAAAACTTCAAGATGAGATTATCGAACTTGCGTTTGTTTCATCAAAAGATCAGCTTGCAGATATCCTTACAAAGGCGGTTCCGGAAAGATCTTCGCTCACTGTCTTGACAAGTTAAGCATTGGAAATCCCACTACTTAGCTTGAGGGAGAATGTTAGACATAGGAACCCAAAAACAAATGTAAGCCCAAGTCCGTATGTGGACTTGGGCCCGTTAGGTTATTATTTTCCAATAAATAGGTGTCCTATGTAATCATTTTAAAGTGATGAAATATAAAAATTCTTCCACAAAACCCGATTACTGATTTCTACAGTTTACGAGTTGGGGAAAGAGAGTTTAGATTATCAGAAAAAAAAGCCATCGCGCACATCATAGCCAGGATTGTTAGAGAAAATGTAAGTAGAGCATTTGCTCTGGAACCGAACGAATGAATATTTCATGTTTTCTTGTCTCCCCCTTACTACTGCCCTGCCCCTTTTAAACATGTAAAGATAAAGTTACATGTGTAAAGAGTATGTCTTTAAAATTATTATGAACTTTTTTGGAGGCTCGAGATTAAATATGTCAAAATACATAAGTCTAAATGTATAGTATTATTCGATAAGGTCTTTGTATTCTAACGTTTGTGGTTTTTAGTTTGATATCACTGAAAAACAATGTTTAGTAACTTTTCTGTACTAGTGACACTTAATCTATGTGTCCGTAAATGGAAGTTGAAATTTTTCAGGTAAAATCCTACATTTTCATGAATATTTTAGATTTCTCGGAGGGAAAACGTTTTGTTGTAAATTTGGTTGATTGGATTATACACACTCTAATTTCGTTTCTTTGCATCCAGCTACAAAGATTGCTTAAACAAAGTTAATTGTTGTGTAAAAACAAAATTACGAGTCAACCCCCACCGAGGTGCATTCATTTCATCAAAACAAATGCATTCCGAGAAGGGGAAAGTTTGCTTCACGTTCATAATCATCTCGATCCCCTTAAAATCTTAGAAAACACAAATTCTGATAGTTAAAGAATTTGAAAACATACCAACAAACAATCTCTAATATTAAACATGAAAAACTTATCCAAGGTTTCAATAATTTTGGTTACAGTTTACTATATGTCATCTCGCACGATTTAATAGCAAAGCATGATAGCAAAAATTAAACATGAAAATTTTTAAGGTTTCAATAAAATCCCATAAACAATGTAGAATTGTTAACTTGTGTATTGCTCAGAAGTTGTCGAACATAAAATATAAAAGTAATTACACCGTCTTAGGTGTACTGATACGACGTGTCCAATTTCTGCCTCGGATGAGTCTTTAAATCTCTAAAGAAATTCCGTGTGACAACCGTCAGAATTTCAGGTGAAATTCGTGTTCTATATCTCTTATATTGTCTGTCGTTATCTTTAACTGTACTTTTACAGGAAACGCGTCAGTGTCGGAATCCACTTCGGAATCAATTTATATAAGTCCTAATACCAAGAAAACACCTAAGGAACTTTCCTAAGTTCATAACGTATCATAATCAAAAACTTTCAGTTAACGAAAAGGTCCAACGAAACAAAACGCAAAAACGAAAAATCAGAAAATAATTACAAAAATGAGTTAGGACGCCGCAAAGGCCCCTTGTGCGACGTCCTGAATGTGCAGTCTCGAAAATTTTGAATTTTTAAAGCTCCTCTCGATTTACACAAATATTAAACCAATCATACTCGATTTTTATCACTCATTACTCCAATTCTAAGCCTCCCAAACCCCCATTATTACACTTCCTTTATTTTCTTTTCATTTTTTCATTTTGTAAAACATAAAACACACACACACAAGTTTTCCTCTCCATCCTCTCTCAAGAACACATCAAACCAGAAAGTTACAGCCATTAAATCCACTAAAATCATCCATAAAAATCGTCCAAACATCAAAGGAAGCAAGAAGGAACAAGTCTATTTCGGTTACAAAGCATTTTCACCATTTTTGGAGCTCAAAACACTTCTAAAACATCATCCAAGCTATTTCATCCGGTAGAAATCTTTCCCTTTGATATATTTACTGTTTTTGTAAGTTGCATGGATGATCTAAGCCATAAAAACAAGTTTTTATAAAGTTTTATGACACTTTTTATTCAAAAACGATTTTAACTGAATAACAAATTAGATCTACGTTTTTATGGTTAAAAGTTGTTTAAAAACTATAAATATACTGTATTATGAAGTATTTACGTGATGCATGTCGAAATCTAGGGCTTGATTAGTCGTTTTTGGAAGAAAAATCGAAAACGGAAAAAAGACAACAGCTCTGCGTCGTCCCAGTAGCCTAAGACGACGCAGCGAGCTGCTGTCCTTCCCGAAAATCGTCGTTTTGACGTTTAAAACTTATGTGTACGTACTGATTTTTCGATACTGATAATTTGGGACTGAGAATGATGAAATATTTATATTTGTGGTATATATTTGACTTATTATATTTTAATGAACATGTTTAAATTATATTATGTTGTGTATGTGTTTTGTGAGCGGGAAATTGGCTTTAAATTTTGGATATGAAATTTGGGCGCGGAAGCGCTGCGTAAATTTCGTTAGAAAATCTAAAACATTTCAGGGACCAAAATTATATGTGACATAATGATAATAACTTCAACTTTGGACTTTTGGACTAAAACATAACGATAACCGTTTCAGACTATTTTTGGACAATTTAACCTTGACACTTATAGTTTAACTAAAATTTCATCTATTATATACTATATATAATAACTTAATAAGACCATAACACTTAAACAATGTTGGTATTCTTAGGCTTTCTGTGATTCCCGGCACGCCTTTCCGACCGTTTCCGATCTTACGATTATCTTCGCAACCCGTGAGTTACATCCCCTCTACTTTTGTTTGTTTTAAGTACTCTTTGGGGGAAACATGATATCTAAATGTTTGTGGACTATGTCTTTTATGAACTATGACTTTATTGAACTATTTTACATTGATCGTACTTACATGCGTAAAACTATTTTTAGTCGCCTTATGTGGCACCTTTGACATTTGACATCTTGTAGTTTGACACTTTATCTCATGTTTCAGGAAACTAAGCGTAAGTCATGAAGTGAAATGCTCGGGCGGGTCAAGAAAGTTATGTGAAGTGTAATTCGGGAGAAGACCTATGTTATTTTGGGAATTTTTATAAAACATTTTGTTATGTAATCGTTGTCATGAACGTTATTATCTTGGTTGTGTCTTTTGAACATTGGAACTTTTTCAAACTTTATATATAATGACTTGAACCGTTAACTTTTTGTTATAACTCGTGAAATGATTCTCTTGCTCTTCGCACCTCGTGTTTCCGCTTTAGCGGGTTGTGACATTCCGTCATTACTGTCGTGATCATAACCAATGGTTGAAAGCTTCTAAACAATTGTCTTCATCAGGAAACGGTTTTGTTGAAGTGTAATCATTTGGTTGAGGAAAAGAATCAAGAATATCCTGAACTGAAATCACCGAAGGTGGAATAACAAATATTGTGTGGTAATCAGATGGTTGTGTTGACGCAACAACAAAAGTAGACGTTGAAGCACAATCCGAAAGGTAGAAACTGTTTGTAGCAATACTTGACAAATTCCCAGAAGAAGCAGATTCAGCAACATCTCTTCCAATCACATCGGTAGGATTTATACCTCGTGATAGTATGGAATACATATCTTCAAAAGCATCCACTTGTTGTGTGTTGTTGTTCATTCTTGTCTGATAAACCGGTACTGTTTGAGAAAAGGGCATGGAAACATCTGATATTTCTCCAACATCAACGTTGTCGACCGCTTGTTGATTAACATTAGCATGCGTCACCATCTGAAGTTCGGTTCCCAAGTGTTGATTTGTTTCTTGAATTTGAATGTGTACAACTTCATTACGTACATTGATGCCTTTGTTTACAGAAAATCAACGACGTATAGGTGAAGGTTCATCTTCTTGATTCCTTATGGCTGCCGTTTTCTTGTTATTGGATTGGTTCGCCTCCTTTTTGTGAATTTTACATATTAGCCAATCGGTCAACTACAAGAAAAGATGAAGAGTTGTCAACATCTAGATTAGGTTGAATATAGCAGTATGAATGAAAGAAACTAAAATAGCATTGTGAATATATGATATAACTCATTTAACTAAAAGCCATGCATGTTACATACCCTCTTTCGCTCTTGTCCGCTTCCTGTGTCCGGGAGATTTGGATCCAACGTGGTATACTCGTGCATTAACCATGGTGTCTTGCGATCCTTCTCAACATAATAAGCAAAACTATTTTTCTTTCCAACTACTACTCCACTCACATCATCATAGACCAGTCCTTTGCTTTGTGACATCTTCCATCGTTCAGAGTCCTTGGTTATTCTATTCGGTCGATCACCATTATGATATTTCCGCTCTCTCGGGGTTAAAAAGTATCACATATTGTCACATGGTCGATATCGTTATCAAGAGACCATCAAGATTAGTAACGGTTGTTTACAACATATAAAAAAACGTACACAACAATTGGAAAACCCTATCAAGAAACCATCGTGGTTATATATATATATTACTGATTACTATTCGATGTTGAATACGTATATCATAATATGTATAGGATCATAAAAGTTAAATGATGTTAAATTAGATTTTACGAACCAGCAAGTTCGTCGGGATTGTGCTTGTAAATATCAACTTGGTATAAACGGCATTCGGGGTGTTCTCCTGTTTCGATATGTGGTTTCAAATTGAAAACTATGATCTCCGAGTCTGTTGGAGAAAAGTGGTATCCGTGTTCTATCCTATCTTCATAATCAACCTCTGGGTATGGAACGATTTCTTCCTGTTGATTGGCCATTATACGTACGCAAATAAAGTTTTAAAACAAAGGTAGTATTTCGATTGTGGGGAAACAAAAGGGATTAATTGGTTTGTGTGGTATCCAAGATTAGGTATGCTCACTATATATATACTACAAACCGCCACAATCTTTTTGAAATTTAATTTACTTTGTCATTAATCCATCTGTTTTTTTGTTGAGCATGCATGCACTCGGATTAGATCCCTATTAACACGTGCTTATAACAAACTTTATCTTATAGTGTGACATTATCATTTTATTCTATCATATATATTTTATATTATATATTGTATAATATATTATATATTAATATCAACAAATGCATATAATCAAATATGTATGTCATATAATATAATGACAATATATATTAGAGTCCATGGTTCTAGCAAAAAGACATTTAAACTAAAAAAATGTATTAACCGATACAATGACGACATGTGTTCATAATTAATTAATTAGAATTAGTAACAATAAGGGTAATTATTTAAATTCTCAACCCTTTGTTTCTCTTTTACGTTGAAAAAATAAATCATATTTCTTAAATTCAGTCTCTCTTTGTTGTCCATCAATATGTCATGTTCATGTATATTCACCACTTTGTTAAGGACCGGTGTAGTCATCACTTTCTTTTTAAACCTCCTTAAATCCTAGTTTGTCCGACGATTCTCTAGACATCAGTCCTTTAGACTCGAAGTGCCATAAATCAACTTTTGGAATCACTTTTCTTAGACTTTTGTGCATCATTTTTTTCCTTCCGACAATCGTTTGTATCACACGTTTTCTCAAACGGTGTTTTTTGATCATTTATTTTAGGTCATTCATCATTTTGTTTCAGATATATAAGTAAAAAAAAAATCAAAAACATGTTGTCTATCAATAAAATTGACTATATGTTTATTATAGTATATAATGAGATTCTTTAAACCAATTTTGAATTAATTATGTAATCAAATACTAATGCATGGATGTAGGCCTAACTAATATATAATGTATCAAAAGAAATTGTTTCTATAACTCATAATATTAAAATTACGTCAAAGGTATGCTTCAAACTCTTGGCCGTTAGCATATTCGACGGTAAAGCTATCCTTAAGAACTTTAGATCCTAGGTTAATGAGGGGTCTAAATTATAAGGAAATAAAGCTTCTCTCAGCTCTTCAGTCGAATAGTACGGAAGCAAAATGATCATTGATAGGAAACGTACCCGTAACTGCGTTGGGGTCCTGACGTGCTTCTTCAACTGTTAGTGCAAAGGCGCGGCCCCTACATTTTCCACCCTGGTTCTGCGGAGTTCGATGCAGCTTAGGGCATGTGTTTCGAAGGTGTTGGTCGCTTCCACACTCGAAGGACGCCGACTTCTAAACTGGGATGGTGGCCTTGTCTGGGCAGTATTTAGCGAAGTGGCCTACCTTCTGGCATCTTAAGCATACCGGGCAGTTCCCGTGGTGATGACAGTTTCATTTGTTGCACTTTGGGTACGGTCCAGAGTAAGGCCTGGGTCCAGTAGGTGGTGTTGGTGTAGGTGCAGGTGCAGGTGCGGCAGTCACAGTGAAGTTGCGGGTGCTACGGGCCTTCTTGTTTCGGTCACTTATTGTTGGGAAAAACAATGATTTAACCCAAGTTCATAAATCTGTTAATTAAAGTCTCAGTCTGAGTGATATGAGTCTGAGTGACTTGAGTCTGAGTGACTGAAGCTGACTACTCAGACTCATGAAGAGACGTAGGCAGTAATTTAGGTATGTTAGTTAGATAAAATCTTCTATCCATTTGGAAGATTTTCTAAGATTCATACTTATCAAGCTCACTATTATTGTGTATAAATAGTGAGCTTGAACTTTGTAATCGGTACACTTTTTTAAAGCAATATAACTGTGTGTTATACTTATTCTTTGTTATTATAATTCCGCGATAATAAACAAGAAACTGAGTAATCAATCGATTAATAATAATTAACGTCTAAATACTTATTTGTGATTGATTAGCCATTGTTTGAGATCTAAGTGAGATCTAACAACTGGTATCAGAGCAAATAAGATTTAAATTTTAATAAATTTATAAATCTTAAACGATCAAATACTTAAAATCTCAAAACAATGTCATCATCTTCATACTCACCTGCAATGGCTGGTAAAGGAATTCCTGTTTTCAATGGTCACAACTTTGCCTATTGGAAGCTTAAAGCTGAGTGGCATCTCTCAGGAATTCATGAAGAAATGATAAGAATAATAACTGAAGGACCCATAATTCATGGAAAGCACATTGATGAAGTAAAAGAAGGTGATAAAGTAGTTCAACGTGCTAGATGGGTTCAAACCACCAAATCTCAATGGACAGATCAAGACAAGTTGTTGTACAATCTTGATCCTAAAGCCAGAAGCATTTTAGGAAATGCAGTGTCTGAACAAATCTTTTCAAAAATAGTTGGATGCAAAACTGCAAAAGAACTATGGGACACGTTAATTGTGTCTTATGAAGGTGTTCCAGTAGTGAAAGAGCAACGATTAAACAGTCTCATTAGAAATTATGAAAATTTCTGTATGAAAGAAAAGGAGACTTTGGCTAACGTTCACACACGTTTTCAAATTATGCTGAATGATATGTCAGCTCTAGGAGTGACAAAGGAAGATGATGAAATCTGTAAGAAATTTGTTGACATCTTACCTAACAAATTTGAATCTGTTATCACATCTCTTGTAGTTAGCGAGAAACTGTCCACCTACAAGCTGCCAAGACTCTTTGGTTTATTGTTAAATTTTGAGCAATCTCAAGAAAGGAAAAAGATTAACAATAGACTAACTGCAAGGGATCCTGAAGCTGCATTAGTTGCAACAAGTAGAAGGAATAAAGAAATTTATTCTCAAGCTGACTCATCTGAATCTGAGTCTCACTCAGACTCAGAATCAGATGATGAAACTGAAGTCAAGAAATTGAAAAGTCAGCTTGCTCTACTAACAATGAAGCTTGAACAGAAGACAGGCTACAAAGGAAAGAAACCTTTTGATCTGAAAAAGGTGAAATGCTTTAAATGCAACGAATATGGTCACATGGCTGCTGACTGTAAAATAAAGAATGCTCAGACTGAACACATGGACGAAGTTGCTGAGAGAGCCCAAAGATATCGACAAAAGTATCTTAAATACAAAAAGGGCAACAGTTCAAACACACAGAAGCCTCAAACTGAGCAAAAGGCGTTCTTTGCTGAAGAATGGTTAGATGAGGAACTATCATATGATGAAGATGAAGTGGTGGATAAATGTTTAATGGCACTTACAGAAGAGGTAACTGAAGCTGAGAAATCTGCATCTCAGTTAAGGAAGCTGAGAGACTGAGCTTTAACTCAGACTGGAACAAGTCAAAGCTGTATAAGGTACACAATTTTAACTCTTACACAAATGAAAAAAAAACTTCAAATGTTTGAGTATATTTTTGTTGACTTGACCACCACTTTAGAAGAACAAACTGAACTCAAACAAAAATTCAAAGCTCTTGAAAATAGTTTGAAAATTAAAGATGATAAAATAGTTGAACTAGAAAGCTATAAAGTACTTTTAAATGCTCAGACTGAAGCTTATAGTGATCTTGCAAAAGAAAATCATAAACTTAGAGAAGAAACTGAGCACTATAAAAGAATTTGAAAATCATGGTGCATATCATCCTTAAAAAATGAAGATTGTTTGAGTAGACAGGTACCCAAACAAGTTCAAGCAGTGTTGGGGGAGGGATTCAGTTTAAAGAAGTATATGACTGAAGAAGAAGAAGAAGCTGAAAGAGAAAAAATTATTTTCAAACCAGAAATTCTTCCAAACACTTTCACTTACTTGAAAGGAGAAAAAATAATGATGTCAAATGCTTTTGTAAAACCTGTAATTTCGAAAGTTTCTAATAAAAGTGATTCTTCATCTTCTTCTCAGTCTGATTGTGTTAATTTATTTGAAACTGAACAAACTGTGCAAGCTGATAAAGCTTTTGTGCATCTAAATAATAGATTGCCCAAGGCTGTGAGTAAATCCAAGATTCAACACTCAGTCAGTCCCAAGAATCTGAATAAAAGTCATGAAACAAAAACCATTGATAAACTGGGAAATCAATTGTTGGAACTGACCAATATAGTCAAAACTCTAGTCAAGAACAAATCACCAACTCAAGTAAGGCCCAAAACTCCTCCTAAGAGAAGTTGCTACAATTGTGGTGAAAAAGGGCATGATGCTGTGTTTTGTAAACAACTGACTCAGTCTAGACCACAGAAAAATTATTTTCAAAAGTCAGTCTCACCAAAACTTTGGTCAGTCTCACATAAGTCAGTTTCATCGAAGTCCAGATCAGTTTCATCAAAGTCAGTTCCTCCTCAAAAGCAAAGAAACAGGTCACCACTAAAGACAACATCTGTGCAACCCATTAACACTAAGTCAGTCCCATCTCGAGTCAGCCACAAGGACACCCCATGTAAATACTGTGGTGTTATAGGTCACTATTCTGTCAACTACATGAATGAAATAAACAAATGGAACTATACAAGTCCCAAAACTGACTGCAAGATTGAACCTGAACTTAAACCTGCTCCAGTTCATGGATCCACTCTAAAGTGGGTACCCAAAAGGAACTAACATCTTCTATTTTCATGTGCAGGACTCTACAAAATGGTATCTAGATAGTGGAGCATCAAGACACATGACTGGAATGAAGTCTTTTCTACAAGACTATAAAGAAGAAGATGGACCTCAAGTGAGATATGGAGTCAACGGGGTATCAATGACACGTGGATATGGAAAGATACATGCTGGAGCTGTCACTTTCAAGAGAGTAGCATATGTGGAAGGATTACAACATAACTTACTCAGTGTGAGTCAAATAACTGATGAGGATCATGAAGTCAGATTCAGGAAACAAGCTGGAATAATCTATAGTGACAAAGGCAAACCATTACTACTCGCCAAGAGGAAAAGAGATGTATTCTGTCTGGATCCGAGCACAGCAAATGATGAAGCTGAGACATGTTTGTTTACAGAAACCAAAGAAGAACTCAATTGGTTGTGGCATAGAAGGTTATCTCATCTAAACTTCAAAAATATTAATGCTTTGTCCAAGAGTAAATTGGTTAGAGGTCTCCCGGAACTGACTTACACCAAAGACAAAGTTTGCTCAGCATGTGTGCTTGGAAAGCAAACAAAGACTCAATTTCCATCCAAGATGTTGCACTCAATTGATGAACCATTATTAATGCTACATATGGACTTGTTTGGTCCAATTGGAATTGAGAGTAAAGGAGGAAAGAAATACACCCTTGTAATCGTTGATGAATTTACTCGATTCAATTAGGTTATATTTCTCAGGGCTAAAAGTGATGCAGCTGAAGAGATCATCAGTCTGATCAAAAGAGAACAGCGCCAGAAAAACACTCTTGTGCGACAAATGAGAAGTGATCATGGAACTGAGTTCAAAAATTCAGTTTAAATAGACTTCTGTGACCAATTACGCATAGTTCAAAACTTTGCATTAGTTCGAACCCCTCAACAAAATGGAGTTGCAGAGAGAAGAAACAGAACTTTAATTGAGGCTGCTAGAACAGTGTTGTGCTATGGAAATATTAAGATCAAATTCTGGGCTGAAGCTGTGAACACTGCTTGCTTC
>CAJVGC010000590.1:51683427-51735027 GCA_910822075.1 Senecio squalidus | reverse complement strand
AAGGACGATCCAAACACTTGAGGACATGCTGAGGGCATGTGTAGTAGGACGTCGGAGGAAGTTGGGACACTCACCTCCCCTTGGTCGAGTTCTCCTACAATAACAGCTACCATGGCCAGCATCAAGTGTGCGCCATTCGAGGCTCTTTATGGGCGTAAGTGCCGGTCACCGGCTCTGCTGGCTAGAGGCAGGCGACGACAACTTACGAGACTCGATATCGTCCAGGCAACCATCGACAAGATAACCACTATTCGCGAACGATTGAAGATGTCCCGTACCCGACAAAAGAGCTACGCCGACAACCGAAGGAAGCCCCTCGAGTTCCAGGTGGCGACCGAGTACTCTATCGGCCCTGGAAAGGAGTAGTCCGCTTCGGAAGCGCGGTAAACTAAGTCCGAGGTACACCGGTCCATTTGAAGTCATTGAGCGTATTGGTCCCGTTGCTTATCGTCTTCAACTTCCTCAAGCTCTCGCAAATGTTCATAACCGTGTTCCATGTCTCACACTTGAAAAAGTGTCTGTCTGATGAGACAATCGTCATCCCTCTCGACGAGGGTTAAAATCGACAACAAGCTAAATTTCATCGAGGAACCGCTCGAAGTTGTTGACCGCGAGGTCAAACAACTCAGGCAGAGCCGTATTCCGATAATCAAAGTTCGGGTGGAACTCTCGACGTGGTCACGAATTCACATGGGAGCGTGAAGACCAATTCCGTCAGAAGTACCCCCATCTGTTCGAGAACTCTTCTTCCTGATAAGACGCACTAAATTTCGGGACGAAATTTCTTTCAACCCGGGGAGAATGTGACAACCGTCAAAAATTCAGGTACTTGTGCAATTACTATGTTCGAAACGCTAGTTACTCTTTTGATCACGTTCGCTCTATTCTAATTCGTAACTTTCGAGTCTGTACTTTGCCGGAACCAGTGTCGGAATAACTTTCGGAATCAAATTATAAGGCCTAATACCAAGAAAACACCCATTGAACTTTCCTAAGTTCATAACTTATCATAACTAAGAACTTATAATTAACAAAAAGGTCCAACGAAGCAATAACGCAAAAACGAAAATTTTGAAAAGGCTGAAAACTGCCCGGTGCGCCGCACCTAGTGCAGTGGTGCGCAGCACCTCGCGCCAGAAATTCAAAAATGTTACAATTTTAGTCCTTTACTCGTTTTTACAACCCACCACCCATTTTGGCCAATCAAAAACGTCCCTTTATTGCTAGTTTACTGTCCCAATGCCAAATTATCACCCCCATTATCACCTCTATTCATTTTACTTTCATATTTACAAAAACTAAAAACACACACATACTCTTTTCTCTCTAAAAACCCTCAAGAACACTTTCTTTTCCAGAAGCAATTCATCATTAAAATCCATATTTAAACCATACAAATCGTTCCTTTCATCAAGAGAAGCAAGGGGGTGTTGATATTTCGAAAAAGGACCACGGTTGTAAAGATTTTTGGGGCTCAAATCCGACCAAAACTCTTCATCTAAGCTTTTCCTTCGGTAGATCTCTTTACTTTTACTATTCTTACACCAATACTCAATTGCATGTAAGATCTAACGGTTAAAAATATGATTTTTCATAAATCTATGACTTTTTACGGTCAAAAACGTTTTTAATCGAAATACTCTTTAGATCCACGAATCTGTGGATTAAAACACTTTTGAAACTGTTAAAATGGTGTCTTAAAAGATATTTACCAATTGCATGTTTGATCTAAACAACAAAATGAGTTTTATAAAGATTTATGTCACTTTTCACACCAAAAGCGATTTTTATCGAAATAATACTTAGATCTATATGGTTGTGGTTAAAAGTTGTTTAGAAACTGTGAAAACTTTATTTTATATGATATCTACTGGTTGCATGTCGAAATCCATAAGTCACAAAACGTTTTTAGCAAGAAAAACACAAAACGGGATTGAGACAGCAGCTAGGTGCGCCGCACCTGTGTCCAGGTGCGCAGCACCGAGCTGCTGTTCTCCCGAAAATCGTCGTTTCATTCGTTTAAAAGTTATATATACGTTCTGGACTTTTACCAATATCATTGTGGGACTGAGACAAATAAAAACAAGTATAATGGTGACTTGTATGAGACTTTTTGGACTCTAAAGAACTATAATATATATAATATCGTGTTTTAGGTGATTTGTGAGCGAAAGTGGTAGTACAATTTTTGGGCATGAAATTTGGGCGCGGAAGCGCTGCCCAAATTTCCTTAGAAATTGTAAGTCACTTCAGCGAGCAAAAGCACCTAAGGCCTAATGATCTAAAACGGCAAATCGGACTTTTGGACAAAAACGATACAATTACCTTTCGGACTATTTTCAACTATACTTGACTTTGACACTTAACGTTTAATAAAGTTTATCTATATTATTATATAAGAACATAATAATGTAACGACTAATTAAACTATCTTGGTAATCATTAGGCGATCCGTGATTCCCGGCTCACATATTCCGACCAAGTTTCCAAGTTCTCGTTCTCTTCGCAATCCGTGAGTTACAACCCCTCGTTTTATATATGTTTTTACATGAATTTGGGGGAAACATAAGATTAATTTCATTTTTAAACCTTATGAATCAAATTGCAATACATAAAACTTTGACTTTTGATCGACTCTTTGACTCTTATGCGTAAATTATTTGACTCTACTCAAACTTATTGGTTCTCTCTCTCTTTCAACTAAATTAATTATTGATGCTTGTATGCGTAACCAACCCTTGATGGAGCTATGACACGTTTCTTAAGTGATAGATCTCTCTCTCTCTCTCTCTTTTAAATAAAATTAAAAACTTAGTGCCCGATGTTCTGTTTCTCTGACTTTCACACTATAAGCTACTTAGCCGTTAGTAATTATGGGTATCGATACTTAGGAAAGAACCGTTCCTTGCTTAGATGGCAGTCTAAGTACATATTACTAAGATCAGTTTAATTTCCCGTTGAGAGGCGGGGAGTTGGGGCCGCACGGTTGGATAATCGGTTTAGTTGTGAACACTTAAGTTATAGATGCCAAGTGGTTGATACAAGAAAATCTAATTAGTTACTTATACATTACTTATAAACTTTTAGCGATTGTTATCCGCTTCTACTATTTGACTAAATTTGACTCTATTTGGTCTTTATAAACTTAGGGCACTAGTTCGCCCGTTACTCAGAATTTAAAGTATATAAATTTTTAAGCGACTTTCTCCGCTAATCTCCTTTATGGAAACCTCTACTTTTATATACTTTACTTACATTTTTATCGATTATTTAAACTGTAACTCACTCACTGCGTTTTCGTAGTTGACACTTTATCTTATGTTTCAGGAAATTAGTGTAAGCACGTGATGCATGGCATGGACGGGTCGAGGCGGTTGTGTGAGAACCTGTTTGGGAAAGGACTTGGCCATTTATTTTGGGAATTTTAAATGAAACTTATTTGTCGTGTAACAATGTTCTAAATTATCGTATTTGGTCTTTGGATGGATTGTAAACACTTTTACTTTTAAATTTAATGACTCAATGACCGTTATGTTTTATATGACCTGTGATATGATTTTCCAGCTCTTCACATTCCGTGTTTCCGCTTTAGCGGGGTGTGACAAAATGCTTGAAACCGAAAATAACTAGCTTCCCCTTGCTTCCCTTGATGTTTCAAACGGTTTTGATGGTTAAAACTTGGGTTTTGATGGCTGTATTCTTCTTGATTTAGTGAAGTTTTAGAGAGAGTTTGAGAGGACACTTGTAGGTGTTTTGGTTTTTGGTTTTGTAAAATGGTAAATGAAAAGAAAAGTGAAGAAAAGAGTAAAGGGTGGGTTGGGGACAGTAAAATGGCAGTTTTTATGGTCTATTCTCGAGTTTGATTGGTATTAAGATATTAGTAAGATGGCAGTTTTTATGGTCTATTCTCGAGTTTGATTTGGTCCTTCCAGGACCGCGCAAAAGGCCTTTGTGCGACGTCCTGGACCATATTTGTAAAGATTTTTGAGTTTTTTGTTGTTTTTGCGTTATTTTTCGTTGGACCTTTTCGTTAACTAGAGTTCTTTAATATGATACGTTATGAACTTAGGAAAGTTCATTAGGTGTTTCCTTGGTATTAGGACTTATATAAATTGATTTCGGGTGTGATTACGACACTGGCACGTTTCCGGTTTTTGAACAGTTAAAGACAACGATAGACAATAAGAGAGACATAGGGGCTGTTTGATAGTTGCAGACTGAGTTGGTGTAGACTGAGTTGGAGCACAGACTGAGTTGGAGCTCAGACTGAGTTAGGTGCAGACTGAGTTTGTTGTGTTTGATTATGCCTCGGACTGGCTATGCTGACTGGGAGAAATGACTATTTTACCCTTCTGTTTATTTTTATATTGAATGTAGTACACAATCCAAATTAACCATATCCAAATGTCTTACAAAATCCAAATTAAACAAATCCAAATGTCTTACAACTTCAAATTAAAAAAAATCCAAATTAAAAAAATCCAAAGAAAAAAGATGCAAATTAAAAAAATCAAAAGAAAACCTAACAATGATTGCGTACAATTAAGTTTTATTACAGCATCATATATTTAATATTACAACATCATATTTTTTTTATTATTATATCTCAGACATTTAATCAAACATATAATGGTCAACCAAACAACCCAGTTACTATAATAATTGTCACAAAAGGTATCCAAGTTAGAAACACCATTAACAAACAAGACAACTAACTAACAAGATAGTAGGAACCATAATCAAAATTCTCAGTTAAACTTCAAACAAAAGAATTAGGCCCATGTTACCTGTAATTATATTAACTCCTACAAAGAGTGCCCGCAAGTACCCTAAATCAAGAACAAAGGACAAAATAAGATCAATTTTGGTTCCTTTCTATATCATCTCAACATATAAAAAATGAGCTTTGAAGGGTAAAGTTGGGTTTTTTGAATGAAAAAATGAGTCTTCACTTTTTTATTAAAGACTCAATCTTTGATATGGGTCCGTGGTACGGACCGAGTCCGTAACAACCTTGGTTTATCAAACACGCGGACCACGGACCGGGTCCGTGGTCTGAGTCCGAGTCTTTGGTCCGTGGTGATATCAAACACCCCCATAGAGTATAAAATGCACCTGAAATTGGACGGTTGTCACAGTTATACATCAACGAGATCGTCTCCCGTCACGGAACACCTCTCTCCATCATCTCCGATAGGGATAGTCGATTCACGTCCCGTTTTTGGAATGCCCTTCAGAAATCACTCAGGACGCGACTAGACCTCAGCACCGCATACCATCCTCAGACCGCTGGTCAGAGTGAAAGGACGATCCAAACGCTCGAAGACATTCTGAGAGCGTGTGTAGTTGACTTCGGAGGAAGTTGGGACGCTCACCTCCCTTTGATCGAGTTTTCCTATAACAACAGCTACCATGTCAGCATCAAGTGCGCACTATTTGAGGCCTTATATGGACGCAAGTGTCGGTCACCGCTATGTTGGCTAGAAGCTGACGATCGAAAACTTACGAGGCTCGACATTGTCCAGGAGACCATCGACAAGATCACCACCATCCGGGAAAGACTGAAGATATCCCGTACCCGGCAGAAGAGCTACGCATACAACCGGAGAAAACCCCTCGAGTTCCAAGTTGGCGATAGAGTGCTTCTCAAGATATCGCCATGGAAGGGGGTAGTCCGCTTCGGGAAGGGAGGAAAACTAAGCCCAAGGTACATCGGTCCATTCGAAGTTATAGAGCGTATTGGTCCAGTTGCTTATCGTCTCCAACTCCCTCAGACTCTTTCCAACGTTCATAATGTTTTCCATGTCTCGCACTTGAAAAAGTGCCTATCTGATGAGACCATCCTCATTCCACTCGACGAGGTCTAGATCGATAACAAACTCAACTTCATTGCAGAAACGCTTGAGGTTGTGGACCGCGAGGTCAACAACTCAGGCAAAGTCGTGTTCCTATTGTCAAAGTTCGGTGGAATTCCCGACGTGGTCATGAATTCACGTGGGAACGTGAGGACCAAATCCGTCAGAAATATCCACATCTATTCGAGAACACTTCTTCATGATGGGACGAACTAAATTTCGAGACGAAATTTTTTCAACCCGGGGAGAATGTGACAACCATCAGAATTTCAGGTGAAATTCGTGTTCTATATCTCTTATATTGTCTGTCGTTATCTTTAACTGTACTTTTACCGGAAACGCGTCAGTGTCGGAATCAACTTCGGAATCAATTTATATAAGTCCTAACACGAAGAAAACACCTAAGGAACTTTCCTAATTTCATAACGTATCATAATCAAAAACTTTCAGTTAACGAAAAGGTCCAACGAAACAAAACGCAAAAACGAAAAATCAGAAAATAATTACAAAAATGAGTCAGGACGCCGCACATGCCCCTTGTGCGACGTCCTGAATGTGCAGTCTCGAAAATTTTTAATTTTTAAAGCTCTTCTCAATTTACACAAATATCAAACCAATCATACTCGATTTTTATCACTCATTACTGCAATTCTCAATCTCCCAAACCCCCATTATTACACTTCCTTTATTTTCTTTTCATTTTTCCATTTTGTAAAACATAAAACACACACACACACAAGTTTTCCTCTCCATCCTCTCTCAAAAACACATCAAACCAGAAAGTTACAACCATTAAATCCACTAAAATCATCCATAAAAATCGTCCAAACATCAAAGGAAGCAAGAAGGAACAAGTCTATTTCGGTTTCAAAGCATTTTCACCATTTTTAGAGCTCAAAACACTTCTAAAACATCATCCAAGATATTTCATCCGGTAGAAATCTTTCCCTTTGATATATTTACTGTTTTGTAAGTTGCATGGATGATCTAAGCCATAAAAACAAGTTTTTATAAAGTTTTATGACACTTTTTATACAAAAACGATTTTTAACCGAATAACAAATTAGATCTACGTTTTTATGGTTAAAAGTTGTTTAGAAACTATAAATATATGAAGTATTTACTGGATGCATGTCGAAATCTAGGGCTTGATTAATCGTTTTTGCAAGAAAAATCGAAAACGGGAAAAAGACAACAGTTGTGCGTCGTCCCAGTAGCCCAGGACGACGCAGCGAGCTGCTGTCCTTCCCGAAAATCGTCGTTTTGACGTTTAAAACTCATGTGTATGTACTGATTTTTCGTTACTGATAAATTGGGACTGAGAATGATGAAATATTTATATTTGTGGTATATATTGGACTTATTATATTTTAATGAACATGTTTAAATTATATTATGTTGTGTATGTGTTTTGTGAGCGGGAAAGTGGCTTTAGATTTTGGATATGAAATTTGGGCGCGGGAGCGCTGCCCAAATTTCGTTAGAAAATCAAAAACACTTCAGCGACCAAAATTATATGTGACATAATGATAATAACGTCAACTTTAGACTTTTGGACTAAAACAAAACGATAACCGTTTCGGACTATTTTTGGACAATTTAACCTTGACACTTAAAGTTTAACTAAAATTTCATCTATTATATATAATTTATAATAACTTAATGAGATCATAACACTTAAACAATCTTGGTATTCTTAGGCTTTATGTGATTCCCGGCACGCCTTTCCGACCGTTTCCGATCTTACGATTATCTTCGCAACCCGTGAGTTACATCCCCTCTACTTTTATTTGTTTTAAGTACTCTTTGGGGGAAACATGAGATCTAAATGTTTGTGAACTATGTCTTTTATGAACTATGACTTTATTGAACTATTTGACATTGATCGTACTTATATGCGTAAAACTATTTTTTGTCGCCTTATGTGGCACCTTTGACATTTCACATCTTGACTTAAACTATGATTGTTTGATTGTATATGTACAAACCCTTGATGACAATATAAACGCCGTAAGTGCCTACTATCAGTTTTGACAAAATTACATAAGTTGCCCCGTTTTCAGTTCAGTTCGTTACACACTATTAGCTAAAGCCGTTGGTAATTATGGGTATCGATACTTAGGAGAGGTCACTCTTTACTTTTGATGGAAATCTAAGTACATATTACTAAGTAAAGACAAACTTCATAGATATTGCGAGGTTGGGGCGGATCAGACCAGTTAATCAGTTTAGTGTGAACTCTTACGTTATATTATGCCAAGTGGTGGATACAATTCTTAAATCATATGTTACAATTATTTACGCATATACATACTTATTTTTGAAACTTGACTTTTCTAAATGTTGATCTACTTGACTAGGATCTTCATTAAAAGTATATATATTTTAAGCGCTTTTATCCGCTATCTTTCTTTTAAGAAAACTTTATACTTATATATACTTGTCGGAACTTTTGTCGAGAACTTATAAACTGTAACTCACTCACTACGTTATGTAGTTTGACTCTTTATCTCATGTTTCAGGAAACTAAGCGTAAGTCATGAAGTGCAATGCTCGGGCGGGTCAAGAAAGTTATGTGAAGTGTAATTCGGGAGAAGACCTATTACCCAGCAAGTTATGTGAAGTTTAAAACTTATGTGTACTGATGTTAAATTAGATTTTACGAGCCATCAAGTTCGTCGGGATTGTGCTTGTAAATATAAACTTGGTATAAACGGCATCCGGGGTGTTCTCCTGTTTCGATATGTGGTTTCAAATAGTAAACTATGATATCCGAGTCTGTTGGAGAAAAGCGGTATCCGTGTTCTAAGCTATCTTCATAATCAACCTCTGGGTATGGAACGATTTCTTCCTATTGATTGGGAATTATACGTACGCAAATAAAGTTTTAAAACAAAGGTAGTATTTCGATTGTGGGGAAACAAAAGGGATTAATTGGTTTGTGTGGTATCCAAGATTAGGTATGCTCACTATATATATACTACAAACAGCCACAATCTTTTGGAAATTTAATTTTCTTTGTTATTAATCCATCTGTTTTCTGTTGAGCATGCACGCACTCGGATTACAATCCCTATTAACACGTGCTTATAACAAACTTTATCTTATAGTGTGACATTATCATTTTATTCTATCATATATATTACATATTATATATTATATGATATTTTATATATTAATATCAACAAATGCATCTAATAAAATATGTATGTCATATAATATAATGAAAATATATATTAGAATCCATGGTTCTAGAAAAAAGACATTTAAACTAAAAAAATGTATTAACCCATACAATGACGACATGTGTTCATAATTAATTAATTAGAATTAGTAACAATAAGGGTAATTATTTAAATTCTCAACCCTCTGTTTCTCTTTTACGTTGAAAAAATAAATCATATTTCTTAAATTCATTCTCTCTTTGTTATCCATCAATATGTCATGTTCATGTATATTCACCACTTTGTTCAGGACCAGTGTAGTCATCACTTTCTTTTTAAATCTCCTTAAATCCTAGTTTTTCCGACGATTCTCTAGACATCAATCCTTTAGACTCGAAGTGCCATAAATCAACTTTTTGAATCACTTTTCTTAGACTTTTGTGCATCATTTTTTTCCTTCCGACAATCGTTTGTATCACAGGTTTTCTCAAACGGTGTTTTTTGATAATTTATTTTAGGCCATTCATCATTTTGTTTCAGGTATATAAGTAAATAAAAAAAATCAAAAACATGTTGTCTATCAATAAAAATGACTATATGTTTATTACAGTATATAATGAGATTTTTTAAACCTATTTTGAATTAATGATGTAGTCAAATACTAATGCATGGATGTAGGCCTAACTAATATATAATGTATCAAAAGAAATTGTTTCTATAACTCATAATATTAAAATTACGTCAAAGGTATGCATGGAACTTCGTGTTTGAAAGTTAATATATGAAATAGTGATTGTGATTTATCAAAAGAAATTGTTTCTGTAACTCATGATTATCAAATAATTATGGATCGTATTGTATATAATTATTGTTCTAGATGAGTGGATAAGAGAAATATATATTTATTTATATCTATTAGATTAAAAAATTAATCAATCAAAGTCACTGAAAATATTTCTTTTTACACCTACTAAATTTGTTTTAAAATTGACTTTTTATTATACATTATAAACACGAGATATAATAAAATACAAACGATTTTCAAGTCATCTTAAATAAATAGTCAAACGTTTACAAGTTTGAAAATAACCTAGAGTTTAGCATTTCAGTACAACAAAATACATAAGTAGACATTTCAACGAAGTTCCCAAAATAGATAAATAGACAAGGTCTTCTCCCGATTCATGGTTCACGTGACTTGCCTGACCCGTCCGATAACTATGCACTTCTAGTCCTTACATTTTGTTTCCTGAAAACATGAGAAAAAGTGTCAACTACGAAAGTAGTGAGTGAGTTACAGTTTTCTAGTCCTCGACTAAAAATAGTTTCGGCAAAGTATAGAAATACTTTGTAAAGATGTTTTTGGGTAAGAATATCCCATACGGAGCGGTGTCGGAGACCTGGTACAGGAGATGAGCCTGCTTCTCGGCCTCCTGTGTGATTCCTTGTAATCCCATATGGAGTGCGTGGTACTCGGCTGGAGTAACCCTCTGATCGGGTGATATCGTGGGTTGTGGTCTGGATAGTCCTACTCCGTCGTGGCGCTGCATTGAGTGGTCCTGGAGTCGCTCCCACATGTAGCGATCCATCGTCGGCGCAGGCGATGCCACGTACGAATCTTCAAGGTGTAGTGGGATACGGGGAGTGGGAGCTTTGGCTGAATTTGGGAGTCGCCTGTCCCATCACGCGATTCGGTAAGTAAACGAGATGGGTGACCTGTTTACGAGCATTCACACGGATGTGCGGTCCTCGTCGTTGCGGAGCTGTGACGGAAACCGGTGGAACGGTAGTTAGGGCAGTCCTCGTACTGGATGTATCGTAGCTGTTAACAATGGCTCTGGAGCTCTCCTCCGAAGAGTCGGTAGGGTTGTGGTGATGAGTTCCCGATCCGGTGACTTCGTCAGAAACCTCAGTCGAGAATACGGTTCGGGAGTGCGAGTCCGAACGAGAATGTGACGATCGGAAGATGTCGTAACTACGAATAGACGGTACACGTGAGTATATGGGGAAAAAGGAAAAAATATAAATAACAGTGCATGTACGGGTTAGTCACGTGAGAATCGGGAATCAGTGGGACCGGGAACTTTTGACTCGAAAAACCGTTAACAATAGCAATTACGTTCCGTTCTTGCATAGTTTATTCCGAACAAGGCGTAGTTGGCGAAGCTACGCGTATTTAGTAATGAACCATGAATTTGCGGAATTAATCCACTAAAGTTTAAAACTAGTGTAATTATTTTTTTTCTCCGAAAAAGCCTTGGTTATAGTTTGGTTTTGAAAATTTTGAAAGTTTTGAAAACCCGTATTCATTATAACCTTGTGCTCTGATACCAAGTCTGTCACACCCCGCTAAAGCAGAACACGGGATGTGAAGAGCGTCGATATCATAACACGAGATATAATAAAATACAAACGATTTTCAAGTCATCTTAAATAAATAGTCAAACGTTTACAAGTTTGAAAATAACCAAGAGTTTAGCATTTCAGTACAACAAAATACATAAGTAGACATTTCAAAGAAGTTCCCAAAATAGATAAATAGACAAGGTCTTCTCCCGATTCATGGTTCACGTGACTCGCCTGACCTGTCCGATAGCTATGCACTTCTAGTCCTTACATTTTGTTTCCTGAAAACATGAGAAAAAGTGTAAACTACGAAAGTAGTGAGTGAGTTACAGTTTTCTAGTCCTCGACTAAAAAATAGTTTCGGCAAAGTATAACAATACTTTGTAAAGATGTTTTTGGGTAAGTATATCAATACTTGTATAGACATTTGCGTAAAAACAAATATTGATTGTAAACTGAATATCGTCCTCTTGATAAAATATAAGGGTAAGTATTCGTACTTAACCAATTGTTTCCCGCGAGCGGCCCCCTTTTTCCTCGCACGGTATACGAGGAGATGAACGAGTTGACCGTGAAATCCTTCTCCCGCATCTTCATACGAGTTGTTGTACGTGTTGACCGTGAAGTCTTTCTCTCACATTATCACACGAGATGTTGTACGTGTTGACCGTGAGGTCCTTCTCTCGCATTATCATACGAGATGTTGTACGTGTTGACCGGGAAATCCTTCTCTCGTATTATCATACGACCCGTGTTGACCGGGAAATTCTTCTCTCGCATTATCATACGAGATGTTGTACGTATTGACTGTGAAGCCCTTCTCTCGCATTATCATACGAGATATTGTACATGTTGACCGTGAAGTTCTTCTCTCTCATTATCATACGAGATGTTGTACGTTATGACCGTGAGGTCCTTCTATCGCATCGTCATACGAGATGTTGTACGTGTTGACCGTGAGTTCCTTCTCCCGCATCGTCATACGAGATGTTGTACGTGTTGCCCGTGAGGTCTTTCTCCCGCATCGTCATACGATCTGGTTCACTAACTCGAACCTGGTGATACCCTAAACGGAGATCGATCTTAGAAAGTAAGTTGCACCCTGCAACTGATCGAATAGGTCGTCGATTTGAGGGAGAGGGTATCGGTTCTTGTCAGTCAACTTATTGAGTTCTCGATAATCGATGCACATCCCGTAAGTTCCGTCTTTCTTTTCCACTTGTCGAGTTGGGGGTAGTTCAGGCAGATTTGTCGAAACAGACACCTTCAGCTCGGGATCGAGCTTACTAGTCCATTCCGACGATGATATCGAAACTTTTTCAGTTCTATGGGAATAAGGTATATATGGAAGTTCTTATTGGCTAGGCCCATTGAACCACTTATTATTGCGTCTCTAGTTTCTTAATTCTAGGTCGTTATCTAGAGTGAAGCTATCCTTAAGAACTTTAGATCCTAGATTGACAAGGGGTCTAAATTCTAAGGATGTGAAGCTTCTCTATGTTTATGAATCAAGCAATATAAATGTGTAATGGTCGTTTAAGGGAATCGTACCTGTCGTTGTCGCTCGCTTCTTCCCTTTACTACTAGCTCTCTTTCGGCAGTGTTTGGAGAAGTGCCCCGCTTTTTTACATGTGTTTCACACTGGGAAGTTTCTAAAATGATGGAAGTTGCATTTGTCACACTTAGGGTGTGGCCCAGCGTAAGTTCAGGGTCCTGTTATGGGGGCAACAACTACTGCGAGGTTACGGGCGGTCTTGGGCTTCTTGCAGTGGTCGTCCCTTTTTGGTTGGTGTTCGGCTTTTCTTTTCTCACCCTCCTCTTTTTTGGCGGGTGCTGGTGTGGAGAGGAGGTTGTTTGTCAACCGGTGCGCTAGAACAACAACGCTCTGAGGGGTTAATGGTTCCGCAGAGATAACCATTCCCCTGATCTCGGGAACGAGACGGGAGATGTATCGATCGATCCGGTTTTCCTCGGGGGTTACCAACCTCCGTACCAGCCTGGACAGCTCATGGAAACGGGTAGTGTACCCGTCGATGTCGTTGCCAACCATCGTGTGATCCCAGAGCTCTGCCCCGAGCTTCTTTACCTCACCCTTGGAGCAGTATTCGTCGACGAGGAGTTTCTTGAATTCGTTCCCTGTGAGAGCATAAGCGGCTTCACGTCCTCGGGTTTGGACAACGAGGTTCCACCATGACAGGGCCCGTCCGTGGAGTACACATGCATACTCCACTTTCTCAAATTCAGCACAACGGCTGACGTGTAGGACTGATTCGATACTCTCGAACCAGGAAAGTAGCCCTACATACCAGTGGTGGCGTGAAACTCCTTTGGCTTACAAGCCATGAATCCCTTCTAAGTGAAACAAAGGCGATTCCCTTGCTGGTTTGGGTTAGGGGGTTGGCATTGGTTTTGGTTCTGGTTCTGGTCTTAGTTTTTTTGCTGGTCGTTGTTGTTGTTGACGTTGATGTTTATCCCAACAGTGATCTGGGCGATCATGTTGGGCATGGCAGCCCTAAGTTGAGCAGCGACCTGCTCGGCTATCAGACTAGCATTACTTCGGTTGGGAGCCATGATTCTACAACAGAAAAGGAAAACTAGTTTAGAAAGTACGAATGAGAATCTGAGATAAAAATTTTAACGATGTCTAATCAACAATGATATATATATGAAGGGTTAGATGAAGCAAGCACGGTCAATGGTCAAAGAACGAGAGCAAAATTCAAGCATGACCAGAGGTAAAGATAAAAGTGATGGAGTTTCATTTCATAAAAAAGAGTAGTCGGTTACAAGGTTCATAATAGTAAGGAAGTTCAAAACACAATTACGATACGAGTTTTAAGTCTTGTGCAAGTACGAAAAATTACAACTTCGACTTAGGTACAATATGAATTAAAAGGAAATAATTTAACGAAGCCTATCCAGGAACATGTTCATCAAGATAACGACTATCAGGGTTCCCATAACCAAGCATACGCTCACTAGGCGCTGATTAGTCCTAGGTGTCAACCGAGTCGAAGAGACGACTCGACGGGACTGCTCGGATAGACGGTGACGGTGTCGGAGACCTGGTACAGGAGATGAGCCTGCTGCTTCGCCTCCTATGTGATTCCTTGCAATCCCATACGGAGTGCGTGGTACTCGGCTGGAGTAACCCTCCGATCGGGTGATATCTTGGGTGGTGGTCGGGATAGTCCTGCTTCGTCGTGGCACTGCATTGAGTGGTCGTGGAGTCGCTCCCACATGTAGCGATCCATCGTCGGCGCAGGCGATGCCACATACGGATCTTCAGGGTGTAGTGGGATACGGATGGGAGCTTTGGCTGAATTTGGGAGTCGCCTGTACCATCACGCGATTCGGTAAGTAACCGAAAAGGGTGACCTGTTTACGAGCATTCACACGGATGTGCGGTCCTCGTCGTTGTGGAGCTGCGGCGGAAACCGGTGGAACGGTAGTTAGGGCAGTCCTTGGACTGGATGTATCGTAGCTGTTAGCAATGGCTCTGGAGCTCTCCTCCGAAGAGTCGGTAGGGTTGTGGTGATGAGCTCCCGACGCGGTGACGTCGTCAGAAACCTCAGTCGAGAATACGGTTCGGGAGTGCGAGTGCGAACGAGAATGTTACGATCGGAACATGTCGTAAATACGAATAGATGGTACACGTGAGTATAGGGGGAAAAAGGAAAAATATAAATAAGAGTGCATGTACGGGTCAGTCACGTGAGAATCGGGAATTAGTGAGACCGGGAACTTTTGACTCGAAAAACCGTTAACAATAGCAATTACGTTCCGTTCTTGCATAGTTTATTCCGAACAAGGCGTAGTTGGCGAAGCTACGCGTAGTTAGTAATGAACCATGAATTTGCGGAATTAATCCACTAAAGTTTAAAACTCGTGTTATGATTTTTTTTTTCCGAAAAAGCCTTGGTTATAGTTTGGTTTAAAAATTTTGAAAGTTTTGAAAACCCGTATTCATTATAACCTTGTGCTCTGATACCAAGTCTGTCACACCCCGTTAAAGCAGAACACGGGATGTGAAGAGCGTCGATATCATAACACGAGATATAATAAAATACAAACGATTTTCAAGTCATCTTAAATAAATAGTCAAACGTTTACAAGTTTGAAAATAACCAAGAGTTTAGCATTTCAGTACAACAAAATACATAAGTAGACATTTCAACGAAGTTCCCAAAATAGATAAATAGACAAGGTCTTCTCCCGATTCATGGTTCACGTGACTTGACCCCTTCGGTAGCTATGCACTTCTAGTCCTTACATTTTGTTTCCCGAAAACATGAAAAAAGTGTCAACTACGAAAGTAGTGAGTGAGTTACAGTTTTCTAGTCCTCGACTAAAAATAGTTTCGGCAAAGTATAGCAATACTTTGTAAAGATGTTTTTGGGTAAGTATATCAATACTTGTATAGACATTTTCGTAAAAACAAATATTGATTGTGAACTGAATATCGTGTTCTTGATAAAATATAACGCTAAGTATTTATACTTAACCAATTGTTGGCGGCGAGCGGCCCCCTTTTTCCTCGCACGGTATACGAGGAGATGAACGAGTTGACCGTGAAATCCTTCTCCCGTATCGTCATACGAGATGTTGTACGTGTTGACCATGAAGTCCTTCTCTCACATTATCACACAAGATGTTGTACGTGTTGACCGTGAAGTCCTTCTCTCGCATTATCATACGAGATGTTGTACGAGTTGACTTGGAAATCCTTCTCTCGCATTATCATACGAGAGGTTGTACGTGTTTACCGGGAAATTCTTCTATCGCATTATCATACGAGATGTTGTACGTGTTGATTGTGAAGCCCTTCCCTCGCATTATCATACGAGATGTTGTACGTCTTGACCGTGAGGTCCTTCTCTCGCATTATCATACGAGATGGTGTACGTGTTGACCGTGAGGTCCTTCTCTCGCATCGTCATACGAGATGTTGTACGTGTTTACCGGGAGGTCCTTCTCCCGCATCGTCATACGAGATGTTGTACGTGTTGACCGTGAGGTCCTTCTCCCTCATCGTCATATGAGATGTTGCACGTGCTGGTACTGTGTACTTAGGTTAACACCGAGAGACGATCAAGTAAAATGTACTTAGGTTAACGCCGAGAGACGATCGAGTAAAATGTACTTAGGTTAACGCCGAGATACGATCGAGTAAAATGTACTTAGGTTAACGTCGAGAGACGATCGAGTAAAATGTACTTAGGTTAACCACGAAAGAAGAAGTAGTCATATCCTAAGTATCGGTATCCATACACTAAGAGGCTTAACCAAGCTAATAGTCTGTAAATAGTCTAGGCATTATTTTGATGGTAGGCACTTTCGTCTAGCTATATCCTTATCAAGAGACAATAGAGATGCCGAAATCATGGCATTTAAAGGACGTACGATTAATCGTTAATTTCAAATATATACCGAGCGACCATTTGAAAATATATATATATATATATATATATATATATATATATATATGCCTAAAATGGTTATTGATTGTAAAAGAAACATACAATTAGAGATGGCAACGGGGACGGTTATGTCGGGTATTGCATTTTCCATCCCCATAACCATATCCCCACCCCCATACCCATAACCGTAACCATCCCCGTCGGGTATTAAAATTTTGGCCTCATCCCCATCCCCGTCGGGTAACGGGGATCCCCAACGGGTATTCGGGGAATTTTCCCCATTACAAGTTTTTGAACTTTTATTATAAATAACTTTACATTTTGTAACTACCAACAAAAAAAACATAGGAATAATAATAAGCAAACACTTCAATCGCCAAAATAGCAAAATTTATACGGATATGTATATATATATATGTATATATATATATATATATATATATATATATATATATATATATATATATATATATATATATATATATATATATATATATATATATATATATATATATATATATATATATTCGGGTATCCATCGGGGCCGGTTTTGGGTACGGTTATGGATACCCGATAGGTAATACCATCCCCACATCCATCCCCGATTTTTTAATTCGGTTATTATCCGTCCCCGTCCCCGTCCCCGGTCAACTCGGGGATTTACCCGGTTAACTCGGATTTGGTTTTCGGGTCTCCATCGGATACGGTTTTTTTTGCCATCTCTACATACAATCAATCATTTAGTTTATAAGGGTGCCGAGTGTGGTAAATAAAAAGTATATGCATATTAGTTCATAAAACGTTCATAAGTTCACAAATTAGTTCATAAGTTCATAAAATAGTTCGTTCTCATGCTTCCCCCAAAAATAGTACAAAAATGGTAAAAAGAGTGGGGATGTAACTCACGGAGTGCGAAGAGTAAATCTGGTGCGGAAAGGAATCGAACGTGTCAGAATCAAATAAGTCCTAGAACATACCGAGTTTCGAGTAAGTTATATAATTTACAAAATTTATTATCGTTAGTCAACGAAAATGCATTAGTTTTGGAAGTTATGTTCAGGTCTAATGAAAGTCGGGCAGCGCTTCCGCGCTATAGTTTTTAGTCCAAATCTTAGCACCTTCCCGCTTACAATTTATATAACGATATTAACTCTAATTTATCATTTTCAGTCCAAAAATCGTCGAAAACGAGTCGTTTTGAATTGTTCCACGACTTAGTGTAACTGTTAGTTACACTTAGTGTAACTGTTTGTTACACTTAATGTAACTGTTAGTTACGTAGCGTAACTGTTAGTTACACTTAGTGTAACTGTTAGGTACACTGCAGCGCAACTTTTAACGGTTTTGCCAAAAATCGTTTTTGGTGATGTAAATTCATCTTTTGATGGTAGATTTCGACATGTATTGATAGAAACCTCAAAACACATTAAAAATAACAGTTTATAACAACTTTTTAACCTTAAATACTAAGATTTAAGTAATGATTTATAAAATGACCCGTTTTGTATGTAAATGGGTTAAAAACATCAAAAACCATATTTTTAAGTGTTAGATCTCACATGCAAGATGATTCTTAGTAAAAACAGTAAGTAGAAAGGGTTATACCGGAGGGAAATGGCGGAATGAAGCTTTGGAGAGTCTTGATGACGATTTTTAGCTTCAAAATGGAGAAAACGTTTGTGTAACCGAAAGATTGAATACTCCTGGATTATTAGAACGATTTTAGGAGGTGTTTTGGTATGTTTTTATGCGGTTTCTTCTGCCAAAAGTTGGCTGGAAAAGAGCTCTAGAGAGAGTGTTTTAATATGTCTATGTTTTAGTGTGTGTGTTTTAGTTTGTAAATTGTGAGAGAAAGATGAGAGACAAGGAAAAATTTCGTTTTCTGTACTTTAGGGGGGGGGGTCAAACCAGGTTTGTACCGGTGTTAGGGATGACAAAACAAGTGTGTGGGATGACAAGAAAAGTGTTCCACTCGTTTTTCATGCAAAAATGACTCACTGCACGCTAGTTATGCTAGCGTAACTATAGTTACGCTACATAGTTATACTACATAGTTACAGTGTACAGTTACACTGCATAGTTACACTGGTTTCGAAAAATTTTCGTTTTTCAGTTGAAAGTTTACGATTAGTTATGAATTGAACTTAGGCAAGTTCATTATGCGTTATCTTGGTATTAGGGTTCTTTTATTGATTCCGATAACGATTACGACACAAACACGTTTACGGTAAAAGTACAGTTAAGAGCAAAAACAGATATCTCGATGATATAGGACACGAAATTATCCTGAATTTCGGACGGTTGTCACAATAGGTGCGTGACACAGTTTGTGTTTGAGCTTCTGGAAGGATTCTTCCTGTTCTTTACCCCAAAGAAACTCCTTATCTTTCTAAGTGAGTTCGGTTAAGGGCTTAGCGATTTTGGAGAAATTCTCAATGAACCTTCGATAATAGCCGGCCAACCCTAGGAGTTGTCGGATTTCCGTAGGAGTGGTTGGGGCTTGCCATTTCTCAATTGCTTCAATATTTGTTGGGTCTACATGAATTCCCTCTTGGTTGATCACATGACCAAGAAAGTGTACCTCTCGGAGCCAGAATTCACATTTCGAGAATATGGCGTACAATTTCTGATCCCTAAGGAGTTCTAGGATAAGTTTCAAGTGTTTCGCGTGATCCTTCTTGTTTCGTGAATAGATGAGAATGTCATCGATGAATACGATCACGAACTTGTCTAGGTACGGTCTACACACTCTGTTCATCAGATCCATGAACACTGCTGGTGCGTTGGTCAGACCGAACGGCATAACGAGTTCAGTTACTCGAACCTGATAATACCCTGAAAGGAGATCGATCTTTAAAAATTAAGTTGCACCCTGCAACTGGTCGAATAGATCGTCGATCCTAGGGAGAGGGTATCAATTCTTGACGGTGAGTTTGTTGAGTTCACGATAGTCTATGCACATCCTGAAGGATCCGTCTTTCTTTTTCACGAAGAGCATTGGAGCTCCCCAGGGGGACATACTAGGACGAATTAGACCATGGTCTAAGAGTTCCTGCATCTGTTCAGATAGTTCTTGCATTTCGGGTGGTGCCATACGATACGGTGTCTTGGCAACCGGAGTTACGCCAGGAACGAGGTCTATTCGGAATTCCTTCTCGAGGTACTTGCTCATTTTCAGGATTGAGATGATACAGAGTTGTTTTCCAGGTTTGTCTCCCTGTACAACGAGGGTTTCGCCGTCTGAGAGGGGTATTCGGATATGAGATAACCAGACGATCTCTGCTCGGAAATGAGATAACCAGTCCATTCCGACGATGACGTCGAAGCTTTTCAGCTCAATGGGAATCAGATCGATGTGGAAAATCTTATCGGCTAGGCACATTGAACATCCTAAGATTACATCCTTAGCTTCAAACTCTTGCCCATTAGCATATTCTATGGTGAAGCTATCCTTAAGAACTTTAGATCCTAAGTTGATAAGGGGCCTAAATTCTAAGGACACAAAGCTTCTCTCGGCTCCGGAATCAAATATTATTGAGGCATAATGGTTGTTCACCGAAAACGTACCCGTTACTGCATTCGGGTCTTGTCGGGCTTCCTCTGTTGTGATTATAAATGCAAGACCGAGACCTTGCCCGCTCTGATTTGGTTGGGTGTTCTGTAGCTTGGGGAAAGCGTTACGGTAGTGACTGTCGCTGCCGCATTCGAAGCAAACTGACTTCTTGCCTCTATCACCATTTCCTCCTGGGCAGTATTTGGCGAAGTGCCCCACCTTGTTACACAAGTTGAACACCGGGCAGTTCCCGGCATGGTGGAAGTTTCATTTTCCACATTTAGGGTACAACCCGTTGTAAGATCAGGGTCCGGATGAGGGTGCGACTGTTGGTGGAGCAGTTACGGCGAAGTTGCGGGTAGTTCGGGATTTCTTGTTCCGGTCACTTCTTCTCGGCTGGTGATCAGCCTTTCTTTTGTCACTCTCCACTTTCTTGACGGTTGCTGGCGAGGAGAGGAGGTTGTTCGTCAAGCGGTGTGCAAGGACAACTTCGCTTTGGATTTTTAATTGTTCAACAGAGGTAACCATTCCTCTGATTTCGGGAACAAGGCCGGAGATGTATCGATCGATCCGGTTTTCTTCTGGGGTTACCAACCTTGGTACCAGCCTGGCCAACTCATGGAAACGGGTGGTGTATCCGTCGATGTCGTTGTCGACCATCGTGTGATCCCAAAGCTCTACCTCGAGCTTCTTTACCTCGCCCTTGGAGCAGTATTCATCGATTAGGAGCTTCTTGAATTCGTCCCATGTGAGGGCATAGGCGGCGGCTCGTCCTCGAGTTTGGACCACGAGGTTCCACCATGATAAGGCCCTTCCGTGGAGTACACAAGAGGCATACTCCACTTTCTCAGATTCAGCACAGCGGTTGATGTGTAGGACTGATTTAATACTATCGAACCATCAGAGTAGCCCTACAGCACCAGAGGTGCCGTGAAACTCCTTTGGCTTACAAGCCATAAAACCCTTGTAGGTGGAGCCAGGGCGGTTTCCTTGCTGGTTTGGGTTAGGGGGTTGGTGTTGGTTTTGGTTTTGGTTTTGGTTATCGTTTTGTTGTTGGTCGTTGTTGTTGTTGTTATTGTTGGTGTTGTTGTTCTGGGCGATCATGTTGGGAATGGCAGCATTAAGTTGCGCTGCAACCTACTCAGCTATGAGGCTAGCATTGCTTCGCTTAGGAGGCATGATTCTACAACAGAAAAGGAAAACCAGTCTAGAACGCACGAATAGGAATAAGCGATAAGAATTAAACAATGGATAATGACAATGATAACGCAAGGAGAACAAGGAAAGATAAATATACGATCAAGGAACGACGATTCAATTCCAGCATAATAGACAAGTACAGGAAAATAAAGATAGAAATTCATTTCATAACGATTATATTTGGGTTACAAGGTTCATAATGATAAAGATAATCCAAAATACAAATACACATGCAAATACAGTACGAAATAAAGAAAATATCTAACGGCATCTATCCAGGAACATCTTCAGCAAGATGACCGCGATCAGGGTCCCCATCACCAGGCACGCACTCACTAGGTGTTGAACAGTCCTCGAAGTGGCTTGAGTCGAGGAGGTGACTCAGATGGAATGCTTAGACACAAGGTGAGCGGCGTCGGAGACCTCGAACATCAGATGAGCCTGCTGCTCGGCCTCCTCCGTGAGTCCCTGAAGGTCTCGATGGAGCGCGAGGTACTCGGCCGGGGAGAACCTCTCACTCGGTGGCATCATCGACGGTCGAGACGGTCCTGCGCCGTCGGGACGCTGCATCGAGTAACAGTGGAGTTGTTCCCATCGGTAGCAATCCCTAGCTGGGTGGGGAATCTGCTAACCCATCATACGATCCGATAACCGTCCCGCAAGAGTGACCTGCTTGCGGGCAATCAACCTAACGCGTGGTCCGCGTTGCTGTGGAGCTGCAACCGGAACAGGTGGTGGTGCAGCTGGAAAAACCGTCATCGGGCTGGACGTGCCATGACTACTGGAGAACGGCATCGAACTCTCCTCAGTAGGATCGGTAGTCTCATGACGCTGAGTCACCGAAGCTGTGAAGTCGTCCGAGACTTCATTCGAGTAAACGGCCCTTGAGTGGGAGTGCGACTGCGAACGAGAGTGCGACTGTGAACGGGAGTGTGACGAGTGCGACATGTCGTGACTGCGAATAAACGATACACGTGAGTATAGGGGAAAAAGGAAAAAGGTAAATGAAATGCATGTACGGTTCAGTCACGTGAGAATCGGGAATCAGTGAGACACGGATATTTTGACTCGAAAACCGTTAACGTTAGCAATTACGTTCCGCTCTTGCATAATTAATTTCAAACTAGGCGTAGTTGATCAAGTTACGCGTAGTTAGTAACAAATCATGCATTTACGGAATTAATCTACTAAAGTTTGAAAATCGTGAAATGAATTTTTGAAAAAGCCTAGGTTATAGTTTGGTTTCGAAAATTTTGAAAATTCTGAAAACCTGTATTCACTATAACCTTGTGCTCTGATACAAAGTCTGTCACACCCCGCTAAAGCGGAAACACGGGATGTGAAGAGCATCGATATCATAACACGAGTCATAGTAAATTAAAATGGCTTCAAGTCATTTGCATTAAGTAATAAAACGTTAACAAGTTTGAAAATAACCAAGAGTTTAGCATTTCAGTGCAACAAAATACATAGTAAACATTTCAACAAAATTCCCAAAATAGATAAATAGCCAAAGTCTTCTCTCGATTCATGATACACGTGACTTGCCAGACCCGTCCCAAAAGCTATGCACTTTGTGTCCTTATACTTGGATTCGTGAAACACGAGAAAAAGTGTCAACTACAAAAAGTAGTGAGTGAGTTACAGCTTTCTAGTCCTCGACTAAAAATGATTTACGACAAGTATATAAGTATAAAATATTTCTCAACAGAAATGAGGCGATGTAGTGCTTAAAAGTGTATATAGTTGTAAGAATGTTCACGGACAAGTATAGCAATACTTGTAAAAATGTTTACAGAATCATATATCTCTAAATATATATGGGTAAAGAAATGCGTAAAAGAAAAGTAAACTAATGATTGGTGATGTGCGAAATCTAGTTTTCCCAAAATAAGCTTTTTCTAGATTACGACATTTGGCAGTGTACCCTTATCGATCGTAGTAAAGTATAGGCAAATCTCGGGTTCGAACACGGGGGCTACTGTAAATTGAGAAATTAGCTAAAAAAGTAACAAGTAACAAGTAACAAGTGGGGTTTTGTCTTAGGAAGACTAAATGCTAAAACGACTAAAAATGATCTGTATTTCGCATATTGATTAAGGACGCTTGCCTGGACCGTTTACGAATGTGTGATATTCCCTAAGTATGAAATGCCGATAAAACTTCTAATATAAAACCTAGTTCCTTTCGAATACTAAAATTTCTCCAATTACCCAACCGTGCAACCGTCCTTTCGAATACAGTTAACACCCCAAATAATTGTGTATAAAGAATCAAGCCGATGTGTGAGAATTAATCTATAAGCTTCCTTTCGAATAGCTTACTAATCAATAAACCGGTTTCTCTTAATTTATTAACTTGCGTTTGTGTTAACACTTACTTGTTGTAATTGTTGTTTAGCGATTCCTTTCGAATACCACAAACTTTTAACCAACTATAGACCGGTTGATTGTTTTGTTTTTATTTTAGTAAAAATTACGAATTCCTTTCGAATACCCGTTTTTAGTTTACCAAACAAAACTATAAACAATTTTAACAAGAGAATTAAAGTTTCAACCCAAATGGATCCCCAATTAACCACAACATATCAATCTAATTTCATACTCAAAATTTACCACACAAACGATTACAAATCCAAACAAGCGTATAACGAAATTAGCTACGCATAATTGAAATTAAACATGAAATATAAGAAAAAGTCATAATCATACAAAGCGTTTGATGAAATGCCAATGTAAAAATACCCAAATTTAAATGAAAATGGAAGCTAATAGTGTAACTGAAATGAAATTGAAATTTACTTTGATGTAACGTTTAATTAAAATGCTAATGATTGTCTTCAAAATTTTGAGGTTATGATGTTACTTCTTCTCACTTTTTCTCCTCCCCGAAATGATTGGTAAAAGAAAAGATGATGATAAGATGGTGATGAGATAATGATATTACTGTCCCCAAAAAATCGTTTCTTACGTGCGGTGCTTAAGTCCCTTTAGCTTCCTCCTTTAATAGCATTAAATAAAACATTTGTAACAGAAATTGGCCCAGTTGCGGCACACTTGTATGTAGGTGCGCCGCAGTTTGTGATTCGCGGGCTCCAAGAATTTCAACCAAGAGCAGGTGCCTAGCCCTTGTAGTAGATGCTTAGCAGTTGTAGTAGATGCTTAGAAGTTGTAGTAGATGCTTAGTAGTTGTAGTAGATGCCTAGCATCTAATTCTTGCAACTTCCCAACTTGTTTTAGTTCGCATCTTTTAGTCCCAAAACGACTCCTTTTGTTCAAAATATGACCAAAAACCTAAAATACATACTTTACACAAACATAAGTATAAAACGGGTATTTCCATTATGTTTTGGACTCGAAACATAATAAATATCGAGATAAAATACTCGTATAAATGATCGATATCAAACCCCCCATACTTAAGCATTTGCTTGCCCCCAAGCAAATCCGAGTTAAAACTAACGTTAAGTTTACAAAATATACAACTTAAGAAAAATTAAGGAATCACGGGCTCAAACTTTTAACTACATTCCGGTGTTCAAAATAAAGATATGCGTTAAATTACTAGATCGTAAACCGACTACGAACATCAAAAGCTACTAAATTACTTAAGTAACTAAAAACCGCAATTTCTTACTATCAATTACTAATTTATCCCCTAGTTTTGATATGTCCAAATAACCACCCATTTTCCCTCACTCTCCAACCTAAGTTGGAGCCATTAGCCTTTTGGGCCGTCGGGACGCTGCATCGAGTAACCGTGGAGTTGTTCCCATCGGTAGAAATCCATGGTCGACGTACGCGATGCTGCGTACGGGTCCTCGGAGGGAATCGACATCTGAGGAGGCGTGGCCCTAGCTGGGTGGGGAATCAGCTGACCCATTACACGATCCGGCAACCGTCCCAGAAGAGTGACCTACTTGCGGGCACTCAACCTAACGCGTGGTCCGCGTTGCTGTGGAGCTGCAACCGGAACATGTGGTGGTGCAGTTGGCAAAACCATCCTCGGGCAGGACATGCCATGGCTACTGGAGAACGCCATCGAACTCTCCTCAGTAGGATTGGTAGTCTCGTGACGCTGAGTCTCCGAAGGTGTGAAGTCGTCCGAGACTTCATTCGAGTAAACGGCCCTTGAGTAGGAGTGCGACTGCGAACGGGAGTGCGACTGTGAACGGGAGTGTGACGAGTGCGACATGTCGTGACTTCGAATAAACGATACATGAGAGTAAATGGGAAAAAGGAAAAAGGTAAATGAAATGCATGTACGGGTCAGTCACGTGAGAATCGGGAATCAGTGAGACCAGGAATTTTCGACTCGAAAACCGTTAACGTTAGCAATTACGTTCCGCTCTTGCATAATTTATTTCAAACTAGGCGTAGTTGATCAAGTTATGCGTAGTTAGTAAAAAATCTTGCATTTACAAAATTAATCTACTAAAGTTTGAAACTCGTGAAAGTATTTTTCAAAAAAGCCTAGGTTATAGTTTGGTTTCGAAAATTTTGAAAATTTTGAAAACATGTATTCACTATAACCTTGTGCTCTGATACCAAGTCTGTCACACCCCGCTAAAGCGGAAACATGGGATGTGAAGAGTATCAATATCATAACACGAGTCATAGTAAATTAAAATGGCTTCAAGTCATTTTCATCAAGTAATAAAACATTTACAAGTTTGAAAATAACCAAGAGTTTATCATTTCAGTACAACTAAATACATAAGTAAACATTTCAACAAAATTCCCAAAATAGATAAATAGCCAAGGTCTTCTCCCGATTCATGATACACGTGACTTGCCTGACCCGTCCCAAAAGTTATGCACTTCGTGTCCTTACACTTGGTTTCCTGAAACATGAGAAAAAGTGTCAACTACAAAAAGTAGTGAGTGAGTTACAACTTTCTAGTCCTCGACTAAAAATGATTTACGACAAGTATATAAGTATAAAATATTTCTCAACAGAAATGAGGCGATGCAGTGCTTAAAAGTGTATATACTTGTAAGAATGTTCACGGACAAGTATAGCAATACTTGTAAAAATGTTTACAGAATCATATATCTCTAAATATATATATATGCGTAAAGAAATGCGTAAACGAAAAGTAAACTATTGATTGGTGATATGCGAAATCTAGTTTTCCCAAAATAAGCTTTTTCTTGATTACGACACCGGGCAGTGTACCCTTATCGATCGTAGTAAAGTATAGGCAAATCTCGGGTTCGAACACGGGGACTACTGTAAATTGAGAAATTAGCTAAAAAAGTAACAAGTAACAAGTGGGGTTTTGTCTTAGGAAGACTAAATGTAAAAACGACTAAAAATGATTTGTATTTCGAATATTGATTAAGGACGCTTGCTTGTACCGTTTACGAATGTGTGATATTCCCTAAGTATGAAATGCCGATAAAACTTCTAATATAAAACCTAGTTCCTTTCGATACTAAAATTTCTCCAATTACCCAATCGTGCAACCATTCCTCTCCAATATATTTAACACCCCAAATAATATTGCATAAAGAATCAAGCCGATGTGTGAGAATTAATCTATAAGCTTCCTTTCGAATAACTTAATAATCAATAAACCGATTTCTCTTAATTTATTAACTAGCGTTTGTGTTAACACTTACTTGTTCTAATTGTTGTTTAGCGATTCCTTTCGAATACCACAAACTTTTAACCAACTATAGACCCGTTGATTGTTTTGTTTCTATTTTAGTAAAATTTACGAATTTCTTTCGAATACCCGTTTTTAGTTTACCAAACAAAAGTATAAATAATTTTAACAAGATAATTAAAGTTTTAACCCAAATGGATCCCCAATTAACCACAATACATCAATCTAATTTCATACTCAAAATTTACCACACAAACGATCACAAATCCAAACAAGCGTATAACGAAATTTGCTACGCATAATTGAAATTAAATATGAAATATAAGAAAAAGTCATAATCATACCAAGCGTTCGATGAAATGCCAATGTAAAAATACCCAAACTGAAATGAAAATGGAAGCTAATAGAGTAATTAAAATGAAATTGAAATTGACTTTGATGTAACGATTAATTAAAATGCTAATGATTGTCTTCAAAATATTGAGGTTATGATGTTACTTCCTCTCTCTTTTTCTCCTTCCCGAAATGATTGGTAAAAGAAAAGATGATGATAAGATGGTGATGAGATAATGATATTATTGTCGCCCAAAAATCGTTTCTTAAGTGCAGTGGTTAAGTCCCTTTAGTTTCCTCCTTGAATAGCATTAAATAAAACATTTGTAATAGAAAGTGGCCCAGTTGCGGCGCACTTGTATGTAGGTGCGCCGCAGTTGGTGATCTGCGTGGTCCAACAATTTCAGCAAAGAGCAGGTGCCTAGCAGTTGTAGTAGATACTGAGCAGTTGTAGTAGATGCTTAGAATTTTTAGTAGATGCCTAGCATCTACTTCTTGCAACTTCCCAACTTGTTTTACTTCGCATCTTTTAGTCCCAAAACGACTCATTTTGTTCAAAATATGACCAAAAACCTAAAATACATACTTTACACAAACATAAGTATAAAACGGGTATTTCCATTATGTTTTGGACTCGAAACATAATAAATATCGCGATAAAATACTCGTATAAATGAGCGATATCAAACCCCCCATACTAAAGCATTTGCTTGCCCCCAAGCAAATCCGACTTAAAACTAACGTTAAATTTACAAAATATACAACTTAAGAAAAATTAAGGAATCACGGGCTCAAACTTTTAACTACATTCCGGTGTTCAAAATAAAGATATGCGTGAAATTACTAGATCGTAAACCGACTACGAACATCAAAAGCTACTAAATTACTTAAGTAACTAAAAACCGCAATTTCCTACTGTCAATTACTAATTTATCCCCTAGTTTTGATATGTCCAAATAACCACCCATTTTCCCTCACTCTCCAACCTAAGTTGGAGCCATCAGCCTTTTGGGCCGACCCCTACACCGCCTTGCTTTCAGGGGAATACCTTAAAATATCACAAAACCATTTTTTCTTCTTTTTGTTTCTAACTCTTTTTTGGGATTTAGTGATACTAGGATTCCCCAACTACCCCCGAAAGGGTGCAAGAACTACAAGGGCTCGGTATTAAGGATATCTAGCGGTTATCCGGATTTAAGATTTTTCTGGGAAATTGAAGGAACTAAAACTAGGAAACCTAAACTCTTACTTACGAAAATTTTATTAACTAGAGATGTTCCTAAAAAATTCACGTTAAAGTATCTATATACAATTAAATATACAAGCCCCTATCATTTTCCCAAACTACGTTTAAGCGTTTTTTTTTTTTTTCTTTTTTTTTTAAATAAAGACTCAAATGGGAAAAAAAAAACATAATGGATACGAGAGGGAATATTAAATTAGCAAATTTCCCGACATCCCCCCCCCCCCCCCCACCCCCCCACACTTATTTAACGCATTATCCTGAATGTGTTCCAAACTAGAAACTAGAAACTAAAAATCAAACAATACAAAAAGAAAAGAAAAGAAAAGAAAAGCAAACTCGAGTTGCGTCCCGTAAAGCGCTTTGTTTTTATCGTGAGTCTTTAGCTCGAATCGTCCTCCGTGCACACAAACAATCTAACTTTGAAATCGAATTTTCCCACGATTTCCTCCCTCGTGCAAAATCCTCAAAACGTTACTTTCTCCATTGCATCTACAATCCAAAACATCAAAAAGAATTTCATAATTAGAAACATCGAGGTCATCGCGGGTATTGGCCCATGCATCATGCCACTCCTTGGTTTCCAGCATGACCTAACCATCCTCCCATAGTCTAAAGTCTACACCTTCTCCCCCACACTTATCCTTTTCAGCACCATGCCCAGTTGGTTTTCCATCATGTGCTTCCATGGTCACTTTCTCCACTTTCGTTTCAAGTCCCAAATCCTTTTCACCTTCATCCATGCTTTCGTTCTTAGTAACGACCGGTTCCGTGTTCAAATCAAACATCATTTCAAATTCTTCTAGAGTGATTTCTCCGTTGATAGTACTGTCAACCTCTCCCATTCCTGTTCCAAGAAGTTCCTCCAATTCCAAATCGAAACTCTTCTCTTTCCTCAACCGTTGTAGGTACGAGATTCTTGGCTTGTATGCTTTAGTTGGTGTAGTTGTGTCCGGTTTTGGTGCCCCGTATTCACTTTGGACCATTGGTTCATCCCCCACTTGATCCTCTACTTCTAACTCAACTTTTTGGTCATTTTCTGGGTCTGGGGTCTCAATGCCCCGCATTGGATTTGATTGCGCGGCATCTGGGAAAGTGGAAAACGAAACTGGGCTCTCTGAGCCTCCAGTGTGTCGCACTGGACTAGTGGTGCGGCGCACTGGGCTCAGATATCCCATATTTTCGTTTTCGCTTTCGTTTTTCTCCTCTTCGTTCTCTTTCTTAGTAACAATCGGGTCCATGCTAAGATCAAACATCCTTTCAAACTCTTCTAAAGTGATGTCTCCATGGCCATTGCTACTATCTCCAACCCCCATATCCTTTCCAAGAAGCTCCTCTAACTCCTCATCCATACTCTTTTCATCTTCTTCTTCATCCAATTCCTCTTCCTCAAGAAATTCCTGCAATTCTGGGTCAAACATGTCATTATTAACAAAATCTGTTTTAAAACACGTTTCATTGGTAGAGTACGAATGTTTTTTAGATTTATGGTAAGTAAATGTTTCCCTATCGTCCCCCACACCCAATGAAATTTCTCTTCTTTTCACACAGATGATAGCATCCGCGGTGTTCAAAAATGGCCTACCCAAAATTAGAGGCACCCTACTATCCTCTCTCTTCCATTTCCAAAACAACGAAATCAACGGGAAAAAAGAATTTTCCTACTTGTACTAACATGTTTTCTACAATGCCAAACGGGTATTTAAAAGTTTGTTCGGCTAGCTTAATGCTCATTTTTGTTGGCTTTAAAACCCCCAAAGCCAATTTTTTGTATAAGGAATATGGCATTAAGTTTATACTAGCCCCCAAGTCCGCTAAAGCATTGCAATGATTAATCTTACTAAAAGTACAAGTGATTATAAAACTCCCTGGATCGTTTAGCTTAGGTGGAAGTCTGTTGTTCTTCATAATCGACGAGTATTCCGTGTTCAAGTAAGATGCTTGATCCTCTATTGACTTCCCTTTCTCTCTCACAAGTTCCTTGATGAACTTAACATAATTAGGCATACCTGCAATCACATCCACCAAAGGCACATTAACATTAACAAAATTAATCAAATCTAAGAATTTACCGTATTGTTCTTTCATTTTCTCCTTCCTCAAGCGTTGAGGGTAAGGAATATTTGGCTTGTATGCTCCTTTAACTTCCGTTTTGACCCCTTCCTCTTTGCTTGGGACCATTGGTTCTTTCCCGTGTCGCCTCTCCATCTCAATCTCTTCTTCCTCTTCAGGATCGTTGTCAATGGGTTCACTGCGGCGCACTGGACTAGGTTGCAGCACATTGGTATCTTGTTAACCCAGCGGTGAAGCCACGGATGCTGGACTGCGGTGCACGTGCTTTGTGGTGCGCCACACCTCCCCTGTTTCAGCTGCTTTTCGCGTTTTCTTCCCGTTCAACTCATTTTCTCCCTCTCCCCCATACTTAAGACCTGATCGTGTCTCAATAGCGTTTACATGCTCAACCTGGTTATATGGTGTTTGGTACCTCGTACCTTGGTTACTTGAACCTCCTTGATTGTTTGAATTAATCGGCCTCGGGTTGGGTTGGGTAGAGCTTGGAATTTGACGCGGTGGTCGATTTTCCAACCGATCGTTGATCCTTTCAACTTTCCTTTCTAGATCCTGAACGCTCGCCTGGGTATTTCTTTGGATTTGATAAATTTTTTCATGTATCCCTTTCATTGAATTCGCCATCAAATCATTTTTCCCTTTTTGCGTATTTATGAAGTCCTTCATCATATCCTTCAAACTTGAGTCCTCGTCCTCTTTTCTCGCCCTTCCGTTTTGTTGGTCTCCATAACTGAAATTTCCGCCTAGGTTTTGATATCCCCCTCGACTTTGATTACATTCCTCCGAGTAGTGTGGCCCTCCACGAGTTCTACACCCATTTCTCACCAAATGCACGTCTTTCTCCAAACGACCCATTCAGTTTTTCATCTCATCCGCCAACGATTTTATCTCGTGCATAATTTCCGAGCTTCCATTACTATGACTACTTTCCATTTTGTTAACCGTTCCACGGACCTTTCTATTCCTATTCACCCTCTCTCTAGCAACTTCCGCTTGAACTGGGTCTTCCATCATTCTATGGGCATCGTTGGGCGACTTATACAAAAAGCTTCAACCACCCGCTAAATCCAAGTCGTGTTGAGAACGACTATCCAAACCATAATAGAATATGTCTATTACTTCTTCTCGATTCAACCCGTGGCCATGACAATTTCTCAATAGCTCCTTAAGACTAACCCAAGCATCGGTGATGGTTTCGTTGTCCCACTGTTGAAAACTCCTAATTTGGTTCAACAACTTTCTACCCAAGATGGGCGAAAAGAAACGGGTCACAAACAACTCCCTTAATTCCTCCCATGTCTCAATATTTTCCGGCTCCAATTCGCTAAACCATTTCTTAGCTTCTCCCGTTAGAGACGATGGGAACAAACTAAGCATAACACCTTCCCCCATTTCAACTCCATATTGAAATTTTTTGCAAGTTTTCATAAAAGTGGCAATATGACTATGCGGGTCGGACCTCGAACTCCCATCAAGTGATGACCTTTAACGGAAAAATCATCACCAAATTTGGTGGAATAATCGCCAACCCTCGTGTAAGTGGCACTATCCTATTCCGATTGATCATCGGAATGTCAAATGGGTTAACTGGTTGGTCGTTAACAGCAACATCATCATCTCCATGGTCCGACATCTCGCTCGGCTCCAAATAATTCTCTCCCAATATCAGTTCCTCTTCCTGCTCGGAAGATCCTTTCTCACTAAATAGAACGACTTTTACCCCCTGTTTTCGTAATATTCTCTCCGGATCAGAAAATGGGAAAACAACGTACTTCCCTTGGGATCTCGTGTACATCCACTATCCAACCACTTGAAAATCACAACAAAAACAAAAACAATACCGTGAATTCTATTCAACACAAAATAACACACAAAAACTAAAATCTCAATTAATTCAAGTCCCCGGCAGCGGGGCCAAAAACTTGATGTGCGAAAACTAGTTTTCCCAAAATAAGCTTTTTCTAGATTACGACACCGAGAAGTGTACCCTTATCGATCGTAGTAAAGTATAGGCAAATCTCGGGTGCGAACACGGGGACTATTGTAAGTTGAGAAATTAGCTAAAAAAGTAACAAGTAACAAGTAACAAGCGGGGTTTTCTCTTAGGAAGACTAAATGTAAAAACGACTAAAAATGATTTGTATTTCAAATATTGATTAAGGACGCTTGCTTGGACCGTTCACGAATGTGTGATATTCCCTAAGTATGAAATGCCGATAAAAGTTCTAATATAAAACCTAGTTCCTTTCGAATACCAAAATTTCTCCAATTACCCGACCGTGCAACCGTTCCTTTCGAATACAGTTAACACCCCAAATAATTGTGCATAAAGAATCAAGCCGATATGTGAGAATTAATTCATAAGATTCCTTTCGAATAGCTTACTAATCAATAAACCGATTTCTCTTAATTTATTAACTAGCGTTTTTGTTAACACTTACTTGTTCTAATTGTTGTTTAGCGATTCCTTTCGAATACCGCAAACTTTTAACCAACTATAGACCGGTTGATTGTTTCGTTTCTATTTTAGTAAAATTATGAATTCCTTTCGAATACCCATTTTTAGTTTACCAAACAAAAGTATAAACAATTTTAACAAGATAACTAAAGTTTCAACTCAAACGGATCCCCAATTAACCACAACACATCAATCTAATTTCATATTCAAAATTTACCACACAAACGATCACAAATCCAAACAAGCGTATAATGACATTAGCTACGCATAATTAAAATTAAACATGAAATATAAGAAAAAGTCATAATCATACCAAGCGTTCGATGAAATGCCAATGTAAAAATACCCAAATTGAAATGAAAATGGAAGGTAATAGAGTAATTGAAATGAAATTTAAATTGACTTTGATGTAACGATTAATTAAAATGCTAATAATTATCTTCAAAATTTTGAGGTTATGATGTTACTTCCTCTATCTTTTTCTCCTCCCCAATATGATTGGTAAAGGAAAAGATGAGGATAAGATGGTGATGAGATAATGATATTATTGTCCCCCAAAAATCGTTTCTTAAGTGCAGTGCTTAAGTCCCTTTAGTTTCCTCCTTTAATAGCATTAAATAAAACATTTGTAACAGAAACTGGCCCAGTTGCAGCGCACTTGTATGTAGGTGCGCCGCAGTTGGTGATCTGCGGGCTCCAACAACTTCAGCAAAGAGCAGGTGCCTAGCAGTTGAAGTAGATGCTTAGCAGTTGTAGTAGATGCCTAGCATCTACTTCTTGCAACTTCCCAACTTGTTTTACTTCCCATCTTTTAGTCCCAAAATGACACCTTTTGTTCAAAATATGACCAAAATCCTAAAATACATACTTTACACAAACATAAGTATAAAACGAGTCTTTCCGTTATGTTTTGGACTCGAAACATAATAAATATCTCGATAAAATACTCGCATAAATGAGCGATATCAATTGGAATATTGTATATCGACCTCTTCGCATAATATAACCATAAGTGTTCACACTAAACTAAATTAACCGACCGTGAGGCCCCTAACCGCGCACTTTTCACACCCCACTAAAGCGGAAACAGGAGGTGTGAAGAGCGTTGATATCATGACACGAGTTATAATTAAAACATATGGTTTCAAGTCATTAAGATAGAATATTAGAGTTTACAAGTTGAAAATAACCAAGTATTTAACGAGTTGCATAACAAAGTACATAATTAATTGATTAACAAAATTCCCAAATATATAAATAGGTCTTCTCCCAATTCTTAATTTCACGTGACATGCCTGACCCATCCATAGTATGCAGTTCTTGTCCTTATATTTGATTTTCTGAAAACATGAAAAAAAGTGTCAAACTACAAAAGTAACGAGTGAGTTACAGTTTTCTAGTCCTCGACTAAAAAGGTTTGAGTCAAGTATATCAATACTTAGTAGTTTCGATAAGTAGAACCATACTTAAAAAATAGTTACGATCCATAAAAGTTGCTCAAAAGATAGTTACGATCCATAAAAGTTGCTCAAAAGATAGTTGCGGAAATCGTATATCCATATACGCGCAAGATAAATAAATTATTGATTGAAATCATGTATAACGACTACTTGGCATAATATAACTTAAGTGTTCACACTAAATCGATTAACCAACCGTGAAGCCCCTTACCCCGCACTACTTACGAGGAGTCATGTTCGATCGAGTAATATGTACTTAAGCTGCCGCCTAAGCAAGGAACGGTTATTTCCTAAGTATCGATACCCATAATTACTAAACGGTTTAACAAAGCTAATAGTGTGTGTTTCAAAATGGGCATTAAGTTATTTTAAAACTAGTATTTGTCACTTAATATTCGTGTCATATTCTCTTCAAGAGTCACGTTAGTTATACGATCAATCAAAGTTCAACGAGTGCCGAGTGTGGCAATAAATAAGTTTGAACAAGTGTCGAGTGTGGCAAACAAATAAGTGTGAACAAGTGCCGAATGTGGCAAATAAATAAATTTGGTTCTCATGTTTCCCCCAAAGAATCATTTAAAAACAGTAAATAAAAGGTGGGGTTGTAACTCACGGTTTGCTAAAGATGCTACGGGTGCGGAATGAAGTCGAATCGGGTCGGAATCACAAAACTCCTAAAGTAATACCAAGATTGAATAAGTACCATGTTATAAGTTTATAATGTAGTTAGTTTACGAAATGCTTTTATTATAAGTGTTGGTTTTAGGTCTACCAAAAATCGGGCAGCGCTTCCGCGCGAAAATCATTAAGTCCAATTTTTAAAACACTTTCCCGCTTAACAATTTTCATAAACATGATTCATATATTGATACCAAACACAAAGTTATGTAAACTTGTTCAATTAGTCCCTTTATATGTAAGTTAAGCTCATTACAGGTTATTTGACTCGGTTTGAAGAAATAAGCTCAAGGTTGCGTTAAATAGCCGAAACAACCCATTTCCCAGGTTCTGGGTCAGGAATGCGCCGCATAAGGGACCTTATGCGCCGCATTCTGACCTTAGGTTCTTGGGAAACTCGTTTTGTTGCTCGAAAATGCTATTTTGGTGGTGGATTTCGACATGCAACCATAGATACATATAAATACTTGATGTTTTACAGTTTATTTTGAGTTTTTAACCACAAATTCATAGATCTAAACATCCATTTTATAAAAACCCGTTTTTGTTCATAAATTGCCACAAATCTTCATAAAAACTCATTTTTAGTTGTTAGATCGTACATGCAACGAGTATATGTTGTAAAAACAGAAGGTTTGAAAGATATATACCGAGTAGAAAATGATTTGAAGATGGTTGGAGTAATCTGTTGGTGATTTTTGACCCAAAAATCGTAGAAATCGATTTCAACCCAAAAGAATGCAAGCTCCTTCCTTCCTTCTTCTTTATGAACGATTTGTAGGTTATATTTATGGTGATGTTACTGTCTTTTTGGTGGAAATATCTCTGTAATTAAAGAGGGTCTGTGTGTTCTTGAGAGAGTTTTGTAAAGAGAGAGAGAGAGAGAGAGCAAGCAAAAGGGTGTTTGTATGTGTTGTGTGTGTTTGTGTTTTTGTAATTGATATAGTGGGGATAAAATAGAGTTACTGGACCATCCTAAGGCCTTTGGGCATGTTAAATCTGGACCCAAAGTGTTGGGCTCAAGTTTGGATCCGTTTGGTTAAGTTTTGAAGTTAACAAAATATAATATTGTTGGACTGCGCCCTGAATGCGGCACATTAGGGCCTAATGCGGCGCATTTCAGGCCAGTTTCAGCAATGTTTCGTTTTTCGTTCTTTCCATTGTTAAGCGTTTTCTTTAGTTGAAAGTTTCCGGTTATTTTAGATAGGAACTTAGACAAGTTCACTAAGTGTTTTTCTTGGTATTAGCATTCATTATATGATTCCGAATTCGATTCCGACTCACACCCGTTTACGAGACAAGTAAAGATAAGATCACATCATAGTTAACTCAAAGATTGAGAATGCGGTTTTCACCTGAAATAAGACGGTTGTCACATTCTCCCCGGGTTGAAAAGAATTTCGTCCCGAAATTTAGTTCGCCTCATCGGGAGGGAGAGTCCTTGAAAGATGTTGATACTTCTGACGGATCTGATCTTCACGCTCCCACGTGAATTCGTGACCTCGTCGGGAATTCCACCGAACCTTGACAATAGGGATACGACTCTGCTTGAGTTGTTTGACTTCTCGATCTACAACCTCAAGCGGTTCTTCGATAAAGTTAAGTTTGTTGTCGATCTGGACTTCGTCCAGTGGGATGACAATCGTTTCGTCCGATAAGCACTTTTTCAAGTGCGAGACATGGAAGACGTTGTGGACGTTGGAAAGAGTCTGCGGGAGTTGGAGTCGATATTCCACTGGGCCGATTCGCTCTATCACCTCGAATGGACCGGTGTACTTCGGGCTCAGCTTGCCACGTTTCCCGAAACGGACTACCCCCTTCCATGGCGATATTTTGAGAAGCACTCTATAACCAACTTGGAATTCGAGGGGTTTCCTTCGGTTGTCAGCATAGCTCTTCTGCCTGGTACGAGATGTCTTCAGCCTTTCCCGAATGGTGGTGATCTTTTCGATGGTTTCCTGGACGATATCGAGCCTTGTAAGTTGTCGATCGCCTGCTTCTAACCAACAAAGCGGCGACCGACACTTGCGTCCGTATAAGGCCTCGAATGGGGCACACTTGATGTTGGCATGGTAGCTGTTATTATAGGAAAACTCGACTAAGGGTAAGTGAGCGTCCCAACTTCCTCCGAAGTCAACTACACACGCTCTCAGCATATCTTCAAGCGTTTGGATCGTCCTTTCACTCTGACCATCGGTCTGGGTGGTAAGCAGTGCTGAGGTCTAGTCGCGTTCCGAGCGATTTCGGAAGCGCGTTCCAAAACCGGGACGTGAATCGACTATCTCTGTCGGAGATAATGGAGAGAGGTTTTCCATGACGAGAGACGATCTAGTTGATGTAGATTTGAGCGAACTTCTCCATCGAGTGGATCTCTCGTACCGGTAGAAAGTGTGCAGATTTAGTCAATCGATCCACAATGACCCAAATCATATCGTTACCCCTTGCCGTACGGGGCAGTTTAATGACGAAGTCCATGGATATCTGTTCCCACTTCGACATGGGAATCTCCGGTTGTTGCAGTAGACCTGAAGGCTTCTGATATTCCGCCTTGAGCTTTGAGCAAGTAAGGCACTTAGCTACATACAAGGCAATATCCTTCTTCATGCCCGGCCACCAGTAGTATTCCCGTAGATCCTTGTACAACTTTTCGGATCCAGGGTGAATAGAATATCGGGATCGGTGGCCTTCGTCCAAAATAAGCTTACGAAAGTCTTCGGCTCTCGGAATCGATGCTCGATTCTTGAAATAATGGATTCCGTCCGGTTTGAGCTCGAATTCCTTTTCATGATTGTGTAGGGTTTCGCCCTTAAGGTTCTCGGGTTTCAATACTTCCTGCGGAGCTTTAGAAATTTGCGTCTGAAGTCTTGTCTGAACCTGAATTCCCAATGCTCTAACTCGAGATGGTTTTACCCTTTCCTTCCGACTCAGGGCATCTGCTACTTCGTTTGCTTTACCCGGGTGGTATTTGATATCGCAGTCGTAGTCGCTTAAAAGTTCAATCCATCTCAGTTGTCTCATGTTGAGCATTTTCTGATCGAGGATGTGTTGGAGACTTTTGTGATCCGTGAAAACCGTGCACTTAGTGCCGTACAAATAATGTCTCCAGATTTTTAATGCGAACACGACAACTCCCAGCTCTAAGTTGTGTGTTGTATAGTTATGTTCATGAACCTTCAATTGTCTCGAAGCGTATGCGATGACCTTGTCCTTCTGCATAAGGACACACCCAAGTCCTTGGTGAGACGCATCGCAAAACACTAGGAAATTATTTGTGCCCTCCGGTAGGGACAGAATCGGTTCGTGGCAGAGTTCGTGTTTGAGTTTCAGGAAGGATTCGTCCTGTTCTTTTCCCCAACTGAAGTCCTTATCCTTCTGAGTAACTTCGTTCAGGGGCTTGGCGATTTTCGAGAAATTTTTAATGAATCTCCGGTAATAGCCCGCCAACCCTAGGAATTGTCGGATTTCCGTCGGAGTCGTTGGAGCTTGCCATTTCTCGATCGCTTCGATCTTCGCCGGATCGACATGAATTCCCTCTTGGTTGATCACGTGGACAAGGAAGTGTACGTCTCGGAGCCAAAATTCGCACTTCGAGAATTTGGCGTACAGTTTCTGATCTCTAAGAAGTTCGAGGATGAGTTTCAAATGTTTCGCGTGGTCCTCCTTGTTCCTTGAGTAGATGAGGATGTCATCTATGAATACGATCATGAATTTATCCAAATACAGTCTACACACCCTTTTCATCAGATCCATGAACACCGCTGGTGCGTTGGCCAGACCAAATGGCATGACGAGAAATTCGTAATGTCCGTATCGAGTTCGGAAAGCGGTTTTTGGGATGTCGGTCTCACTGACTCGAACCTGATGATAACCCGAACGGAGGTCGATCTTAGAGAAATAGGTTGCACCCTGCAACTGGTCGAACAGATCATCGATCCTCGGGAGTGGGTATCGGTTCTTGACGGTCAGCTTGTTCAGTTCACGATAATCGATGCACATACGAAAGGATCCGTCTTTCTTTTTAATGAAGAGGATTGGGGCTCCCCAGGGGGACGAGCTTGGGCGAATAAGACCATGATCTAGTATTTCTTGCAGCTGTTTTGACAGTTCTTGCATTTCAGGTGGTGCCAGACGATAATGTGTCTTGGAAACCGGTGCTGCGCCAGGAACGAGGTCTATTCGGAACTCTACTTGTCGATGTGGCGGTAGCCCGGGTAGATCCTCAGGAAAGACCTCTGGATGATCCTTGACTACAGGGATATCTTGTATTCGGTTTTCCCTAGGCTTACGTTCGATGACATGCGCTAGGAATGCATCGCGGTCCTTTTTGAGGTATTTGCGCATTTTGATGACGGAGACGGTGCGGAGTTGTTGCCCAGGTTTATCTCCTTGTACAACAAGGGTTTCACCGTCTGTTAGAGGGATACGAATGAGTTTGTTGAAACAGACGATCTCAGCCCGGAACCGAGATAACCAGTCTATACCGACGATGATGTCAAAGCTTTTCAGCTCTATCGGGATCAAATCGATGGGGAAAGTTTTATCAGCTAGGCATATAGAACATCCTAAGATTATATCCTTAACTTCGAATTCTTGACCGTTAGCATACTCTATAGTGAAGCTATCCTTAAGAACCTTAGATCCTGAATTAATGAGGGGTCTAAATTCTAAGGATACGAAGCTTCTTTCGGCTCCTGAGTCGAACAATACTGATGCATAGTGGTTGTTTAAAGAAAATGTACCGTGCACCACGTTCGGGTCTTGTCGGGACTCTTCAGCTGTGAGTGTGAAGGCACGTCCTAGACCTCGCCCGCCTTGGTTTGGTTGGCGTTCTGGAGTTTGGGACAGGTGTTACGAAAGTGTTGGTCACTTCCACACTCGAAGCACACCGGCTTCTGGCCTTGGACCACTGTTTTCTCCGGACAATACTTGGTGAAGTGCGCCACCTTCTGGCACTTTAGACACACCGGGAAGTTACCTTGGTGGTGTAAGTTGCACTTGGGGTACGTCCCCGTATAGGTTCGGGCTCCAGCTGGTGGTGGTGGTGGTGTTGCAGCAGTCACCGCGTAATTGTGGGTGGTTTTGTTGTTCTTGTTTCTATCACTTCTCCTGGGGGTTTGCTCAGATTTTCTTTTCTCTCCTCCCTCCTTCTTGGAGGATGCTGGAGTGGAGAGGATGTTGCTGGTGAATCGGTGCGCCAGAATGATTGCGCTTTGTAGAGTTTGGGGTTCTGCTGATATGACCATCCCCCAGATCTCAGGGATGAGACCGGAGATATATCGGTCAATGCGGCTCTCTTCGGGAGTTACTAGCCTCAGAACCAGTCGGGCCAGCTCATGAAATCGGGTGGTTTACACTTTGATGTCGTTTCAGACCATCGTATGATCCCAGAGCTCGGCCTCGAGCTTCTTAATTTCTCCCTTAGGACAGTACTCCTCAATCATAAGGTTTTTGATGTGCAGCACTGATTTGATGCTCTCGAACCAGGACACTAGCCCTACAACACCAGTGGTGCCGTGGAACTCTTTGGGCTTGCATGCCATAAAGATTTTGTAGTTACAGATAGGAGGGTTTTGGTGGCCTCCCTGATGCTGTTGTTCTTGCTGGTGTTGTTGTTGCTGCTGTTGTTGTTGTTGTTGCTGCTGATTATTGTTGGCAGCATTTAGCGGAGCAACGACCTGCTCGGCTATGAGGCTAGCATTGGAGCGTTTAGGTGCCATGGTTCTACAACAGACAAAGGAAAGCAGTTTAGAACGCACGAATAGGAATAAGTGATAAGAACAATGGATAATAACAACGATACGCAAGAGTAGTATGGATGGATATATGACATACGTACGATAATAGTTAACGAATAATAATATAGTTCAACGTAAGATACAAGTACATAATAAAAGTAGGAATTCATTCAAATAACAATATTTGGTTGCAAGGTTCATAATAGGAAATTCTCAAATGCTAGTACAATACAACATAAGATAAGATACGAACTAGCTTCAAGTCGTGTACAGATGGAAAATTACGACTGGAGCTTACAATACAATAAATAAAATAAGTGCCTAACGACACCTATCCACGAACATCTTCACCAAGATAACCGCGATGAGGGTCCCCATGATCAAGCAAGCGCTGACGAGACGTTGCACTGTCGTCTACGTGGCCTGGGCCGACGTGATGACTGCTCAGACAGTCGGTGTGCAGCATCAGAGACTTCACACAGAAGAAGGCCCTGCTGTTGGGCCTCTTCGGTGAGTCCCCGAAGTTCTCGGTGCAGCTGAAGGAATGCTGCTGGTGGGAGTGACCGTGGCGAGGGCGGCATCATCGGCCTAGATGGTCGGGAGTCGTCGGGGCGTTGTGTCTGCTGCTCCTGAAACTCGCGCTCCCAGTGGTAACGATCCATCGTGGGCGTACGCGAAGCTCCGACATACGGGTCCGTGTACGGCATCGTGAAAGGAGCGGGTCTGGAGGATTCGGGAGTCTGTCCCATCATCCTATCAGGCAGACGGCCGGGAAGGACGACCTGCTTACGGGCTGTCATCCGGACACGGGGTCCATGCTGTTGGGGTGGTGCTGCGACGGGCACCGGTGGTGCAGCCGGTAGAACGGTCCTCGGGCTGGAGGTACCGTGGCTGCTCGAGAATGCAATCGAGCTCTCCTCGGTCGGGTCAGTCGTCTGATGGCGCTGACTCTAGGAAGGTGCGAAATCCTCTGATGCTTGGCGCGAGGAAGCGGCTCGAGAAAGTGAGCAGGACTGGGATCGGGATGGCGATCGGGAATGCGACGACTGAGACATGACGGATCTGCGAATAATAAGTTACATGAGTACGTGGGGAAAAATAAGGAAAAATGTAAACGACAGTGCATGTATGGGTCAGTCACGTGAGAATCGGGAATGGAAAAGACCAGGAATTTTTCGACTCGAAAACTGTTTAACGATAGCAATTACTTTCCGTTCTCACATAATTTATTTTGAACTAGGCGTAGTTGATCAAGTTACGCGTAGTTAAAAAAAAACAAATCATGCAGTTGCGAAATTAATCTACTAAAGTTTGAAAGCTCCTGAATGATTTTTCCGAAAAAGCCTTGGTTATAGTTTGGTTTCGAAAATTTTGAAAACTTTTTAAAACCGATTTCATTATAACCGGTGCTCTGATACCAAGTCTGTCACACCCCGCTAAAGGGGAAACCCGAGGTGTGAAGAGCATCGATATCATTACACGAGTTATAATTAACACATACGGTTTCAAGTCATTCAGATAGAAAATTAGAGTTTACAAGTTGAAAATAACCAAGTATTTAACGAGTTGCATAACAAAGTACATAATTAATTGATTAACAAAATTCCCAAATATATAAATAGGTCTTCTCCCAATTCTTGAATTCACGTGACATGCCTGACCCATCCATAGTATGCACTTCTTGTCCTTACATTTGGTTTCCTGAAAACATGAGAAAAAGTGGCAAACTACAAAAGTAGCGAGTGAGTTACAGTTTTCTAGTCCTCGACTAAAAAGGTTTGAGTCAAGTATATCAATACTTAGTAGTTTCGATAAGTAGAACCATACTTAAAGAATAGTTACGATCCATAAAAGTTGCTCAAAAGATAGTTACGATCCATAAAAGTTGCTCAAAAGATAGTTGCGGAAATCGTATATCCATATACGCGCAAGATAAATAAACTATTGATTGAAATCATGTATAACGACTACTTGGCATAATATAACTTAAGTGTTCACACTAAACCGATTAACCAACCGTGAATCCCCTTACCCCGCACTACTTACGAGGAGTCATGTTCGATCGAGTAATATGTACTTAAGCTGCCGCCTAAGCAAGGAACGGTTATTTCCTAAGTATCGATACCCATAATTACTAAACGGCTTAACAAAGCTAATAGTGTGTGTTACAAAATGGGCATTAAGTTAGTTTAAAACTAGTATTTGTCACTTAATATTCGTGTTATATTCTCTTCAAGAGTCATGTTAGTTATACGATCAATCAAAGTTCAACGAGTGTCGAGTGTGGCAATAAATAAGTTTGAACAAGTGCCGAGTGTGGCAAACAAATAAGTGTGAACAAGTGCCGAATGTGGCAAATAAATAAATTTGGTTCTCATGTTTCCCCCAAAAGAATCATTTAAAAACAGTAAATAAAAGGTGGGTTGTAACTCATGGTATGCTAAAGATGCTACGGGTGCGGAATGAAGTCGAATCGGGTCGGAATCACGAAACTCCTAAAGTAATACCAAGATTGAATAAGTACCATGTTATAAGTTTATAATGTAGTTAGTTAACAAAATGCTTTTATTATAAGTGTTGGTTTTAGGTCTACCGATAATCGGGCAGCGGTTCCGCGCCAAAATCATTAAGTCCAATTTTTAAAACACTTTTCCGCTTAACAATTTTCATAAACATGATTCATATATTTATACCAAACACAAAGTTATGTAAACTTGTTCAATTAGTCCCTTTATATGTAAGTTAAGCTCATTACAGGTTATTTGACTCGGTTTGAAGAAATAAACTCAAGGTTGCGTTAAATAGCCGAAACAACCCATTTCCCAGGTTCTGGGTCAGGAATGCGCCGCATAAGGGACCTTATGCGCCGCATTCTGACCTCAGGTTCCTGAGAAACTCGTTTTGTTGCTCGAAAATTCTATTTTGGTGGTGGATTTCGAAATGCAACCATAGACACATATAAATACTTGATGTTTTACAGTTTATTTTGAGTTTTTAACCACAAATTCATAGATCTAAACATCCATTTTATAAAAACCCGTTTTTGTTCATAAATAGCCACAAATCTTCATAAAAACTCATTTTTAGTTGTTAGATAGTACATGCAACGAGTATATGTTGTAAAAACAGAAGGTTTGAAAGATATATACCGAGTAGAAAATGATTTGAAGATGGTTGGAGTAATCTCTTGGTTATTTTTGACCCAAAAAGCTTAGAAATCGATTTCAACCCAAAAGAATGCAAGCTCATTCCTTCCTTCCTGTTTATGAACGATTTGTAGGTTATATTTATGGTGATGTTACTGTATTTTTGGTGGAAATATTTCTGTAATTAGAGAGGGTGTGTGTGTTCTTGAGAGAGTTTTCTAGAGAGAGAGAGAGAGAGAGAGAGAGAGAGAGAGAGAGAGAGAGAGAGAGAGAGAGAGAGAGAGCAAAAGGGTGTTTGTATGTGTTGTGTGTGTTTGTGTTTTTGTAATTGATATAGTGGGGATAAAATAGAGTTACTGGACCATCCTAAGGCCTTTGGGCATGTTAAATCCGGAGCCAAAGTGTTGGGCTCAAGTTTGGATTCGTTTGGTTAACTTTTGAAGTTAATAAAAAAAAGTATTGTTGGACTGCGCCCTGAATGCGGCGCATTAGGGCCTAATGCGGCTTATTTGGGGCCAGTTTCAGCAATCTTTCGTTTTTCATTCGTTCCATTGTTAAGCGTTTTCGTTAGTTGAATGTTTCCGGTTATTTTAGATAGGAACTTAGACAAGTTCACTAAGTGTTTTTCTTTGTATTAGGATTCGTTTTATGATTCCGAATTCGATTCCGACTCACACCCGTTTACGAGTCAAGTAAAGATAAGATCAAATCATAGTTAACGCAAAGATAGAGAATGCGGTTTTCACCTGAAATAAGACTATTGTCACAACACTATCTATGAGGAGTATGTATGTTCTTAGTAATATGTAATTAGACTGCCATGTAAGTAAAGAACGGTCCTTTCCTAAGTATCGATACCCATAATACTAAACGGCTTAACAAGCTAATAGTGTGTTGCGAAAACTGGGCACTAATTTTATTTTAAACTGATAGTAGGCACTTACGAGCAATTAGATTCTCATCAAGAGTCATGGATGTTATAAACTCAATCATAAGTTTAAACGAGTGTCGATCAGTGGCAATTAAAAAGTATACGCATATAAGTTCATAAAACGTTTAATTCTCATGTTTCCCTCAAAAAGAGTTGTATAAAAACAGTAAATAAAAGGGGATGTAACTCACGGTTTGCGTAGAATGAGACGTGTGAGAGGATGTAGTCGGGAGACGTCGGAATCAAATAAGTCCTAAAACAAACCAAGTTCTCGAGTAAGTACAATAACTACTTTATGTTAATCTCTTATAACATTTTACAAGTTTATGACATTATGCTTAACTTTGATACCAAAACTTAATATGTCCGCAATTTTGTTATATTGTTTATAATTTCGATTAGTCCAAATAAGTCCATTATATTCGATGTCCAAAGTCCATAATAGTTAGTTATTTTATTAATTTGTTTCTGAAGTGTTATAATCTGGTATATCGGAATTTGGGCAGCGCTTCCGCCCTATAAAAATTAAGTTCAAAATATCAACACTTTCCCGCTCAATATGACATATAAAGTGACATTATATAAAAGATATGATAAATTAGCTATTTAAATACAACTATTCATCATTCATGTTTCAAAACTTATAATATGTTGAAACATTTTATTAACTGTGAAAATATTATATGTTCGTTGATTTTTACCGTTTATACGTTAAAATGCAGATTTTTGTTCACAACGAGATTTAGCCAGCGGCTGAAAGGTCGTGACCAGCTTTCTTGTTTTGCCATTTTTTCGATTTTAAGTATTTTTAAGCTAGATTTCAACATGTAACTGATGAATCTTCAAAAGTATATATATATATATATATATATATATATATATATATATATATATATATATATATATATATATATATATATATATATATATATATATATATATATATATATATATATATATATATATATATTCAAACCTCAGTTTCTTTTTGATTTTTAACTATAAACACATAGATTTAAGTAATGGATTATAAAAACCCGTTTTTCACCATGAAAGTTAACAAAAACATATTTTTAGGTGTTTAATCCAACAAGAAATGAGTTATTTTTATATAAAAAGAGTGAGGAAGATGAATCTACCAGAAGAAAGTAGATGGATGAAGATTTCTAAGCTTCTTGGTGGTGAATTCGGCTTCAAAACGTTGGAAATGATGTCTTGTTAAAAGTTCCTTGTTACCCTTGATTATTAGGATGTTTTTAGTAGGTGATTTGAGTGTTTTTATGTGGTTATTACTGCAAAATAGTGTTGTAATATGTGGAGGTTGAGAGAGTGTTTGAAAGGAAAAGTGGGTGTGTTTGTGTGTTGTTTTTGAGAGAAAATGAAAGTAAAGAAGAGGGAAGTGAGGTAATAGTGGTCTTGGGACTGAATCCCTGTGACATTTTGGGGGTCCAAACGGGTTGGGGAAGGTGTCAAAGTGACATTACATGCAAGAATGACTCACCAAAAAGTTGGTGGCTGGACCAGCGACTTTTAGACGCCGGCTGAGAGACTTCAGCCGCCGGGTGGACCTCATCCGTTGGCTGAATCATTCAACCGTCGGCTGGATGGCTGATCCAGCTAAAGTTGTTTTAAGTTTTGGGTTGTCGTTAAGCATTTACGTTGTTTAGATTTTACTGTTTGTTTTTGCAATGAACTTAGACAGGTTCATTATATGTTTTTCTTGGTATTAGGTTTCATTTATTGATTCCGATTTTAATTCCGACACAAACACGTTTACGGTAAAAGTACAATTAAGAACAATAATAGATATCTCGAAGATATAGAGTACGAAATTCACCTAAAATTTAGACGGATGTCACACCTGTGATCCGACATTCCGCCCGTGTCGCGAGACTCGTCACCCGACATTCCGCCACACGTGACCCGACATTCTGCCCCGTGTCCGGACACCCGTGATCCGGTATTCTGCCTGTGTCCTGACACTCATCACCCGACACACAGCCTGGCGCTCGTACCCTGTAACCCGACACTTTTTCCCCGACAGGCGTGCCCCATGGTCCGACACTCGTTTCATGTGACCCAAAACTTGTGCCCCGGCACTGAGCCCTACACTCGTGCCCCGTGGTCCTGCACCTGTGTTCCGGCACATGTGGCCTGACACTCGTGCCCCGTGTTCCGGAACCCAGGTATCGTGTCTCGACACTTAGGCATGTGTCCGGGCATTTGTGTCTGACACTCTGAATCTCAAATGCCAAGGCTCATTAATGCAGTCATTCATGTGAGAACGTATTGATTGAGAGGAACGTTACCCCTGTCATGAATCCCAATGTCACACCCCGCTAAAGCGGAAACACGAGATGTGAAGAGCTGGAACATCATTACACGGGTCATAACAAACATAACGGTTTCATTTCATCGATTAAAAATAAAAGTGTTTACAAATTCAACAACCAAGTCATTCAATACACAAATACATGAAATAAAGTTTCATTTTAAAATTCCCAAAAGAAAACATACAAGTCTTTTCCCAAATAAGTTCTCACGCAACCGCCTTTACCCGTCCATGCCATTCACCTCATCCTTACACTAAATTTCCTGAAACATAAGATAAAGTGTCAACTACAAAAAGTAGTGAGTGAGTTACAGTTTAAGTTTCTCGGCAAAAGTTTCGGTGAGTATATAAAAGTAAAAAGGTTTCCCAAAAAGGAGGTTAGCGGAGAAAGTCGCTTAAAGTTTATATACTTTTAAAGTTTCGAAGTAATGGGTGTATCAATGCCCTAAAGTTTGAACAGACCAAGTAGAACAATATTAGTAAAATCATAGTTGCGGAATCAATCGCTAAAAGAGAGAGTATATATGCGTATAAGTAACTAATTAGATTCTTGTATCAACCTCTTGGCATTCTATAACTTAAGTGTTCACACTAAACCGATTGTTCAACCGTGAGGCCCCTTACCCCGCCTATCCTACGGGGAGTATCAAAGATCATAGTAATATGTACTTAGACTGCCATCTAAGCAAGGAACGGTTCTTTCCTAAGTATCGATACCCATTATTACTACACGGCTCAGAAGTTAATAGTGTGTAAAGTTCTAAAAAGGTGGGCACTAAGTAGTTTTGTTTCAAAAAGATAGTAGGCACTTAAGAATCATGTTATAATCTCATCAAGGGTTGGTCTCGCATACAAGTAATCAATAACTAGTTTAGCCGAAAAGGGGGCAATCCGATAAGTTTAAAGTAAGCCAGTAGTGCAATAAAGTCTTTACGCATAAAAGTTTCATAAAGTTTCCAAATAGATCAATAGTTCCATACTAGTTTCAAAGGTTCACAAAAGTTGCAAATGTTCGTAAAGTTTCCAAAAATACAAGTAATCTTATGTTTCCCCCGAAAAGTCATGAAAAAATACATTAAATAAAGGGGTTGTAACTCACGGATTGCCGGTCGGAACGGAAGCCGGGAATCACGGATCGCCTATTAATACCAAGATAGTTCAATTGGTTATTATCTTATTATGTTATTATTATTTTTTTGTAATATAACAGATAAAATTTAATTAAACTTTAAGTGTCAAGGTTAAGTATTGTCCAAAATAGTCCGAAATGGTAATTGTTACATTTTTGTGCAAAGTCCGATGTAACGTTTATTATTGTCGCGTTACAAGTGTTTTTGCTCGATGAAGTGGTTTACATTTTTCTAAGGAAATTTGGGCAGCGCTTCCGCGCCCAAATTTCATATCCAAAAATGCAATACCACTTCCGCTCACAAAGATCACCTATAACACGATATCATATTAATCTAGTCCATTTTAAGTCCAATTAGTCCATACAAGTCACAAATGTCATTACTTTTACCAAACTCAGTCCCAAATATCATATATCAAAAAGTCAGTGGGTCAAACAAGTCAAAAACGTTCAAATAACGAATTTTCGGGAAAAGTTGCAGCTCTGTGCGCCGCTGTGAGCACTGGGACGACGCACAAACACGTTTTGTGTCCCGCTGCGTCGTCCTGGCCTCTAGGGCGCACAGCTCGCTGATTTTCGAGTTTTTCTTATAAAACGTTTATTTATCCATAGATTTCGACATGCAATAGGTCTAAACTAAATAAAACATCATTTTAACAGGTTCTAAAGTGTTTTTAACCATAAATTTATAGATCTAAATGTTATTTTGGTTAAAAATCGTTTTTGACCATAAAAATTCATAAATCTTTATAAAAACTTGTTTTAAAGCATTAGATCTTACATGCAAGAGTTTGTTTATGTAAAAATAGTAAAATGACATAAATCTACTGGAGGAAATAGATTGGATGATGATTTGGCCGGATTTAGAGCTCCAAAATCGGTGAAAGTGCTTGAAAACGAAAATAGTTTGTTTCCCCTTGCTAGCCTTGATGTTTAAACGGTTTTTTATGGTTTAAAAGTGGGTTTTGATGGCTGGAAATTACTGGAATGAAGTGTTCTTGAGAGGAGTTTTAGAGAGAAAATGGTGTGTGTTTATGTTTTATGTTTTATGGAAATGGAAAATGAAAGAAAATAATAGGAAAAGTAATAAAATGGTTTAGGGAATGTCAAAGACAGTAATTGAGTGTCTAAGGTCGAGATAGATTGGTGGTTGGTTTGTGTAAAACGAGACATGCAGAAAATTAAAATATTTTGCGAAATTGGTCCTGCCAGGACGGCGCACAAGGCATGTGTACGTCGTCCTGGACCATTTTTGTAATAAATTTTGAGTTTTTGTTGTTTTTGTTGTTGTTGCTGTTTTTGCGTTATTGTTTCGTTGGACCTTTTCGTTATCTAAAAGTTCTTAATTATGATACGTTATGAACTTAGGAAAGTTCGTTAGGTGTTTTCTTGGTATTAGGACTTATATAAATTGATTCCGGGTGTGATTTCGACACTGTCGCGTTTCCGGTTATTGAACAGTTAAAGACAACGACAGACAATAAGAGAGACATAGAGTATAAAGAGCACCTGAAATTGGACGGTTGTCACATTCTCCCCGGGTTGAAAGAAATTTCGTCCCGAAATTTAGTTCGTCCTATCATGAAGAAGTGTTCTCGAACAGATGTGGATATTTCTGACGGATTTGGTCCTCACGTTCCCACGTGAATTCGTGACCACGTCGGGAATTCCACCGAACCTTGACAATAGGAATACGACTCTGTCTGAGCTGTTTGACCTCGCGGTCAACAACTTCGAGCGGTTCTTCAATGAAGTTTAGTTTGTTTTCGATTTTGACCTCGTCAAGAGGGATGACGATGGTCTCATCAGATAGACACTTTTTCAAGTGTGAGACATGGAATACATTATGAACGTTCGAGAGAGTCTGGGGTAGTTGGAGACGATAGGCAACGGGACTGATACGCTCAATGACTTCAAATGGACCGGTGTACCTTGGACTAAGTTTGTCGCGCTTTCCGAAGCGGACTACTCCCTTCCATGGCGATATCTTGAGGAGCACTCTATCGCCAACTTGGAATTCGTGGGGTTTCCTACGGTTGTCTGCGTAGCTCTTCTGCCGGGTACGGGATGTCTTCAGTCTATCACGGATAGTGGTGATCTTGTCAATGGTCTCCTGGACGATGTCGAATCTCGTAAGTTGTCGATCGCCAACTTCTGGCCAACAAAGCGGTGACCGACATTTGCGTCCATGTAGAGCCTCAAATGGTGCGCACTTGATGCTGGAATGGTAGCTGTTATTGTATGAGAACTCGACCAAAGGGAGGTGAGCGTCCCAACTTCCTCCGAAGTCAACTACACACACTCTCAGCATATCTTCAAGCGTTTGGATCGTCCTTTCGCTCTGACCATCGGTCTGAGGGTGGTAGGAAGTGCTGAGGTCTAGTCGCGTCCCAAACGACTTCTAAAGGGCATTCCAAAAACGGGACGTGAATCGACTATCCCTATCGGAGATGATGTAGAGAGGTGTTCCATGACGAGAGACGATCTCGTTGATGTAGATTTGAGCGAATTTCTCCATCGAGTGATTCTCTCGAACCGGTAGGAAATGAGCAGATATTGTCAACGGTCCACGATTACCCAAATCGTGTCGTTACCCCTAGCCGTTCGGGGCAACTTGGTGAAGAAGTCCATAGAGATTTGTTTCCACTTCCACATGGGAATTTCCGGTTGCTAAAGTAGACCAGAGGGCTTTTGATATTCTGCCTTGACCTTGGAGCAAGTAAGGCACTTAGCTACATACAAGGCGATATCCTTCTTCATGCCCGGCCACCAATAATATTCTCGGAGATCCTTGTACAACTTGTCAGATCCCGGATGGATGGAATATCTAGATCGGTGGCCCTCGTCCAAAATGAGTTTACGGAGATCCTCAGATTTTGGAATCCAAGCTCGACCCTTAAAGTAGTAGATTCCGTCGGACTTGCGTTCGAATTCCT
>CAJVGC010000590.1:51556581-51683327 GCA_910822075.1 Senecio squalidus | reverse complement strand
TCATATCTTCTAAAGTCTGAATAGTTCTTTTGCTCTGACCATCGTTATGTGGATAATAAGCGGTACTCATATCTAATCTTGTACCCATAGCACACTGAAAAGACTGCGAGAAACGAGAAGTGAATCGAGCATCGCGGTCACAAATAATCGACACGGGCACCCCGTGTTTAGACACGATCTCGGCGATATACAAACGAACAAGTTTCTGCAAAGGATAATTCTCTCGGATCGGTAGAAAATGAACAGACTTCGTCAAATGGTCCACAATAACCCATATACTATTATAACCACTTGAAGATCTCGGAAATTTCATAAAATCCATGGTAATACGCTCCCATTTCCATTCCGGAATCGTCGGCTTCTAGAGAAGCCCAGATGGCTTCTGATACTCTATCTTGACCTTAGAACAAGTCTTGGCTGACATACTCTGCAATCGCGCGCTTCATATCAGGCCACCAATAAAACTCTTTCAGGTCTTGATACATCTTGTAGGAACCAGGATGAACTGAATAATTGGACTTATGAGCCTCGTCCAAAATCAACTCGCGAATACTCACCGGAAGCCAAATAAGATCGAGGAAATATATAACTCTGTCATCCTTCGGGTCTAACTGCAGAGCTAAGCTGAATAACCGTTCGTCCTTAAGACGATCCTCCGACATTGCATCCTTTTGAACTTGAATAATTTGAGCCTTCAAACTCGTCGGCATAGAAATCACTAATGAACGAATCCTAACCGGTTTAACCGTCTCCTTACGGCTCGGTGCATCGGCAACCACGTTCGCCTTACCCTGATGGTAGCGAATATCACAATGGTAGTCGTTTAATAACCCAACCCAACGTCTCTGTCTCATATTTAACATTTTCTTATCGAAGATGTGCGGAATACTTTTGTGATCCATGAATACTGTAAATTTAGTTCCGTAGAGGTAATGTCTCCAAATCTTAAGAGTGAAGACAACGGCTCCCAATTCCAGATCATGTGTCGTGTAATTCTGCTCATGGATTTTCAATTGGAGGGAAGCATACGCTATAACCTTTCCATTATGCATGAGAACATAACCCCGGACCTTTATGCGAAGCATCACAATATACGACGAAATTCTCGGTACCAATCAGTAGAATAAGGATCGGAACGTCACACAAACGTTTCTTCAAATTATGAAACGCATCTTCCGGCTCAATACCCCAAATAAACGGTTCGCTTTTCTGAGTCAACTTCGTCATAGGAGAAGCAATCTTGGAGAAATTCTCGATAAATCGGCGATAATAACTAGCAAGACCCAAAAACGAACGAATTTCTGTCGGTGACTTCGGAGCAACCCAATTCTTAGAGGATTCGATCTTAGCAAGATCAACATGAATACCTTCCGCGCTAACTACATGACCGAGAAATTGAACTTCGGATAACCATAACTCACACTTCGAAAATTTCGCATACAACTTTTCCTTCCGAAGAGTTTCCAAAACTAAGTGTAGATGTTCCTCGTGTTCATCACGGTTACGGGAATAGATAAGAATATCGTCGATGAAAACAATAACGAACTCGTCCAGATAAGGACGGAAAATACGATTCATTAAGTCCATAAAGGCGGCGGGCGCGTTTGTCAAACCAAACGACATAACCATGAACTCGTAATGACCATATCGATTACGAAAAGCGGTTTGAGGAATGTCATCATCTTGAATCCTCAATTGTTGATAACCCGAACGAAGATCAATCTTAGAAAAGTAAAAGGAACCCTGAAGTTGATCAAATAAGTCGTCGATTAGCGGAAGAGGATAACGATTCTTCGCTGTCAGTGTATTCAACTCCCGATAATCAATACATATACACATGGAGTCATCCTTCTTCTTAAAAAGAGAACGGGAGCACCCAATGGGGAGAAACTAGGACGAATGAAGCCTCTGTCAACGAAATCATAAATCTGACGAGATAACTCAATCATTTCAGAAGGAGCTAAACGATAAGGAGGTTTAGCAACATGCGCTGCTCCGGGAATCAGATCAATACGAAAGTCAATTTGTCTATGGGGATGGAGTCCAGGTAAATCTTCCGAAAATACGTCAGCAAACTCGTGAACAATCGGTACGTCTTCAACCTTCATCACGGAATCTTTCTTCACTAAATGTACAAGATACAATGAACAAGCCTGGCAGACATACTCGCGCGCCTTCAACCTAGAAATGACTTTAAGGCATTTCTCGGCCTTGTCTCCATGAATAATCAACGACTAACAACTCGATCTCGGAATACGAATAAACTTTGCGTAGCAAACAATCTCTGCACGGTGAGCGGCTATCCAATCCATATCGACGAAGACGTCAAAGCTACCAAGCTTCATTGGAATAAGGTTGATGGAAAAAGGAATGTGTTCTAACGTAAGGGGAACACCAAGAAGAACTTCATTAACACGTGCATATCTACCGTCAGCTATTTCTACCTCATAAGCAGGCTCTAAGGGACTAGGTTCACAATTTACTAAAGGTTGAAACTAGCTCGATATGAAACTTCTATCGGAACGGAATCAAAAAATATAAACGCATGATAATTATCGAGAAGAAATGTACCAGTCACAACTGTAGGATCTTGGCGAGCCTCGGAAGATCCCAAAGAAAACAATCTTCCTCTCGCGGAAATACCACCACAACCAGAAGTAGATGGAGCATAAGTAGTCAGCTTGGGACATCTGTTACGGTAGTGCCCCTTATCTCCACACTCAAAACAGGAACCAGGTTCGATCTTGCAGAATCGTTCAGTGTGACCCAGCTTCTTGCACCTATTGCATACCCAACAAACAGCATATGCGGCATGAGCGCCTCCACATTTACCACATTTTTGGCGCTTAATCGGACCACTAGTACCAGTCGCATCATAAGATCGGATCGGCTAGGGGCCTTGATCCTGATCTCACCCTCGCTTCCTCAAGTCGGGTCGGAATTTCTTACCATACCTGCCTGAATCTTTTTCGAATCACTGATCGCTGACGTATTCCATCACGAATCAGGCTCTCAGTCAATGAGCTAGCTATCTCAACTGCACTTTGAAGAGTACCAGGACGTGCGGAAATAATGTTGTCCTGCATAGTCTGGGGCAACCCGTTGATGTAGCGAGCAATTCTATCCTCTTTAGTACTCACTAACCTCGGAACCAATAAACACAGATCATAAAAACGGTCTGTGTACCCTCGAATGTCGGAACCTTGCATCGACAAGTTCCATAGCTCCTGCTCCAACCTCTGCATCTCGTGCGTTAGAACATATTCTTTCCTCATAAGCACCCGAAATTCTCCCACATCATTAAACTAGCTGATGCACGACCCAGGGTCTGTAAGATGGAGCTCCACCATGTGAGGGCCTTTCCCTAGATTAAATACGTCGAGTACTTGACCTGATCCTCGTCAGCACAACCAGATACGTCGAACACTGACTCCATCTTCTTAAACCACTGGAGGGTAGCTACAGCATCTTCGGTACCCTTGAATTCAACCATCTTCCATCTTAGGAAAGTCTTGTACGAGCATCCTTGAGGTGGATCTTCAATAATGATCCGTGGATCTCCCGAGCCGATATGCATCCTATCTCCTACATCGGACCCTTCATGTCCGGAACCTCTCATGCCCAGATCCTGTAACATCGGATCCTACACCAGCAACTACGGGTTCACTGGATCCAGTGCAGGTACCCTGAAGTAGAGACTCCTATAGTTGTGCCACGATAGCACGCACTGAAGCGGCTATCTGCTCAACAATCATTTGACCGATATCGGGTGTCCCAGTGGCGCTTGGAGCTGTACTGTTTGGAGTAGCACCACTCAGGGTCGCACCGCTAGCTCTCGCACTGGGGCGACCTCGTCTAGCAGACTGCCTCGCTGAATTCCTCTTAGGCGGCATCTTCTACGAACGTAGAACGGAATAAAATAAGAATCTGCGACTAAATCAATTAGGCCAAAATCATAATAAGAATAAAGCAAAGTAAACACATAGAGGCCCAAATAAAAGAATGTGCACATAAGTAAATCAGATAGGTCGACAAGCCTACGATCATAGTCTAAGTGATTCATATAAAGTCACTTAGTTCGCTATAACCATTGGCTCTGATACCAATTTCTGTCACACCCCGCTCAGGCGGAAACCCGAGGTGTACAGTAAATACAGTATCAGAGATTCAAAGGTTACATAAACATAAGATAACATTACAATCATAATTATATAAAATAAAAAACTGATTACAAAGTTACATAATTCGAATCAAAACGGATACAAAGTTTGGATACTAAGGGAACTAATACAAATTAAACGAAATCAGTTCCAAACAAATATCCAAGTAGTCACTAAAAGAATAGATTCAAATAGATTGTAACCTCAAATCCCTGAAAGCGTTAAAAAATACGACGTCAACATAAAGTTGGTGGGTTAATCGCATTTTTATAAAAACATATAAGTATAAAAGTTTTGATAAGTTTTGACCTTTAGAAGATGTATATAAAACTTAGTAATGAAGTAGTAATATAATAGGTAATATCTTGAACTATGAACCTAGTAAGATCTATGCATAAGACTTAGATATCAATTAGCACCTGAACCATACATTAAAGGCAACAAAAACCCTCTTCTTTAGTGTGTCAAACTAAGGAAATCACTAAAAGTAAACCGGCCATAACATCGAACCCTAGGGACCGCACGGAGGTCAGAATCTCATAACAGCGATGAGGGTCTGTAAAACCCTTATAGATCTATTCATATGCATCGATGGCTCAAAAGAGTTAACAGGTTTACATCGAGGGCCTTATACTACCACCAAGGCCGTATAAGTAAGGGGAACTTAAATTTAAAGGAACCATAATCTACCAGCATAATCAAGATATATAGATATATATATATATATATATATATATATATATATATATATATATATATATATATATATATATATATATATATATATATATATATATATATATATATATATATATATATATATATATATATATATATACTAACGCTTAACATGCCCGATAAAAATATAAAACGGTAAAAGGGATACGAATAACTCATAGTTAAGCAATAAGCAAGTCGGTTAAACGACAATCAAGCGAATAATGCTCGAATGCCTAAGTGCCCTAGAAATCATACAAAACCGTCTAAGTATCTCTAAGTCAAGTTAGGTTTGCCTTATACGATTAACGTTATGTGATATAATAATAATAGTGTTTGAAAAGGTAATAATTCGAGTTAAAATGTAGAATAACATATTTCGTGTCCAATGACAATGTTATACTTTGATTACAAAGGAGTTTATGATTACGATAGCTTATTAGAGAGAGGTATGTTTTATCGTAAAGTTATACGTTCTCGGCAAAACCGTGTTAATAAACGTTATACTTAAGGTTGTTGTTACGTTTTGAGTTCAAAACGTTTGGATTAGGTAAGTATAATATTTTGTGCATAATACTTAGTAAGTAAGAATAAGTTTTAGGACAATGAGCGAGTTTAAGTATCGAAAATCAAATATATAGCAAACTGTGGCCTCACTGCGTCGCAGTAGGTAGTAACTGCGTCGCAGCGGCCTTGTTGCACAAGGTTTCTTGTTACGCAAGTTGTTACGTTAAAAGGTGTTTCGTGACATGTTGTTACGTTAAAATAGGTTTTATGCAACCTTGTTACGCAAGGATTGTGTTGCGCTACAAGTTGTTGCGCAACCGTTTTGTTTCGTTACAAAAGTAAGTGTTACGGAAGAATTGCCCACTGCGTCGCAGTGGTCACTAGCTGCGGCGCACGAGCGTGTTTCGTTGATAGTTTTGTTACGGAACAAGTTTTGTAACGGGACACTTTTGTTACGTTATGGTGGTGCGATACAAGTGTTATAGTAACGAAACAAAGTGTTGCGGCGCACCACTAAGGTGTTGTGGCGCACTAAGCTTGTTACAGTTCTTATTTTTGTGTTACGTTTGCCTCGCTTTGACGCACCACAAGGGTGTTGCGGCGCAGAAGGCTACGTAACACTTATTTTCGTTACATTTTAAAGCATTTTAGGGATCGTTTTCCATGAATATCTACATCTTATGTCCAGGATACTATTTATATACAATTTCTCACATAGTTACGGTATTTAGAGGGGTAAATCAACATTTATACAAATAAAAGTTTAAAAAAATATAATAGGTAACTTTTTACATAAAACTTGTTATTATTTTTCTTCGATTTTAATTTATGTTTATAAGTCTTAACCGAAGTTTAAAGAAAAGTTAAGAAAACTAATGATTTGTGTAGAAAAACTTACCGAAAATAGAGAACAACGGAATGGATGACTAGTAAAGGATGTGGGTCTCGATTTGATGATGAAATCCAGGTAAAATGTGTGTTTTGTTGATGAATTTTACTAGAAATGTAGTGAGTTTGTAGAGAGAGGTGTGTGTGTGTGTGTGTGTGTGTGTGTGTGTGTGTTTTTGTTTGAGATGAGGATGAAAAGGTGAAGGGGACAAAGGTTAGATCCACAAAAGCTGGGAAAAAGGTTAAATGGCAGTGATTTGGAGTGTGGTGTCGAGATTTGGTGAGAGGGCCACAAATCAAGAGAAAGAGACATTTTGGACATACATGTCTGACGAATGACTGCGGCGCAGTCCTTCAGTTTTCCCAAATCGTTAACTATTTGTTAAAAGGACTGATTTTGCAATACTTTTGCCGTTAAGTCCCGTTAAAATACCAACTTTGTAATAAATTTTTCGTTAGAGGGCTAACTTTGAAATATATATTAACGTTTATTTTAATCGTATATACGAAGGCAATTTATTAACCTAACTTAACTTACGAGCATACTTACGTCTACCAGGCACTTAGGTCCTAATATGTTTCCGACACGGAAACCATAAAATATAATTACCCCGACAAAAAGCATAAACATTCGAGTGCATAACGCACTTAAATAATATGAAATACGCGATAAACCCAAAATAACCAAAATAAATGAATAATAGGGTCAAAACAGAACATTGATAACAAAACGATAATACAGAAAAATGACGGAATAATACCTTGAAATTCCCGGTTGTCACACTATGGATGCTATCCCAGAAGGTAAAACAATCAAAACGCTACAACACAATCTCCTTTGGTCAGCTTCTTAAGTGAGACACATTGATCAGTAGGCAAGATAAGCATGCAGTTAATATTGGGAGAATACCCTTACTACATGGTCAAAATGATAAAAAAAATTTAGTAATTAGTTCATCAGGCCTATAATGTCCTATGGGGCAGGCCCTCAACAATTTGGACCAGTTCCATCTACCATCCATGACGTGGTTGAATTCCCTACCCTAGTTGGCATAGCCACAATTAGGGAAAGGATGCCATGGCCAAAATACTAATCCGTCTAAAAAATGTCATGGGCAACCATTAATGTTGGCCAGGAAAGAAAAATATATAGCGTAGTCAGATCTTTGTATCCTACAAAGGCAATGAATGTCGTGAGACTTTCGTCCTCCAATGTCCTATTGGGAAGGCCTGCATTACAAAAGTTTAGAACAACTTATCCACCATCCACGACATGGTTGGCATAGCCACAATAAGGGACATGATGTCATGATCTAACAAATGCAAACAAGTTGTCATGATACGGATCTAAAAGTGTCATGGACACGATACAAACCCAAAAGTATCATGGACACGATATAGACCCAAAAGTGTCATAGACCTAATTCAAATCTAAAAGTGTCACGGACACAAGGCATAGCCAAAAAAAACGGCCAGATCCGGACAGCTTGGCAAGATCTTAGCAGCCTTGGAAAGGGCCTTTGACCGGAAGTCTTCGGCTGGAAAATATTTTACTATCTATCTTAGAATACTAGTCATCTTGACATAATCATCATCCTAGAATACTAGCCATTCTAACATGATAGCCATCATGTCTGGTATAATAGCCATCCTGGTTGACATAATAGCCATTCTAGCATGATATCCATCTTAGAAAAGTAATAATTCTAGCATGATACTCATCATGTGTACTAGCCATCTCGGCATAATAGCATGGCATAATAGTCATCCATGACATGGTTAAAATTCCATACCCAGCTGGCATAGCTACAGTTAGGGGCAGGATGTCATAGCCAAAATAAAAATATATATCGCAAAGTGTCACACACACACTACAAATCTAAAAATGTCATTAACATATTTCGGATCTAAATGTGTCATTGACACAATCTAAAAGTGTTCCCAACACTCATGATGCTTGACTAGCAAATAGCCAGATGGCCAGCCTAGCGTGGTAGCCTAGTCTCTTCCTGGAATGACAGTCATCCTGGTAGGATAACCTTTCTGGCATAATAGCCAAATTGGCATAATAGCCATCCCCACATGATAGCCACCCTGCTACAATAGTCATCCCGACTCTAGGCCAAATTCACAAATGTTGTTAGTGTAAAGGCACACAACCACAACCAATCGATATATCTTCTAAACGATAAGAGTGCACCTCCACTAACAAATTCAAACACAACGATTGTTCCAAATCCAAAAACATTGAAGAAAGGAAAAATTAAACACCATGCTTCGGAACAAGACATCAAGCTAACGAAAATCCCATAACATATGGTTGGCAGAAGTGACAGCCGGTCAGTTTGATAAAACGAGTAACGACCAGTATAGCAAAAGTGTTAGCCGGCCAGTTTGATCAAACGAGTGACGGCGGTTACACATCCGACCAATTTAAAAAAAAAATCAAAGAGGAAGGATTTCCCCTCCTCCCTCCTATAAGGAAATATTTCGTCTCCCCAAGAGGGAAGGGTTTACCTCCTCCCAGCAGCGAAGGGTTTCACCTCTTCGTAAGAGGGAACAATTTCACCCCTCCCAGCAGAGAAGGTTTTCACCTCCTCCCAAAGGGAAAAGATTTCACCTCCTCCTAAGGAAGCATTTTACCTCATTACAAGAGGAAAAAATCTTACCTAATACCAGCAGAAAAGGATCTTACTTTTTCTAAACATGGAAAAATCGTACAAGAGGGAATGATTTAACTCCTTCTAATAGAAAATGATCTTACATACTCCAAGAAGGGAAGGATCTTACCCCCTCCCAAGAGTGAAAGTATTTTGCCTCTTCCCAATAGGGAAGCAATTCAAATAAAACTTATTCAACATTTTTTGTCAAGACATGGACATCCAACAAAGGTTCCTATCAGTACACACCCTAAATCTAATGGAAAAGTGGAATCATGAACAAGATTACTGATCCCCTAACACTTACAACCCCAATGCCTGGGGAGACGTCGATGTTTTACTTATAAACCTCCAAGGAGTGTGTCGGTACAGTCATGCTCGCACAAATGGTATCCTCACGGTGGCCAATTTACATTAGCCTAGCATTAAAGGGAACAAGGATCAATTATAATTTCTTGGAAAAATAAGTCCTCAATTGTTCATTCATCCAAACACTTAGAAGATACTTCCAGGACCGCAGTTGGGAGGACCACATCTGAAACTCTTTCAGCCTAGTCTATGTCACTAAGCATTCATCCCAACTGAGCTCACCTTTCCAAGTCATCACATCCTCAATTTCAATCTGGCACAAAATGAAGAGACAAAAGGGAAAATTGGATATCACGATAAAAACCTACATCACTAGTCTAGCGGAAGATTCAAGTTAGCTTGGAAGAAAGCCTATGCAGTTGGGACTAACATTGGAAGGCCCTAATAGGGTACTCGAAGGTAATAATTCTTATACCATGTTTAAACTAGATGCACACCATATACATATGTCATGGAATGTCATGATTGATAAATTACTGGTTTGATCATATATCCCATTACTATCTACCAACCGGGATCATTAATTCGGACAGAAAGGGAAAAGCATGGAAAAGCCTGTACAAGGTCATGGAAGGAAGGATTGGTCTGATCTTGAATCCCAAGGCTATCCCACAACGTCATCTTTATATAACATCTTTATATAACATTGTGCATGCGTGCATACACAATTGCGTAACTCTGAACAACATTCAGACCAGGTGCATAGGCCAAGATGGATATTTAAATCCAAGCCATACATGCATATCATCATATACATAACTCTGAACAACGTTCAGACCAAATGGATAGGCCAAGATGGATTTTTAATTTAAGCCACACATGCACATCATCATATACATAACTCTGAACAACTTTCAGACCAAATGCATAGGCCAAGATGGACATTTAAGTCTAAGCTAAACGTGCACCTCATCATATACATAATTTTGGGACAACATTCAGAACCAAATGCGTAGGGCGAGTTGGGCATTTTTTTTCTAGGCCAAACATGCACATCATCATTGTTCGTCTTTTCACCTACTAGGGGAAAGTCAAGAACTTCTCATTGGGGAGCGACAATCCTCGCGAGTAACAAATAAATAAAGGTTAACCAACAAAAAGTGTCAAAGGCACACTGCCACGAGCAAAATGTAATAGGCATACAAGAAATTGTCACTGCCATCCAGTTGTGATAGTCACAGTATGTAGTAAGCCATGGGCATAACACATATTCGATAAATGTCATGGGCATCTAAAAAGTGCCACGGGTATCCAAGTATGCCATAGGCATAAAAAAAATGCAACGAGCACACAAGAGAGTGTCATAAGCACAATGATATCGCAATATTCAAAAGGTGTCATAGGCACCAATATAAAATTCTAAATGTCTTGGACATCTATATGTAACATAGACATCTACCAAAGCCATTAAGCCACAACAATGTTATTGGTCTGATCATCCAATAACACATTATTTTTTCTGTTCAAGGTTATACAATGTAAAACCAACACATACAAAATTTAGAGCAACGTACACGCAAAGAAAATACTACAAATGGTAGTCCAAACATATCATATGATAGAAAAGGGATAAGTCATACAATGAACAAACACAAAAAGAAAATACTAAGGCTTTGGTGAAATGAGAGTAAGGATGTCTGGCGCAGATATATCAAAACCATCCACGAGTCAACTCGGAATGGAAAAGCTCGAGTCTTAAACACACCATTGTCACACAACATATCCCCATGACCCAATGGATCGAAAGAAGGCAACACTGCAATCCCAACATCAGTGTAAAGCGTCTACAAGATGTCTCTCATGCACAAAAAAAGCCTATTGACATCCCGAGGCACATATATCACGTTAGGGTGACTAAGTACATGATTAGAAACAGTCGGGAACACAGCTAATAAATCCATCTTAGAAGGAGTGGCAGAATCCACGCATGCCAACCACAATCTGTCTCTCCACCTTAAGCTCTTCATTACATCGAGTGAGATGAGCATTCTTCTTAATCAATCTACCTTTGACCATCCAAGTGTCATAGAAACAATACAAATCTAAAAGTGTCATGGGCACAATACATAGTCAAAAGTGTCATGGACACATTACTTGTCCGAATGCCATGATACAATGGAAAGAATACTTGTGATGGACACACTCTGAAGGTTCAACTCCCCCACCAGTTTGAAGTCCATAATGTATGCACTTTGCAAGATAGCATCATCCTCTTTCACCCACTTCATGAAAGACCTACATGTGCAGATACTAAAAAAAAAAAATACCATGACATAGAGAAATACTAGCTAGGACATAACAAGGAAAAGCCTCACAAGGAAAAGCACGCAAGGCAAAGCCAAATCCTAAGAAAATCAATGGAAAGCTTAGGTAAACCCACAGAAGACAAGGCCAAGGCTGGAAAAGGCAAGGCCAAAGTCAGGGCAAGGGCATGAAATGCATGAAGTTAGACTTCAAAAAAAAAAGGCAGTCTTTTTTCAAACCTAACTAGAGGGCATGATAGTGTCAGTAGAGAATAGGCTCGATACATATAACCTATTAAACCCTCAAACACATTGCCCGACCCATAAGAAACCTTTTCTCAACCCGACATTGGTGTCCGACACTCATGCCTCGTATCCCAGCACATGTGACCTGACATTCCGCTACATGTGACCCGCCATTCGACGTCGTGTCCCGACACCAGTGATCCGACATTCCTCCCGTGTCCCGACACTCTTCACCCGGAACACAACACGACACTCGTACCCCGTGACCCGACACACAGTCACGACACCTAGCCCGACAATCGTGCCCCGTGGTACGACACTTGTGCCCCGTGGTACGACACTTGTGCCCCGTGGTACGACACTTGTGCCCCGTGATCCGACATTCTGCCTCGTGTCCCGAAACCTGTGATCCGGCATTCCGCCCGTGTCCCGAGACTCGTCACCCGACACCGCACACGTAACCTGGCATTTTTCCTCGTGTCCCGACACCCGTGATCCGAAATTTCGCCTGTGTCCGACACTCGTCATCAGGCACACAGCCCGACACTCGTGCCCCGTGACCCGACACTTGTGCCCCCAAAACATAGCCCGACACCCGTGTCCTGTGGTCCGACACTTGTGCCCCGAACTTGGGGCCGGAACTCATGCCCCGTGTTCCGGCACCCAGGTCTCGTGTCTCGCCACTTAGGCCTGTGTCCTGGCGTTTGTGTCTGACACTCTGAATCTCAACTACCAAGGCTCATTAATGTAGTCATTCATGTGAGAACGTAATGATTGAGAGGAGCGTTACCCCTGTCATGAATCCCTATACGTTGGAATCTCATAAATGCTATTGATGAGCCATAAATGGTCTTTATGACCGAACGTTGTTCGCACCTCAGAGTATTTGGTATAAATTCCTCACACTCTAGGTTTGTAGCCATCTTCATAACTCTCATACTTACACACAGTACCACCTAGTCGGAGTATTCATACTCTTCCCGCATTAAACATATTCCGATCATCTTCCTCAACCAACCACTTGATCACCTTAGGCTCGTCAAGAGCTTGATAGGTTTGCACTGCTTAGCAGAAGGTCAAGAGGTTGAACCCCAAATATCCAAGTTATTGAGTATGTCAATATTTTTTCAAACAATACCAATTGTATTTATCTTGACATAGATACTTTCATACAATAATCATTCAAATTCTCTCTCTAGTTTTCGAACAAAATTGATCATTTCTTTTTTCTTTTTTTACCTTTTGACCTTGTTTTGTAAATTTTGGAATGTTCACCATTTTTGTAATTTTCCCATAATTAAAACCAAAATAATATTTCGGTTCTCGTCTAAACAAATCCAATAATCTGTAATCCGAACAATTTAGTCCAATCCTAATTATCTAGTTAAACAGTTTGGTTAAATCCAAATAGTGTACACCCCTATTTATAGATACATTTGACTCTAATGGTGGGGAACGTATCTTTATCAAGCTTATGACCGAATACTCGTAGGACTGAGAAATTGAAGGTTTCTCATGTTTTTATACACTTAGATTATCTTTTTGAGAGATTGAATGATTTTCCTATTAAATCATTAGGTGTTTGGTTATGCGTTATATGATAACTAAACTATTATCTGTTGTGAAATAATAATGAAGACAATGAACAATAGAGAAAAGAGAATGGAGAATTGTATTTTATTCATCTTATATAGAGGTATATTTATAGTTACAATATGGAGTATCCTCCAAGAAACAAATCTTCTAATATTATACAAATATATTCTAAAGATATGGACATCCACACTATAATTATTCATAACACTCCCCCTTGGATGTCCTTTAAAAGATTATGCCTCGTTAAAACCTTACTAGATAAGACCCAGTGGGACAAAAATCTAGTGACGAAAAAGAGTACATAACTGTTCAATAAGCTTGAGGATGTTGCCTCATTAAAAACCTTGCCAGGAAACCCAATGGGACAAAACCACGATCAAGGGAAAAAGAGTGCAACTCGTATTTCTCCCCCTGGTGATCACATCACATATAAGCGACTAATATGATGATCAACTAAATTTGTCTGATCACATCACATCACATCTCTTTGAGTTGACACAATCAAATGTCATCTCTTCATAATACATATATGGTTTGTGAGCGACTAATATGATGATCAACTAAATTTCCCCATAATGATGAGATATCAACCATATCTCGGAGATAACATTTCAAAAATAATAAGATCTAAAAAGTAATAACATCTCATATAAGCAACTCAATGCTTCAAAATCAATCAAATATGGTACTCCAGGACCACTAATATCATAATCATTTTTGGTTGTCAAAAGGTGTGACAACCGTCTAAATTTTCAGGTGAAACTTTGTACTCTATATCTTTGTGAATCTGTTCTTGTTCTTAACCGTACTTTTACCGTGAACATGTCTGTGTCGGACTATATATATAGGAACCTATAAATGGACCATAATACCAAGAAAACGCATAATGAACTTGCCTAAGTTCATCTCTAAACTAAACGTAAACTTGTAACTAACGAAAATACTTGACGACAACAAAAACGATTTTCGACTCGCAGTGTAACTGACAGTTTCGTTGTGGTGCTGATTCCCATTTTTGCATAAAACGTGATTGGTCAACGGTTTCTGACCTCCCTCCACGTGTCAAGACCCTATTGGACCGCCCACACACTACAGAAAATAATTTTTGGCTATAAATACCCCCCCCCCCCCTCCTTCTTTCTCTTCTTTTGCTTTAAAACTCAAACATACACACTCATCTAAACGCAATTACAACCTAAAACCAGTATGAAATCATCATAATAAACCACACAAGATCTTCCATAAGCAAAAGAAGGAAAGAAGCATCCATCCATTTGGGTTTTTCTACACTTTCAAGGCCGAAATCTCTTCAAACCTCCATCAAACCGAGTTCTATTTGGTATAACTCTTTAAACCTTCTGTTTTTATTTATTAAACTTATTGCATGTACGATCAAACTCCTAAAAATGCATTTTTCAAAGATTTGAGGTTTTTAACCCATTTACATACAAACGTGTCATTCAAAAATCTCAGCTTTCGTGGCTTAAAAGTGACTAGAAACTGTCCATTTTATTGTGTTTTTGAAAGACCTATAAGTACATATCAAATTTTACCGTCAAATATAAGTTTACGACGCCGAACACAACTTTTGAACCGAAACTGCCCGTCAGTTTCGCTGGCAGCGAAACTTACCCAGCGAAGACAGTTTCGCTGCGTAACTGTGACCAAACCCCGAAACCGTATCGAATTCGCTGTAAAGCGTAACTTTAAGCCCGGTTTTTCACGTATTTGTCCAGAACAAACTGTAATGACTTTAACTAATATTAAAATGGCATCTCAACATGAACCACGATACTTATTCGATATCTTGGTATTGCTTTGGGGATTCCGTGATTCCCGACACATCCCCTCTTATTTACTGTATTTTAAATAATTCTTTTGGCGGAAATATGAGATCTAATTATTTTATGGACTTTTGAACTTATATGGGTAAACTGTTTTATTGCCACTGTTCGGCACTATTTAACTTAATGGCTTGCCCCCGATCGGCACTTGTTCGAAACTATGATTGATTGTATATGATTCCAACCCTTGATGAGAATATAACACGACTCATAAGTGCCTACTATCATTTTTAAATAAAATTGCATTAGTGCCCGGTTTCAGTTCTTTACACACTATTAGCATAAGTCGTTAGTAATTATGGGTATCGATACTTAGTAAAGAACCGTTCCTTGCTTAGATGGCCGTCTAAGTACATATTACTAAGTTCAGACTCCTCGTGGATAGTGCGGGGTAAGGTCCCTCACGGTTGGTTAATCGGTTTAGTGTGAACACTTATGTTATATTATGCCAAGAGGTTGATACAATGTTTAAATCATTAGCTACTTTATTTACGCATATGCCCTTTTGCGATCGAATCCGCTACTACTAATTTACAAGTATTGTTCTACTTGCCTTTGTACAAACTATTAAGGTGTTTTTACACCTCGATGCCATGTGAAACTTTTAAAGTACATATATATTCCAAGCGTCGTTCCGCTTCTTTTCTTTTAAGAAACCTTTATACTTATATACTTGTTGGAAACTTTTGTCGAGAACTTGAAAACTGTAACTCACTCACTACTTTATGTAGTTGACACTTTGTCTCATGTTTCAGGAAACCAAGTGTAAGCATGGAATGCATAGCATGGACGAGTCAGGCTTGTCACGTGAAACTGGAATTGGGAAAAGACTTGTATTATCAACTTGGGAATTTTATTAGAACACTTTAATCTTGTATTTGTTATTTCGTTACGTTAAATGCTTGGTTGTCTTTTCGAGTTTGTAAACTTTTAATTCTATTTTAATGACTTGAAATCATTATCTTTTGTTATAACCCGTGTAATGATATTTTTGCTCTTCGCACCTCGTGTTTCCGCTTTAGCGGGGTGTGACAGACTTGGTATCAGAGCACAGGTTATAGTGAAAACGGTTTTAAAAATTTTCAAAAAAAAATTTTTGAAACCAAACCTATAACCAAGGCTTTTCGGAAAATCATTTTACGGGTTCAAACTTTAGTGGATTAATTCCGCAATTGCATGATTATGCAAGAACGGAACGTAATTGCTATCGTTAAAGGTTTTTGAGTCAAAAATTTCCGGTCTTATCGATTCCCGATTCTCACGTGACTCACCCGTGCATGCCTTTCATTACACTTTCCTTTATTATTTTTTCTTTCTTTCCCTATACTTACGTAACTCGTTTTTCACAGATTCGACATGTCTCCTTCCTCGCACTCACGATCACCGTCACGATCGCAATCCCGCTTGCTCTTAAGGGTCGTCTCTTCGAGGGAAGCCTCGGAAGACCGCGCTGCCTCAGAGAGCCAGCGCCATCAGACCACGGATCCTACTGAGGAGTCCTTCATGGCCTTCTCCAGCAGCATTGGTACCTCCATTCCTAGGACCGTGCTACCACCTGCTCTCTCGGTGCCCGCTTTTGCACCACCTCAGCAGCACGGACCCCGAACGAGAATGACTGCTCGTAAGCAAGTCGTTCTCCCTGTCCGTTTGCGATATAGGATGGTCGGACAGAATCCCGACCCATCCAGACCCGCACCTCCCCATATGCCTTCCGGAGACCCGTACGATCCAGCGATGCGTACGCCGGTAATGGAATGCTATGCTTGGGAGCGTCTGTTCCAGCGAGAGCAGATGCAGCGTGCCAACGACATCGGACCTTCCCGACCCCCGCTCATGCCGGTTACTCAGAGATCGCCCCCAGAGGTGATACTTCCCTTCACCACAAAATTCAGGGACTCACCGAAGAGGCCCAGCAGCAGGGCCTTCTCCTGTGTGAGATCTCTGATGCCACGGAACGCTTGTCGGCACAGTCGATGCGAGTTATCGCGTCAGCTGAGTGTACGGCAAGGACGGTCCAGTGCCTCGTCAGCGCATGTCTGATCATGGGGACACTGATTGTCGTGATCCTGGAGAAGGTGTTTCTCGATAGACATCGTAAGGCATTTATCTTTGTGTACTGTATCGTAAGCTTGAGTCGTATTTTTCCATGTACACGGCTCAAAGCTAGCTCTTAAGTTTAGAACGCACGAATAGGCGCGAGTGATAAGAAGTTAAATTAATAAACATCAACAAGGATAATAAGAGAGTAATAAGGAAGGGTAAACACTACATGCACGATAATGATTCACGCAATAATGATATAAAGATTCACACACTAGAGACAAGTACGGATAATAAAAGTAGAAATTTCATTCATAATAATAGAGTCGGTTACATAGTTCATAAAATAACAGGGGCAACAGCAACAACAGCAGCAACATCAACAGGAACAGCAACAGCAACAGCAACAGGAACAACAGCAGCAACAACAACAACAACAGGGGGAAAACCAAAACCCAAACCCTCCAATCTGCAACTACAAAAGCTTCATGGCTTGTAAGCCTAAGGAGTTTCATGGCACCACTGGTGCTGTCGGACTAGTCCCATGGTTCGAGAGCATCGAATCGGTCCTGCACATCAGCGGGTGTGCCGAAGCTAACAAGGTGGAGTACGCCTCATGCGTACTTCACGGAAGGGCGTTGTCCTGTTGGAACAGCGTGGTTCGCACCCGAGGACGGGAAGCTGCCTATGCCCTCACATGGGAAGAATTCAAGAAGCTCCTGGTGACCGAGTACTGTTCTAAGGGAGAAGTGAAAAAGCTCGTGGTAGAGTTGTGGAATCATGTGATGGTCGGTAACAACATCGAAGGGTACACTGCCCGATTTCACGAGCTGGCCCGACTGGTTCCAAGGTTGGTGACTCCCGAAGAGGACAAGATCGACCTATACATCTCCGGTCTTGTTCCGGAAATCCGGGGTATGGTTATCTCAGCTGAGCCCCAAACACTCCAGAGTGCCATCATCCTGGCACATCGATTAACTAGCAACCTCCTTTCTCCCCCTGCTTCCTCCAAGAAAGAAGGAGGTGAGAAAGGGAAGTCTGAGCAAACGCAGAGAAGGAGCGACAGGAACAAGAAAGCTAAAACCACCCGCAACTACGCGGTAACTGCTGCAACCCCACCACCACCACCAACTGGACCCCGACCTTACATTAGGACGAACCCCAAGTGTAACAAGTGAAATTTCCACCACCACGGGAACTGCCCGGTGTGTCTAAAGTGCCAGAAGGTGGGGCACTACGCCAAGTACTGTCCAGATAAAGCAATCAATCAAGGCCAGAAGCCGGTGGGCGTCGAGTGTGGGAGTGACCAACACTTCCGGAATGCATGCCCCAAACTCCAAAATGCCCAACCAAACCAAGACGGGCGAGGTCGAGGACGTGCCTTTGCACTCACTGCAGAGGAAGCTCGTCAGGACCCGAACGCAGTAACGGGTACGTTTTCTATAAATGACCATTATGCCTTTGTACTATTCGATTCAGGAGCTGAGAGAAGGTTTGTGTCCTTAGAATTTAGACCCCTTATTAACCTATAATCAAAAGTTCTTAAGGATAGCTTTACTATCAAATATGCTAATGGCCAAGAGTTCTCAGCCAAGGATATTATTCTAGGATGTTCAATATGCCTAGATGACAAAACTTTCCCCCATCGACTTGATCCCGATTGAGCTGAAAAGCTTTGATGTAATAGTTAGAATGGACTGGCTATCTCGTTTCCGAGCCGAGATCGTCTATTTCGAAAAACTTATACGTGTGCCCCTCTCAGTTAGTGAAACTCTCGTAGTTCAGGGAGACAAACATGGACGACAATTGCGTATCGTATCTATCATGAAAATGCGCAAGTACCTCGAGAAGAACTGCGAAGCAATCCTCGCTCATGTCATCGAACGTAAACCCAAAGAGAGCCGAGTACAAGACATTCCCGCATTCAAGGATCATCCAGAGGTCTTTCTAGAGGATTTACCTGGGCTACCGCCACATCGACAGGTGGAATTCCGAATAGACCTCGTTCCTGGCGCAACACTAGTCGCCAAGACACCGTATCGTCTAGCACCCCAGAAATGAAAGAGCTATCGAAACAGTTGCAGGAACTTTTAGATCATGGTCTTATTTGTCCCAGATCGTCCCCCTGGGGAGCCCCAATCCTCTTCGTGAAAAAGAATGACGAATCCTTTCGTATGTGTATCGACTACCGAGAACTGAACAAGCTGATCGTCAAGAACTGATACCCACTCCCGAGAATCGATGATCTGTTCGACCAGTTGCAGGGTGTAACTTATTTCTCAAAAATCGATCTCCGTTCGGGTTATCATCAGGTTCGAGTCAGTGAGACCGACATTCCTAAAACCGCATTCCGAACTCGATACGCACATTACGAATTTCTCGTCATTGACCAACGCACCAGCAGTGTCCATGGATTTGATGAACATGGTGTGTAGACCATATCTGGACAAATTTGTGATCGTATTCATAGACAACATCCTTATCTACTCAAGAAACATGAAGGATCATGCGAAACATCTGAAACTCATCCTGGAACTCCTCAGAGATCAGAAACTGTACGCCAAATTCTCGAAGTGCGAATTTTGGCTCCGGGAGGTACATTTCCTTGGTCATGTAGTCAACCAAGAGGGAATCCATGTAGACCCGACAAAGATCGAAGCGATCGAGAAATGGCAAGCCCCAACGACTCCTACGGAAATCGGACAATTCCTAGGGTTGGCAGGCTATTATCGAAGGTTTATCGAAAATTTCTCGAAGATCGCTAAGCCTCTAACCGAACTCACTGAGAAGGACAAAGACTTTATTTGGGGTAAAGAACAGGATGAATCCTTCCAGAGGCTCAAACACCAGCTATGCCATGTACAGATCCTATCCCTACCGGAGGGTACATACAATTTTGTAGTATATTGTGATGCATCTCACCAAGGACTTGGGTGCGTCCCTATGAAGAAGGACAAAGTCATCACATATGCTTCGAGACAACTGAAAGTACACGAACATAATTACACGAACATAATTACACCACACACGACTTGGAGTTGGGAGCCGTCGTGTTCGTTTTGAAAATCTGGACGCATTACTTGTATCGTACTAAGTGCACGGTCTTCACGGATCACAAAAGTCCTCAACATATTCACAATCAGAAAATGCTCAACATGAGGCAACAGAGATGGATAGAACCTCTAAGCGACTACGATTTCGAGATCAAATACCACCCGGGCAAAGCAAACGTAGTGGCAGATGCCCTGAGTCGGACGGAAAGGGTAAGGCCATCCCGAGTTAGAGCATTAACCTCAAATGGTTTCGAGATCATTGGTTATCAAACGATTGGTAAAAATCTAGAATCGGATAGTTTATCTCCTCAGGGGGACGAATACATCACGAGTAAACTTTCGGGGCGAAAACGATATGTTCGCATCATCGGTAACTAGTTTCGGTTTGAGTGAGTTTCATGAATACAGTGATTATGATAAAGGAACAGAAGAATCCAGTTTAGAGAGCACGTCGTACAGCTTCGTATCAATTCCATCCATAGCTTGAGAGAACACAAGTTCAGGTGAGTTAGTTCTGACCAACTCGAGATTAAATAATAGAGTTTGAAGTGGTGCTCGAGAAAGAACGTTAGACAACGATTTCATTTGAGCAGATTAATATAAATCGTGAAAATGTTTCGGGGTCTAATTTCAGTATGGTAGCTAGATGCCGACCTTTAAACAATTTTGTAGAAGGGACCAAATTTTCAAAACGAACAGAGATAGGAGAAAAATAGACGTTTTGCTGCTGAGACATAAATTTGTTACCGATTAGAATGTTTATCTCAGAGTGTTAATACGAGAATCCTTATGAAAGAATCTGGCGAGAATTAATACTTCTCCTCGAATTTTGAAACAATGAAGCAACCGAAAGGATATATAAAATCTCTTAATATCTGGTTTAAACAATTTGCTAAGTAGAAACGTATATCTATTTTGTGATAATATAATAATGAATGAAAAGGGTTCAAGGATGTAGAGATCGAGATAAACGAAAAAATATAACACCGTCTTCAAAATAGGGCAAGCGAGTCTTCAACTTCACATCTTCAAATATGTTCGAAAGTTCTTCCACGAGAGCGTTACGTACGGTAAAATACATATCCGAAAGTAAGAAGGTTGATAAATCGAAACGAATAAGAATTTCAAATGACGGGTGGGGTCATAAATGAATAAGAACGTTATTCCTGTACGGCAACTAGATGAGGCATCCAAGGATAGAACATGCAAATTGGCTTCCCGTATTCATTATCACATTGGTAACGCTTACATCTTATTAGAGTAGAAGTATAAGAGTTTAAGTCGAATTCGATTACAAACAAGAGAGGAGATTTTTAGGAAGCGAAAGGTGAATAAAATAAAAACTCCTTCAGCGTCGTAAGTCGTTGCGGTTCACCGTCTTCCTTTAGCGATAAGTCGATAGGTACGAGTAGTGAGACGATATGAAATAGTAAAAAGATCCTAGAAAGAATCTATATGAAGGACATCTAGTTATAGTCTAGGCCAAACCACCTATTCTCTATAACCATGTGCTCTGATACCAATCGGTCACACCCCGCCATTGGCGAAAACGCAGGGTGCAACACGATTGGCGATCGTGATAACACAACAGTAATATAAAGAATATAATCTATATGAATAAATAAATAATGTATTGTTATGACGTCGCCATACTCAAGGTATAAACCTTAGTACACGAAAATCGTCAAACACTACAAGAAGAAATATTAAAATGTAATCATCAACGAATAAAAGAATACTTGGGCATGCAAGCCCGAAATGAAAACCAAATGTACAAATAATAAATGTCCGTAAGTGTGAAAGATATCCTGAGGTCATCTAGAGTCTGACTCCTACATCCAAGTCATATGCCTGCTCATTACCTGAAAGTAAAGCTGCAAAACGTCAACATAAAGTTGAGCGAGTACATCGAGTAGTAGTAAAAGTAATTAATCTCATAGTACAATCAGTACATAAATATTGTGTAACTAATGCATTTTAAAGTAGTAGGAAAACAATCATCACATCGTATAGTATAAAAGTACATCACAAGCATTCAGCATATTGGGAACATAACAAGTACACCTCATAAAGAGCGTGCGGTATCGGTATGAAACACATACCGATAATCCATCATAGTAAGTGCACCTCATAAGAGCGTGCAGTATCGGTATGACACACATACCGATAATCCATCGTAGTAGTGCATCTCATAAAGAGTGTGCGGTATCGGTATAACACACATACCGATAATCCATCGTAGTAGTGCACCTCATAAAGAGTGTGCGGTATCGGTATGACACGCATACCCTGTCACACCCCGCTAAAGCGGAAACACGGAATGTGAAGAGTTGGAAGATCATTACACGGGTTATAAGAACATAACGGCATTCAAGTCATTAATAAAAATATTAAAAGTGTTTACAAGTTTCAAAAGATAACCAATTAGTTCGGCAAAAATATAAGTAAAGTATACAAAAGTAAAAGTTTCCAAAAGGAGGTTAGCGGAGAAAAGTCGCTTAAAATTTATATACTTTTAAAGTTCAAGTAACGGGCGAATCGGTGCCCTAAGTTCGTAAAGACTAAGTAGAGTCAAATTTAGTCAAATCATAGTTGCGGAATCAATCGCTAAAAGTTCGTAAATTTATGCGTATAAGTAACTAATTAGATTCTTGTATCAACCTCTTGGCATCTATAACTTAAGTGTTCACACTAAACCGATTGTTCAACCGTGAGGCCCCTTTCCCCGCCTATCCTACGGGAAGTGTTCAAGTTCTTAGTAATATGTACTTAGACTGCCATCTAAGCAAGGAACGGTTCTTTCCTAAGTATCGATACCCATAATTACTAAACGGCTCTGTAGTTAATAGTGTGTAAAGTTCTAAAAAAAAGTAGCTGGGCACTAAGTAGTTTCGTTTTAAAAAGAGATAGTTGTTCCGTCACTTAAGAGTCCTGTTATAGTTCCATCAAGGGTCGGTCTCGCATACAAGCATCAATAATTAGTTTAGCCGAAAAAAGGGGGCAAGCCGGTAAGTTCAAGTAGAGTAAAAGTGTTTTACGCATAAGGGTTCTAAGAGTTTGTTCGAAATTAGTTCAATAGTTCCAAGTCAAAATAGTTCATAAAGTTCCAAGTCCAAATAGTTCATAAAAGTTCCAAGTCAAAATAGTTCATAATTTGTAATAAGTCAAAGTTCACAAAGTTGCAATTTGTTCATAAATGTTTTCAAGTACAAACAATCGTATGTTTCCCCCAAAATCATGCAAGATACATATAAAAATAAGGGGTTGTAACTCACGGATTGCGAAGAATAAGACACGGAAATTCGGTCGGAACTGTAGCCGGGAATCACGGATTGCCTATAATACCAAGATAGTTTAATAGTTATTATCTTATTATGTTCTTAATATAATAGTATAGATAACATTTTATTAAACTTTAAGTGTCAAGGTTAAGTAATGTCCAAAATAGTCCGAAAAGGTAATTGTCACGTTTTTGTCCAAAAGTCCGGTTTAACGTTTATTATTATTATGTCATAAGTGTTTTTGCTCGCTGAAGTGGTTTACATTTTTCTAAGGAAATTTGGGCAGCGCTTCCGCGCCCAAATTTCATATCCAAAAATGTTCAATCCACTTCCGCTCACAAATCACCTAAAACACGATAACATATATAATATAGTCCATTTTGGTCTGATCTAGTCCATACATGTCTCAAATGTTATTATTGTTACATATTCAGTCCCCAAAAGTCATGTCTCAAAAAGTCAGCGGGTCAACATATTCAAAAGCGTCAAATAACGAAAATTTGGGAGAAAGTCTAGGCCTGTGCGCCGTTGTGACCATAGGAACGGCGCACAGTGACCAAAAATTCACCCGTTGCGTCGTCCTGGTCACGGGGACGGCGCACGGGTCGCGGGTTTTCGAACTTTTGTTGTAAAACGTATTTTAAGCCTTAGATTCCGACATGCAATAGGTTTAAACTTATTAAAACATCATTTTAACAGTTTATAAAGTATTTTTAGTCACAAATTCGTGGATCCAAAAACTATTTCGGTTAAAAACGTTTTTGACCATAAAAAGTCATAGATTTGTATAAAAACTCATTTTGAACCGTTAGATCTTACATGCAAGAGTTTATTTGTATAAAAATAGTAAAATGACAGAAATCTACCGGAGGAAAAGCTCGGATGATGATGATTTTGGCCGGATTTTAGCTTCAAAAACCTTTACAAGAATGGTCCTTTTTCGAAATAATCGACACCCCTTGCTTCCCTTGATGATTCAAACGTTTTGTATGGATTAAAATGGTGTTTTAATGGCTGAAGTCACCGGAAATAAAGGGGTTCTTGAGAGAAAGTTGAGAGAAAAGTGTGTAAGTGTGTGTTTTGTTTTGTAAAATGAATATGTAAAATGATAATGAAAAGAAAATGTTAGGAAGAGTAAAGTGGGTGTATTGGGACAGTAACTTGGCAGTAATGATAGTCTAAAATCAAGTTTGGTTGGTTGAAAAAGTGGTGGAATCGAGACATGCAAGAATTTCAAATTCATTACAGAATTCGTCCTCCAGGACGGCGCACATGGCCTCTGTGCGTCGTCCTGGACCATTTTCGTAATAATTTTTGTGTTTTGGCTGATTTTGTATAATTGTTTCGTTGGACCTTTTCGCTAACTAAAGTTTTAAAGTATGTTATATTATGAACTTAGGAAAGTTCATTAGGGGTTTTCTTGGTATTAGGACTTATATAATTTGATTCCGGTTGTGATTCCGACGCTGTCGCGGTTCCGATTAGTGAAAAGTTAAAGACTAGATAAACCGAAAGAGACATAGAGTATAAAAATGCACCTGGAATTTAGACGGTTGTCACATACCGATAATCCATCGTAATAGTATATCGAAGAAAGTATTGAACAACCGTTTGTGATGTTTTTAGAAAATCGCATTAGCCTTTTATTACACAATTTAGAGTTTCGAAATATTGTAAATTTCCATAAATAGAATAATCTATTTATGGTAACTTTTTAAAAATAGAAATATTTCCAAAAATAGAAATTAGTACATCATACTCGTAAATCATTTTATTTCAAGTCATTTATGTTGCTTTACTTTCCCCCGATTTAAAACATATAAAACAGTAGTAAGTAAAAGGGGCGATGACTCACCTTATCGAGTGAGCGTATGTAAGCGATACTTTGTGTATATGGTGTAGTAAGTTGGTCACAACTAGAGTCCTCACTAGTCCTAGAGCCCCCCTATATAAAAGTATAAACGTATAAGAATAGAATTCCACGGTTAACTATTTTGGATTAAACGACAAACTTTTCAGCAACACATAGGTTCACTCAAACTGATATATATATATATATATATATATATATATATATATATATATATATATATATTTCTAGAAGGAATTAGACGTTGAAGGAAACATATTTGAAAACTAGACACCGAGAGATATGTTTTAGACTAAGACATCGTTATAAAAGAGTTTGATACGAACAAGATATGACTAAATCAAAACCGGTTACCTAAACTGTCCAAAAATGTTATACTTATGTAGGTTGTGTTTATTACATTAAGGTGTCGTATAATTTAGGTGTTGTCACACCCCGCTAAAGCGGAAACACGGAATGTGAAGAGCAAAGAATCATTTCACGAGTTATACCTAAAAGTCAACGGTTCAAGTCATTTAAATTGAAGTTGAAAAGGTATCAATGTTCAAAAGATACAACCAAGATTCGTAAGTTTAATACGACAAATACATAATAAAGTATTTTAAATAAAATTCCCAAGTATCAAAGGTCTTTTCCCGAATTACTCTTCACATAACTAGCTTGACCCGCCTGAGCAATACACTTCCTGTCTTACGCTTAGTTTCCTGAAACATGAGATAAAGTGTCAACTACAAAAAGTAGTGAGTGAGTTACAGTTTAAGTTTATCAGCAAAAGTTTCGGTTAAGTATATAAAGTAAAAGTTTCATAAGAGAAAGTTAGCGTAAAGTTTCCTTAAGTATATAAAAGTAAAAGTTTCCAAAAGGAGGTTAGCGGAGAAAAGTCGCTTAAAATTTATATACTTTTAAAGTTCAAGTAACGGGCGAATCAATGCGCAAAAGTTTGTACAGTCCGAGTAGAACAGTATTTAGTAAAATCATAGTTGCGGAAATCAATTGCTGAAAGAGTTGAGAAATCGGTTGCTAAAAGTATTACGGTATCAGTCGCTAAAGTGTTGCGGAATCAGTCGCAAAGGTATTGCGGGGATCAGTCGCAAAGGGTGTCACGGAGTCAATCGCTAAAGTGTTGCGGAGTCAGTCGCAAAGGTGTCGCGGAGTCAATCGCTAAGTGTTGCGGAGTCAATCGCTAAGTGTTGCGGAGTCAGTCGCAAGGGTGTCGCGGAGTCAATCGCGAAAGTATTGCGGGGATCAGTCGCAAAAGGTGTGCGGGGATCAGTCGCAAGAGTGTTGCGGAATCAGTCGCTAAAGTTCCATAAGTTCATAAAAGTTTCGAGTCACAATAGTTCATAAAGTTTCAAGTCAAAATAGTTCATAAAGTTCCAAGTCAAAATAGTTCATAAAGTTCTAAGTCAAAATAGTTCCTAAAGTTCCAAGTCAAAATAGTTCATAAAGTTCCAAGTCAAAATAGTTCCTAAAGTTTCAAGTCAAAATAGTTCATAAAGTTCCAAGTCAAAATAGTTCATAAAGTTCACAAAAGTTTCCATAAGCAAATAGTTCGTAAAGTCAAAGTTCATAAGGCAGTTGCACATAAAAATATAGTTCAAAAGCAGTTTAGATCTCATGTTTCCCCCAAAAGAATACTTAAAATACAAGAGTAGAGAGGGGTGTAACTCACGGGTTGCGAAGATAAGAACTTGGAAAAATGATCGGAAATGAGAGCCGGGAATCACCGAACGCCTAAGGATACCAAGATTTGTTCAAGTGTTATTATTATATTAAGTTATTATACCTAATATATAATAGATAAAATTTGTGTTATAATATATATATATATAATGTAATATAAGTAAATTTTAGTCAAACTTTAAGTGCCAAGGTCCAATATAGTCCGAAACGGTTATCGTTTTGTTTTAGTCAAAAAGTCCAAAGTTGGTGTTATTGTTATCATGTTGAATATGTTTTGTTTGCCAAAGTGTCTTATATTTTCTAACAAAATTTGGGCAGCGCTTCCGCGCCCGAATTCTATGTCCAAAAATATCAACCACTTTCCCGCTTACAAAACACATATACATACATAACGTTTTTAAACATGTTCAGTTTAGCCTATTAAGTCCAACACAAGTCACTAATATGTTCATTTTTACCAAAATCAGTCCCAAATGTCAAGTCTCAAAAAGTCAGAATGCGTAACCAAGTTTTAAACGGCCAAAACGACGATTTTCGGGGAGGACAGCAGCCCGATGCGCCGCACTGGGCAGGGGTGCGGCGCACTGCTGCTGTTCTTCCCCGTTTTTGAGTTTTTCTTGCAAAAATCGTTTATGTAAGTGATAGATCTTGACATGCAATCGGTATAAACCTTATTAATCATCATTAAATTAGTTTATATGTAATTTTAACCACAAAAACAAAGATTTAAGTATCATTTAATAAAATCCCATTTTTGTATAAAAATGGTTATAAAACTTCATCAAAACTTGTTTTTATAGCTTAGATCATACATGCAATGAGTTATAGTAGTAATATGAGTAAAAAGGAAGATTTCTACCGGATGAAAATGCTTAGATGATGCCTTAGAAGTGTTTTGAGCTCCAAAAATGGTGAAATAGCTTTTTAACCGAAATCCTTTGCTTCCTTTTGCTTCCTCTTGATGTTTGGATGATTTTTAATGGTGATTTTATGGATTATAATGGCTGTAAATGATGGATTCTTGGAGAGAAAATGAAGAGGAAATGGGAGAAATGGAGAGAAAATATGTGTTTGTATGTGTTTTTAGTTTATAAAAATGAAAAATGAAAGAAAGGGAAAGAGGGTAGGTAATAATAAGTCTTGGGACAGTGGGAAGTCAGTAATGCAAGTCACATCTCGTTTTTGTTTGGTTAAAATTTGTATAAAAACGAGACAAGTTTAAAAAAACAATTTTTTTGAATCTGCGTGGGCAGTGCGTCGCACTGCCTCTCTGTGCGGCGCACTAAACCGATTTTCACGTTTTTCGGATTTTTCGCTTTTTACGTTTTGCTTCGTTGGACCTTTTCGTTAACTGGAAGTTCTTAATTATGATATGTTATGAACTTAGGAAAGTTCATTAGGTATTTTCTTGGTATTAGGACTTATATAAATTGATTTCGGGTGTGATTCCGACACTGTCGCGTTTCCGGTTATTGAACATTTGAAGGCTAGATAGACCAAAAGAGACATAGAGTATAAAATGCACCTAGAATTGGACAGTTGTCACAGGTGTAGACAAGACGAACCTTTTTAATATCCTTTTGACTTGTTATTAACTTAGTTTAAATCCAATAAATCATCATTATAGGTGTCTAAGTGGTTATACGAATTAGATTAATGAACCTAGACACTTTACTCAAAATAATCAGTTTAGACCCCTTGTTGGTGTTTTACCTTTTAGGAAAATCTATAAAGAGTTAGAAAACTAATTTTACGTTTTTGAAAACTAGACTCCGATACCTACAACTTATATTCAGGTTACAAAGCCTAATTCGCAGTTAAAAATATAGAAAAACATAAATGAATACAGATACAAAATGGGACCCAAAAATGTCCAAATACAAGTTTTCCACAATTCACGAATTGCAATCATCAACGATAAAACTAAAGGCACGAATAATGAAATCAACCGAGCAGTTAAATACGAGTAATGAAATCAACCACTTAATTAAGAATGTCCAAAATGATGATAAAATGCCAACACATCACCACAAGAAATAATACGCATAGAAAAGTAAAGGATGATTACCGTTAGTTGTAACGGTTATGCTATCGGAAGTCGATTACCGTTACAACTCAAAAATCGATTGAATAAAGACTCTAGAGATGTTCCTAGGTCATATATGAACCAATAAACAAACCACCAATAATTTTATGACCAAGTCAAGATTAATAACGAAAATTAGTAACAAAAATGGAATTTAGTTCGGTTAGGGCGTTTACTTACGTATAACGATTCTTGTGTCTAACACAAACCAAACACCAACTCGAGAAGTAAGACACGAGGCTGTAATAACACAAAAGATAATCACAATCAGAATCTTCATACAACTTATGTGTTAATACGATTTTGACAAATTGATAGAGCATAGTTAACGACAAGATAACTCGAATTTGCAAGCAATTTAGAAAGTGAAATTGTGAACGATTAAAGGCACGAATACAAACCTTTTAAAGATGAACTTGGGGACTTTAACCCGCTGCCCAAATTCAGATTCTACAGACGAAATCAATCCACAAAAACAGTCCGCAAAACTTCACCTTCAAACAACGATAATTGGAGTATTATGATAAGAATTCCAATACGCAATTGTATGTAAATACACAATTTAAATGTCGAGAATGCAATAACGAAAAGGAAGGGATATGACCTGAATATGAATGGAAAACAGATCCGATGATGACGGAAACAAAGGATCCGTCTCTTGATGCTCGAATCGGCTACGAAGAAGGTATACAACTCAAACAAAAACCCTAATTAGTATATGCAGAATTTTCGACACACTAAAATGAGACAAAGCTTCGAACATACCTTGTTGAAATCTTGATTTGATGATGAATAAATGGTTGTTTGGTCGTGTGGGTCTTGCTGAGAAACAAACACAATTACACCAAAGTTAACAACGGATTATAAACACACCACTTAGGGTTTCGGATTTCAATCAAGAAAACTAACGGATTTAAAACACAAACCTTTTGACAATGATGAATACGAGTACGGTTAATGTGGAGAACAACCATCAACCGATTTATATGATGATGGTGATGAAATGGCAGCAGCAAGAGGGTGTTTTGTGGCGGCTGCAAACAAGAACTCGGATTAGGGTTTTCAGTAAAGAAAGATAAAGGATTCACGGGTTCAACACAATTACCTTGCTACATGGAGATGATGAACACTGTGATGATGAAAGGAACGAAACACTCGACATTGGGGTGGATGGGAAACACGATGGAAGCAACAACAAGGAAGAAATGGTTGGCGGCTAGAAGGTTTAATGGCTAGGTTTCCGGATTTACCACTTCACATGCCTTGATCGATTGTCTTGTTGTTTGTGATGATGAATCCAATAAGGAAGATGGTTGCTCGATTGAGGTAAGGATGGAGGTGGGGGGCGGCTGTCCAAGAGGAAGGAAAGGGGGACTGGGGAGGCTGCAAGGGTGACAGATTTAGGGCAAAAAGAGGGGTAGGGTTTGTCAATTTTTGCTTAAGAATGGTTAGGGCTAGATTAAGGTGGGCTTAGGGTGTTTTGGGTCTAGTAATTTGCCAAGACTAGGCCAAAGCCCAATCCTTTAGCCAAAATGTGATCCACAATTAATTTTTAACTCGGTGAAGGAAAATACTAGAAAACGAATGTAGCCACGAGACGTAAAAGTAAAACGATAGACGTAACATAAAATTGAAGGATAAATAAAAGATTGTTATACTTCTATAATTAGAGATTCTTAAATGAGATGTAAGTTTAAATATACTCAAATCCACTTATAGTACGAAAACATAAATTTCCCGGTAATTCAACTAGGAGCTCTACTAGTGGGACTAACTATTGTGCACCTAACAAATATTATAGCATCACATATAGAGTATACACGCATGTCACAAGTAATCATTATACATAAAAGAAAATGTAAAGACCTATTTATAAAAAGTTTTTTTTTGTAAACACGCTAAGAGCATATGGCATACTAAACTAACCTGAGTCGGAAAAGTGACGGTTGTCACAGGTCGCTAAACCTTTTCTTTTCTAAGCCTTGTCCCTATGGTTTCATTTTGTTAAGGATCCAAGGCGTCGTCTACATTAAATGACTAAAATACCATTAATTATTTTTTTTCTTATGTGATAATCTTTTCTTACGTACACGCGTCAAAGGTCTGTATTTTCTAGACTTAATTTTTTTGAATATAATAACCAATTATTATTATAATCATGGAGAAAGTGAATATGATGTTGTTAGGCATCTAACATTGTATGCATAAAAATCAAAACTACATAATTTTGATAAAAAAAAAAAAAAACCTTAAAATTAAAATCAATTAAAACCCTTAATTTTATACGTCATCACCACTTTCTCATTCAACATGGTATTCAAATTAACAAATCCATCAAAATAAGAATCAAATGCTCTCGCTTCTCCCACTTGTCGTCATCATAAAAAAAAACAAATGTTACTTTCATGGTCATATTTACCACATAGAGTTTCCCATCGAGTTTGAAATTCCTCAATTGTATCACTCCACGATCTATACATATCTTCTATGTCACTATAACGGGTTATTAAAGCTCCAAGATGTTCGGTCTCATGTTTCTTCATATGCCATGAACAATAACGATGTCGAGTGTTCGAGAAAACTTTGTTGATTGCATTGCCAATTGATTTATCTTGATCTGTCATTATCGCTAACGGATACTTGTTAAACACGCACCTTAAGAAATGTTGAAATAACCATTCAAAAGTTTCTTGTTATTCATTCTCTAATAATGCACCACCAAAGAAGTATGGTTTATTCATGATGATTTACCCCAACAAAAGGAGAAAATGGCCTTCTAAATCTATTGGTCACGTAAGTTACGTCATATATAACGATGTCTCCAAAATTTACATAGGTGTCTCATGATCTTCCGTCCGCCCAAAAGAAATTCCTTGGAGAGCCATCCTCAAATAAATCCACAACAAAATATAAGTTATGATCTTCTAATAATTTATCTTGGAAATGTTTGATAAGACCATAGAACTCCTTGCCTCTATATTGTTTTCGTTGCTGGGCTAAAACACCAACACATTGTTTTGATGTAACATCATTTTCAAATGGACTTTTCACGGTATTTACTACCATCTTGATTTGACAAGGCCTCAACCCCGATTGCCTAAGTTCAGATATAAGAGATTTGCAACCCATGAAGTGGTGAAACTTTCCATAAGAACCATGTTTCGTCACTTTTGTAGGTGTAAGGGTAAGATCATGATTATGAGAATCGTTGAATTCATCTACTAACCATTTTCCATTTTTACCATTTGAAATTCGGATAAGTGCTTGACATTCGGTCCTTAAATTCCTAAGACGTTTCTTAACATGCCCATTGGAACTATCTTCTTTCAAATCTCTAAAACCTTCTTTGTTGCATACATATTTTCTTCGATAAGGTTCATTCGTTGTCGGGTTTTAAAAGTTGAAAAAATACGTATATAGAATCCATGTACCATGGCATAACGATTATAAATTCATATGCATTATCAGGTGTATCAAAACTCTTTCCAATTACTTCATCACCTTCGTCTTTCTCAATCCCAAGATCTACATTACCATCTTTATCTTTTCCTGCGCCACTATAGCTTACCAAACTCCCTTGTGCATCAATTTCGTGAATCAAATTTGTTTAAAACGTCCCATCCTCTAATTCCTTTAATTGACCTTCTAAATTCACTACATTCTCTATCTCCTGCAACAAAAATATAATAATTATTTTAAATTGATATTAACACAAAATATAAGATTGTCTACTAACCTCGTGATCAGATGCCATTTGCATTGAGATTCAATATCCAATTACAATCCCACTGCGATCACGACGAAAGCAATATAAAATAGAATTAAAAAAAATGAAATGAATTGAGTAACCTATTATCATCACCTAACAATTAACCACAATTGAAAGCACATACATATATTAGAGAATTATTGGGTAATCACATGAGCTAACAAAGCTCGTGATTAGAAATTGACTATTAGATAGAGATATGAGATTGAGATACACACCTGGAACAAAACTGAGAGAAAAGAGAGAATAAGAAAACAGAGAACATGGAGGAGGAGATGACCGTGTAGGGAGAAAGTGGTGATGACGTATAAAATTTAGGGTTTTAACTAATTTTACTTTTAAGGGGTTTTTTTATTTATCAAAACTATGTAGTTTTGTTGTTTATGCATACAAGGTTAGATGTATAACAACACAATATTCACTTTCCCCTATAATTATATATTATTAAATAGAAACCGAATAAAAATATACAAAAAGATTATAAAATATAAGAACCACTTTCTTATCTCTTTTATCTCTTTCATCAAGAGAATTTTGATAACCTTTTCTTACTTTTGATACTTTCTCAACTACCACCCACCGTCACCCCCTTTTCGATATGCCTTTCATTTCCGGTAACCACCACAAGACCAAAACCGTAATCTCTATTTTCTTCACTTTTGTTCAACGTTCACAAATAATAAAAATTAGAACTAACTACTCCTTTATTTAAAAGAAAAATTAGATCTGCCAAATGGAAAGGTTTTAATTTTTAGGTAATGTTTGATTTTGTTTAGGGATCTCTGGTCGTGAGGATGTTTTCGCAGTGGCGATGTTGGTTAATTAAGCATGTTGTTGTAATGTTTTTCCCGTTAATTTGTTTTGATCTTGTTATGGATGAGGAAAAAAGACCGGATTAGTTGATTTTGAAAATAATTTTTTTCTCCGTCATGTGATTCCAAATTTTTATAATTAATGGGCAAAATGTTAGTAAAATGCTCTTTGGCTATGAAGGAGAGAAGAAAACTTATAACGGGTTTGAAAGTGGTGTGGAGGTAGAAGGTTAGACGGTGGTCGACGAAAGAGGACCGACGAAGTGGTGGGTTTTGAAGATGGTTTTGTTTTGGAACGATGATGTGCTGTCTTTTATTTGTTTTATATATCCTTATTTTAGATTAATTGTTAGTAGAAAACATATAAAAACTAAAACAGAAAAGGTAAGGGTATTTCAGTCATTTACTTGCGACGAAGGACCGATCCACCGATCCGTAACAAGGGACAGAAAGAAAAAGAAGTTTAGGGACTAAACTCATAGAACCAACAAACCATATGGACTATTTATATAGTTAACACTAAACTTAATTTTGCTTTGAAATCTACTATTGAAATTTCAATTTGTTTAACAAATTTTACTTAAAAAAAAAAAACACCCTGTAATATCAGAGGCTTGGTAAAGCCCTAGAAGTCGGCGAAATCAAAAGTATTTGGTAATCAGCAAGCGAATCAGTAGAGTCGTGGTGATGGGGAAACAAAAAGGAGAATCAGCAAGAACCAAAGCTCGTCCTTCTAGTAGCAGGTACCTATATCATCTTTTTTTTGATCAATAGTTTGAAATTAACGACGATTTGTTGTTTGTAATTGCAGTTTAGCTGCTTCGCTACTACCAGCTACAGGTGCTACAGCCATTGGTTTTGGTGGTTATGTCGGCACTTCACGTCTTCCTGATACTTCTTCTTCTTCTTCTTCTTTCCAAACATCAACAACACCAGATACTGCCGATTCTCCTTTCCAGGTACCACTTTTTACCTTACTTGTTAATTAGATATTAATATATACCTTGGATTTCATTATTTAATATTATTAGGACTTCGATGGCGAGTTGTCCCAACATTTGAAGAGGCTTGCTAGGAAAGATCCAACCACAAAGGTACTGATAATTCGTTATGTTTACATGTTGCACATTATTTTTACTTTTTTTTTTAACTGTTTTACGTTTTTTCCAGCTTAAGGCTTTGACGACTTTATCTTCACTGCTAAAGGAAAAATCATCTAAGGATGTATCACTGATTATTCCACAATGGGTATGCTTGCTTATTACCATCATCTTAACCTTTTGCTGCCATGTTAGTTGGTTAGCTGTAAGTATTAGAGGCTTGATATTTTGTTTTCTCTGTAGTCGCTTTGCTAGATGGTTTTGACACACATTTAAGTAAATATGTAGTTAATTAGACTCAAAGTGGGTTTCCTGCTTTTCTTAGAGATTGCGCCAATAAGAAAGTCATGCCATTTGAAAACGTAACGACATGACTTTGGTTCATGTTATGGAGCGACGAGTGATTGGCAATATGTTCAAACACATTTACAATTGGGGTTCGTTTAAAGTATGCCTTCTTTTTCAATGAGCAATATAGGATTGCATCTAATTGGTGTTAAAGGAAAGTAGGTATAAAAGTAGGGTTCTTCATTTAATTGAACAATTACTTGTAGATGTCTCTTTACTATTACTGAACCAACTTCTTGTAATCTCAGTGCTGCATACTTAAACTTAACTTTTCATATATATAAGTGACCCGGCCAGTCCACCACAATGCTTTTTAAGAATTTCGAGGCATAGCAAATATATCACTTTTATTAGTTAACTTATTTAACTGTTACTTATATGTGCTTTATGTTTCTAGGTAAGTTTAAAGTTTTAGAATGTTAGGTCTATCTAGATAACTCCATAATGTAGATGACGTATTTTTAAGTTATTTTTCCACTTTCTCTAATTTGACACATTTACTGATTCCGTGTCTTGCGATTACATACGTTTCTTGATGTAGGCATTTGAATACAAGAAGCTGCTACAAGATTACAACAGGGAGGTTCGCCGAGCCACTCATGATACTATGGCTTGTCTTGTTAACGCACTTGGGTTCGGCTTTTATCTTATATTCAAAATAATGCATAACATGGAAATGTTTTAGTATATGTAACAAAACTAAAATTTCTCTAAAATCTGGCGCGTAAGGGGTTTTTAGACCATTTTCTTTAGCAGATTCGTTATTTTTCCTATCGTTGGAAATCTAATCAAAATGGTGTATATTGTCAATAAAGGTTTCTTGAGCTTAGTACAAATACTTTCTATAATTTGTCATGCAAACTTTGGCTATTTCATATTGTCATAAGGTGTTACATGAAGCATTTTTGTTTGCTATTATCCAAATTCTTATTGGATGCTTTTCTTTCCCTCTAAATCCATTCTAGGAGAGATTTGGCTCCACATTTGAAGTCTTTGATGGGGCCTTGGTGGTTTTCTCAGTTTGATGCAGTTCATGAGGTTTCTCAAGCTGCAAAAAGATCATTGCAGGTTTCGAATTGCTTCTTATACTACACAATACTTATTCTATGTACTGCTTGAATTATCTTGCTAATTTGTTTAGGGGACTCGCTATTTCTTATAGGGTGAGATGCCTTGGTGGTTTTTAAGTAATAAATATTTAGGAACCAATAATTTAGTCTTTGAAATACAAATGTTATTTAGGTTTCTTGGAGATGCGATGTGTTTATTAATGTGTAGAACGTAGAGAAAATTAGAAGAAAGCATTTACATGTTAAAGTCTATAAAAGTTAACTTGAGTCGTCAATGCATGATGCTTGTTTTTACTCTTTTCCTATAAGGGAAAGTAACAAAAAGATAGCTATTGTTTTAATTTTGTCTACAAAAAACAGGCTGCTTTTCCTGCACCAGGACGAAGATTGGATGCTCTTATGCTGTGTACGGATGAGGTCTTTATGTATTTAGAAGAGAACCTAAAGCTCACTCCACAAAGTATGTCTGATAAGGCAGTTGCTTTGGACGAGCTGCAAGAGATGCATCAGCAGGTATACACAATCATCAACCTTGCCAAATTATATAATTCAGGGTTAAATGCACACAATAGCAACGTACTTTAGGCCGTTCCGTTTGGTAATCGTCATCTTTTGGTAGGTTGAAAGTCCTCCATAATGTATTCAAAACCTTGTAAGTTTGTTTTATTAAAAAGATCAATTTTGTAATATAGAATTGTAATTATATTTTATCTCATATTTCTGACTGTGATGCATAGCACTCCGACCTAACACCCCGACCGGCCCCATACTAATAAGCACCTTTTTATCTCCAACATATTACACTGTCCTTACCTGGGTGTTCTTTCTGAGATTGCAGGTCATCTCGTCATCCTTGTTAGCATTGGCTACACTCCTCGATATTCTAACAAGTGAAAAACATGGTTCATCTGAACCAAAACATGCTCTCAAAGCAAGATCCACTGCCATATCTCATGCAGAGAATTTGTTATCGGATCATAAATGTTTCCTTGAATTCCTGAAGTCGCAGAATTCTGCTATCCGATCCGCTGCATATTCACTTGTTAGAAGTTGTGTTAAACACATTCCCCATGCTCTGAATGAACCAAACATCAAAACCCTCGCACCTGCAATACTTGGTGCATTTCAAGAAACGGACCCTACTTGCCATTCTTCTATGTGGGAAGCCTTGCTACTGTTTTCTAGGAAGTTTCCAGAAAGTTGGGCAACTTTGAATATTCATAAAACGGTGCTTAACCGTTTTTGGAACTTTTTAAGGAACGGGTGCTTTGGATCTCAGCAAGTATCTTACCCAGCTTTAGTTCTATTTTTAGATTGTGTGCCTCCTAAAGCTATAACAATGGATAAATTCTTCCTGGACCTATTTCGGAATTTTTGGGCTGGAAAAGTTCATTCTCAGTCCTCAGACAATGATCAATTAGCGTTTTTCTGTGCATACCGAGAATGTTTTCTCTGGGCACTACACAATGCTCAAAGGTGAGTTTCAAATAGTGTTTATTTATTTTTATAACTTTTTTTTTTGTGTTATATGTTGTGCACTATAGGTTACTTTTTTTCCGTAACATTCGTGTTCCTTTCATCTAACTTAGAGCATGCCATTATAATCAGAGGTGACAGCATCGGTGGGTTGGGTGACAGGTCAAAACGGGTTTGGGTTTGATCTCTAAATACTTATATGGTCCAAATTTTGTTAAACTTTTTGGGAATAATTAATGTGTCAAAATACTCAACTAAGATTATAAAAGTAATATTTGTTTCATCAATTATTCATTGTGTTAAAATATTACGTAGAAGGTTTTATGCATTAGAAGTACAGTTTCGACGAATTTTGGCCACTTCTTTTCTAAGCTCTTTCAAAAAAATATACCCGTTAGGGATTGTCGTTGTTTCTCTTTGGACTCACTATTTCTCTTTGATATCAGATATTGTGATGGTGTAGAAGCTATCCATAATTTTCGGCGGACTATTGTTGATGAGGTGTTGTTAAAGCTTATGTGGCATGACTACCTTTTGGTTCCATCTTCTGACGAGAACATGAAAAAGTTAGGCAACAAGTATCAAGTTGGCCATGTGCAAGAGTTTGGAAGATGCATTATTGATATCCTTTCGGGCTTGTTTTCATTGGAACCTAATCTCTTATCAGTCTTTTGCCAAAAATTTGAAGAGTTTTGCCTAGAAGCATTCCATCAAAGCAACAACATTGAAAGCTGCGAGAATGTCGATAAAATAATCAGGTTTTTGTTGTTAGTAGATCTACATGCTGTGCAGAAAGGTGTAACATGGCCCTTATCTTATTTAGTGGGTCCTATGTTGGCAAAGTCTTTCCAGCTAATTCAAACTACTGTAAGTTCCTATCCGTTATCAATTATATTTACTTCCACTTGTCATATTCTTTCCATTTGCTTTAATTATTTAGTGTTGTAAGGCATTCTTACCTTGTTTCTGACCAGTGATCTATAAGCATTTTGTAATATTTTTGAACTATTAATTTTCTTGTTAATGATTTTAGGACTCATCAAATGCTGTTAAATTTATGGTTGTTGCGGTGTCTATATTCGGACCACGCAAGTTCGTTCAGAAAGTTGTTCAGGAAAAAAATGAGTCCAATTGTCGATCAGAGGAAATGAATAGAGACCTGAGCGTAAAGCAGTTTTTTCAATACTTTAGGGAGATTTTTGTTCCTTGGTGCTTGAAAACAAACAGCTGCTCTACCTTGGCCCGACTAGATCTGTTAGTTGCATTACTAGATGATGAGTGCTTTTCTGACCAATGGGATGATGTAATTTTACATGCAACTGCTACCAAAAATACTTTCTTGTTAGCTCTTCTTGTGGAGAAAACAAGAGAGAAAACCTTAACAAGGACAGTGACCGGAAATTCAAATCACTGGCATCATGAACTTCTGGATTCTGCTGCTCTTTCCATTGCTCGTTCTCTTCCTCCCTTTGGATCTTCCGATGCCCGGTTCATCCGGTAGGTTAAAATACGATTTTGATACACACACACACCACACAATTCTGATTGTCTGCCAAGAATGAGTACAACAATAATTACCGTGCCCTAGAACTTTATAACTAGACTGTAACAAAAATATTAATTTGAATAATTGGTATGAAAGTGAGCATATAGATACCACAGATGTGTGAATTCTTGCTTCTGACTTAGAATTTTTTTTTCCGTCTATCTTTCTAGTAAATGTATTTTATTATCTTTTTTTTTTTATCATCTTAGTGTTGCTCTTGGAGGGATAACAGAAGAAGATCAAATGTCCTATGTGAACGAGAATACATCAATCTTGATCTTGAGGGAAATCCTCCAAAAGTTGCAAACCTTCATCGGGGCTTCCAACTTTAAATGGGTTAGGGGTGCTAATGTTTTCTTGAATGCTGAGGAACATGTCACCATCAAGGGATGTGAATTTTCATCAACAAGTGTACTTGAAATGGCCAATTTTGCCGTGGATGTACTTAATGGTAGCTTGTTTAGATTAAAGACTCTTAGTAAGAGCCCTGGCTTGGTTCCAGGTTTATTGGCTGCATTATTCGTGATTGATTGGGAACATAGCACATCAGCATTGTTCTTTGATGATGAGGCATATGAGAAGGGCACGGATCGAGTCAGTTTTTGTAATTCTGTGCATGCTTTTCGCAGAAAGCTCAGTAAATTTGTTAAGACTCTTAGCTTAGATTGTCGGAGATCATTGTGCAATATTCTGGTTGAGGTCATCCGGTGTGCTGTATTAAAAGAAGATGAGTTAGAAATTGATAAAGTCACATCTCTGGCCTGCCTGTATGTTCTAGATGTTCTTGACAGTGTTTGTGAAGGTCAAGTTGAGGAGCAAACATTTTTAGACCTGCTTCTAAACAAGGGTGATTCATGGCCTTTGTGGGTCATGCCTGATACCAGAGATGGACAACGATCAGCTACTTTGAAATTTGATATTGTTTCTGATGTGAGTAATCTTTTTCTTTACATTTATTTCGTCAGCCGTCATGCTAAAAACTTGTTTAACCCGTTTTTCATCAACCTATTTTCAGTTACTGTTACTTTGTTAATATATTGACACAGGTTCTTTGTTTTATTGTCCTTTGCATAATTAACGCCTATTTACTTGATCAAACCTGTTTCCATATACTAGATTTGATGCACGTAACAATGTACTACCTATATCGTATTTCTCTACTGTTCTTGCTAATTTTGTTATGGCGGGCTAGGTTACTAAAATATAATATGATAATCCATTCATTGAACTTGAACTTTTGACGAATCTGTTTTTTTTTTTGTTTTTTTTGTTTTTTCGCTTCCGGTAATTTTAAATATCTTTATCTCATCTTGCTAACGTGCAGTACTAATGTAACATAAACATTTCCGAACGCTAAATCCTTCTTATTTGTGCCAGTATTTTACCAAAAATGAGCAACTTACAGAACGTGATATTCTCATTACAGGCATCTGAGAGTAATCGAGTGGCTGCTTTTGTTGACAAGCTTATATCGAAACTTGGTATAGCTAGAGTTATTGCTGGCATATCATCTTCGAGTGAAATGATGACATGTTATTCTCATTATCCACGTGCGTGGCTTGCGGTTGAGATGTTATGCACATGGAAATGGCAAGGTGGCAGTGTGTTAACCTCTTTTTTGCCTTCATTAGTTAAGTACACAAGGAATCAAGCTTCTGAAAACTTGTTTGACCCCATTGTTAAAATTCTGCTTGATGGTGCTCTTGTCCAAGGAGAAAACAGTGAAACTGTTTTTCCGAGTATATATCCTGCCCCATATGATGAATTGGAAAGCATTGAGCAAGTGTTTTTGAGACCTCTTGTGTCTGTACTTGGCACACTTTTTGAGAAAAATATTTGGGGAAGAGACAAAGCTCTTGGAATTTTTAACCTGCTTCTGGATAGGCTTTTTGTAGGTGAAGCCATAAACACAAGTTGTTTGAAGATACTTCCTGTGGTTAACAGTGTCCTAATCGGACCACTCAGTTCCCAAGATGAGTCTCTAGAGGAAGACCAAATAAATAATATTATCGAAGGCTGGCTTCAGAGAACTCTGTCATTTCCACCTTTGAACACATGGTTATCTGGAGATGGTAAATGATTAAAAAGAAAAACGTTTTTATATTTCTAGATTTCATTTCGTTTTGGTAACGCATCGAAACAGGGTTGGGTTGAAAGGGGGTTCTCTTGTCAAACATGTTTATCTAGAATATATAGATTATGGCTTTAAATTTGATTAACAAACTTCGTTTTTTACATCGTAAATTAACTTCTCGAAACTATTCAGGAGGCTGTAAGTTATATGTTACGATCCAACATCGGCCAAGTATGGGATTGGTTGGTGGTTTATAAGTCTAGGTGTCCCCTCCTCCTTTGAGATTGCTTTTTGGAGAGAGGTCTACATCTAGCTTATGGATACGGGCCTAGTATGGGATGTGTTCATATCATAATGGGTTTGTATCATAAAGAAATACCCTTATCCCGTTTAGCATTTAACGTACACTTTCGACCTTTTCCCTTTTTGGTAAAATTTATTGATTTGTTATATTTGTAGGGATAACCAAAACACACATTGAACCTGTTCATAAGTAAATTGGTTAAAATTGCCTCCTCTACCTTTTGGTATTGCTATTAAAAGTGTATTACTTCTTGCAGATATGGAAGATTGGTTTCAGCTTGTTGTGTCATGCTATCCCCTCAGACCAACAAGAGGAATGCAACAGTTTACACCACAAAGAAATATCACCCATGTGGAACGCAGTCTTTTGCTAGAATTACTCCGGAAGCAGCGCCTCGGTTCTGCTAATTCCACAATTAATAAGCTAGCCATTGTGCAAACATTATTATCAAAGTTTACCGTTGTTGTCGTCGGGTACTGTTGGACCGAGTTTAACCAAGAGGATTGGGAATTTGTCATGTATAACACAAGAAGGTGGATTGAATCCACGGTAGTGTTAGTAGAGGAGGTAGCAGAGTCTGTGAATGAAGCTATTACAGGTGAGCTCACTTCAGATATACTGGAGAAGCTCCAATATGTAGTATCGGGTTTAGATTCAGGTACTTTTAAACTTGCAAGAAACTCACTAATCTCGTTTTCTCTCTTCTGCGGGCTCATTGGACAAGAAACTGTCAAAAGCCAAAGTGAAAACGAACATCTAAATCCTTTAAGAACCGACAAGTGGGACGGTGTTAAAGATAAGATTCTTGAAGGTATTCTCCGTTTGGTCTTTTCAACGGGCGCAACTGAGGCCATTGCAGGCTCTTACTCTTCCATCGCTTCATCAGTAATAGCATCAAGCCGGCTTGATGACTGTCACTTCTGGGAGTTGGTGGCTTCAAGTGCTGTTGAATCCTCATCTCATGCTAGGGAGCGTGCTATAAAATCATTTGGAATTTGGGGGCTAAGCAAAGGAGCTGTTAGCTCTTTATATGCTATTCTATTTTCATCAAAACCAGTTCCGTATTTGCAATATGCTGCTTATGTCATTCTTTCAAGTGAACCCATTGCAGACTCGGCTTTTATTACTGATGACACTTTTTTGTCCTTAGAAGAAAATGATATCAATGATAAAGATCCTCTTGATTCGTCTTTAGGAACCAAGATTCATCTGAGGGACGAGATTTCCATTTTTCTCGAAAAATCACCATTTGAGATTTTTGAATTGGATTTGGTTTCCCCTCTTAGAGTAAGTCCATTTGAACTAAAATCAACACTTTCTTTTCAGTTTCACTTCAATTATGGGTGGGTCTGTCCGGGTATGTTTCATATCCGATGAGTCAAACCAGTAGAATCAGTTTGATTACCTTATAATAACAGGGTCGAACGGGCCAAAGATCTTAAAAGATAATTTTATTGAATAAATAAATATTTTGTAATCTTATTTGACACACTGACTATTTTATAAAAAGTCATATTTTGGCAAAGAAGTTTACTGGATCAAACCAACCAACCTACATAAGAGAGAACCCATTTTGCCACTTCTAGTTTCTTTCTGTGCTATTCTAGTTTTTTCTGCAAAGTAATATGTTGCTAAACTGGACAGGTGCATGTTTTTCTTGCTTGGTCGTTATTAATATCACGTCTACTCTCATCACCGTCATTATCACCAACCAAAAAAAAGTTGATTCAACACATAGAAGACTTATCCAGATCATCAATATTGGACTGCATATTTCAACACATACCACTGGAATTGTGTGCGGCAAGTGTAAAGAAGAAATTTTCTCAACTTCCGGCTGAGATTTCAGAGGTTGCAGTAGCAACAACTCGGGCCATCACAGATAATTCAGTGCTCTTTGCTGTAGAAAGACTTTGGCCCATTAGGCCAGATGGAATGGCATCTTTTGCTGCTGCAATATATGGATTGATGCTAACAACACTTCCTGCTTATGTTAGGGAGTGGTTTAATGATGTACGTGATCGTACTTCATCTTCTGCAATAGAGTCCTTCACAAGAACGTGGTGTAGCCCTTCTTTAATTGCAAATGAATTATCGCAGGTTTGTATTTTTCAGTGTCTTTCTAATTGTTATCCCGTATGATCATTGATTACTTGTCATGGGTATTTTGTTTTGGTATGAATGTGTAAGGGGTCAAAACAAGTAATTTCAGTTCAACCAGGATTGGATTGAAACGAAACAATATTAGTCTTTTTTTAATAAATAATTAATGTGTCAGATATGATTATAATAAGTATCTATGATGGTTTATGCATCAAGAGAACAGTTTAAGCGACTTTCAACCCATTTGACCTATTTTAAATTTTATGCTATTAATGTTTAATCTTATCCGCAAGACCTTAAAATAAGACAACCTGAATAGTAAATGGGTCAAAACTGCCACCTCTACTAACAATAAATGAAAGTTATCTTTTATAAGTTTGATATGTTATTGCAGATTAAGAAAGCCAATCTCTCTGATGAGAATTTCTCAGTTACTGTGAGCAAGTCTGCCAATGAGGTTGTTGCTACATATACGAAAGATGAAACAGGAATGGACTTAGTAATTCGTCTCCCTTCATCGTACTCATTGCGACCAGTGGATGTGGACTGTACAAGGAGCCTTGGAATCACTGAAGTTAAACAACGGAAATGGTTGCTTTCTATGATGTCATTCATTCGTAATCAAGTAAGCTGTAACTTGTTGATATATATCCTTCTTCATACGATTGTAGAGGTGGGCGATGGGTGGAATCGGTTAATGGGTACGGGTTTGAGTGGAAAAGGGTCGTTTTTCTGGGTTGGGTTGATCCCCAGGATTTTGTTCGTTGTTAAATTTATTTATAATTAATTTATGTGTTGGTTATGATTAAAAAACAGTTAAAAGTATCACAAAATAACCTAAGTCTTTAAATACAAATGATTCATTGCATTATAAGTGAATTTGGGTGACCTTTAACCTGGTTAACCCGTTCCTCTTGTAGCTCGTTTTATTTATTTGACCCATTTGAGATAAAACACTGCGAAAGTCTAACCTTTGATAAGTAAATAGGTTTAAACTGTGACCTGTGATTAGTTTAAAAAGACAATATTTCGACCTCTATATGCCAGCGTTAAATACCATTATTCTAGTTGATTTTACGTATGGTGATGGTTCTATTCGAATTCATTATTTATTCACAAATAAAGTACTTATTATGACTCTAATATGACCTTTGGCAACTTGTTGCGTTACATATATGTCCAGAATGGAGCATTAGCAGAAGCAATTCGAATATGGAAGAACAATTTTGACAAGGAATTTGAGGGCGTTGAAGAGTGTCCTATTTGTTACAGCGTGATTCACACAACCAATCATACCCTCCCCCGCCTTGCTTGTAGGACCTGCAAGCACAAGTTCCATTCCGCTTGCTTATATAAATGGTTTAAAACGTCTAATAAATCTAAGTGCCCTCTATGCCAATCTCCATTTTAATAGGTAACTAGACCTTGGTCCAACTAGTTCTTTTGCAGGGTTTCTCCTCGGCTCCTAGAACTCAGAAATTTTGATAGCTTTTATTTGTAGATGTGCATATTGAGCTCCAACCCTAAAAGTGATACTTATACATTTATACTATATATTTTGACGGGTTCTTCAGTCGAGGTATAGTAGCCCATATACCTTGTATATGATTTCTTTTGCTCTAGGAGTTTCAAGATTTTGAGAGTTTAGTGGTTTTTGGCTTCCAAAAGTAAAGTTCAATTGGTTTCATCTTGTTTCTTCTTGTATATATGCTTGTTTGGTTCCCAGGTGTGTTTCTGTTTTGGCAACATTTTTTCTAGTTTCTGTACTATGTGAAATTGCTCAATGCTTATATTTGCGACATGCTAATCTGTGATTGCATACTAAAATCCAGTTGCAATGATACTTGTGACGTGGCAGACAAGATAATTTAGAGATCTCAAATTCCCTGAAATTACAACATAGATACCGTTATTGTCATCTCCAATGAACAGACTCCACCATGTTGAACGATAATGGTCAGCCAGAGACTGATATTGCGTTGCACACAAAACTCACATTAAAAGTATGGATTTTGAATCTGTTTACAGTTACAAAATAAAAGGAAATACAGTAGCCTAAGTAACCTGTTTTGTTCCTTCGGAGGTTGTAATCGAGGATGTAGATTTTCTCTTCTACATTAGTGATAGAAACTCTTGCTTGTCTCCTGTATTTGACATTTTATAAGTGTTTTTCAAAGATATAGAGAATTATGTACGCGGAGTAAGAAACTAAAATAATACATACTTACTTTGGAATGGTTGGACAAACTTTGGTTTTACAATAGCCAATTTGATAGTATATTATTGGCTAACAAGTGTGGAAGACTCTATAGTGTAATGTAAAATTCTTATTGAAAGGACCAACTAAATTTCAACTCAAATGAGTGAAGCCATGTTGTTAATTTTTCATCGATTTTGGAAGAAACTAGGTGGTGATCGAGTAATGGAAGGTTACCCACATTTTGGATTACCCAATTTAGATGTATTTTAATCATAAAAGAGATATATAATACATTTAAGATAATATTTTTATCAAAAAGTTCAAAAAACGTTATATGCATTTTTAATCTATATTAGATGCATTTTTTTTTTATCAAAAAAAGTTGTCAAAAGTATATCAAGTGGGTGTTTGTTGAAAAGATAATTAAATGCTATTCTAATGTATAATTAGTTTTTCATAAAAGCTATTTATAGATATGTTAATTTAAAGTGTAGGTTTTTATTAAATGGGTTTTGGATCATACATGATCCTATTCCATGTCTTTAAATATACAAGAGTAAATTACATAGATCGTCCCTAAGGTTTATATGGAATTATGGATTTCGTCCTTAACTTTGAAAATTTGCATGGATCGTCTCATTGTTCAGACTAGTTACGCATTTCGTCCCTATTTTGGACGTCCGTCTAATTCCACCGTTAGCCTTCCCTCACGTGTAAAACACGTGAGGGTATTTTAGTCATTTCCCAGTCTGAACCCTATCAGAAAACCAGCCATTAACAAACTCAAATTCAAATCAATCCTAATTCAAGCACGATTAACATCAGATCTTAACAAAAAACAACCATTAACAAACTCAAATCAATCCTAATTTCAAATACATTAAACTTACAGAGAGAAAAAAATATATATACAATTTCAAAAGCAAAATCAGAGGAGAGAAGGAAGATGATTGAAGAAATCCGAGGAGAGAAGGAATCTTCAACCCAAATCTCCATTACCTGAAAAAATCTGACCCAACAAACCTTCAATCGATTCAGGAGACGAGTAATTCTTCACTGCTAAAACAGTCGAGAACTCATTCAAAAACTCCGAATAAGCCGGTACAATAAGCTTAATAGTCGCCTCTTTTATCTGTTCCCTCAAATCAGCTTCCGGTATATTATATCTACTAGTATGCCTCTGAGCAATCTCTTCAAAACTTCAATCTTACCTTTTGCAGAAATCCCAATTCCTTCATTACTTCCTTCTATGTCTTCTTTACCAAGTAATCTCACCAACCCACCCCTCGCCGCAAAAAACCCAGTGGTGTTTGCCGTCGCTACTGCACGCGCCGTGGTGTTTGCCGCCGCTACTGCCGCCGTTTTTTCAAAGTTCCAAAATTGCTGCCGCTACTGCCGCCGTTTTTTCAAAGTTCCAAAATTGCTGTTTGTTTAGTAGGTGGAGCTCGGCGGTTTGAATTGACTGGACCTGGTGATGATGAAAGGTAGGTGAAGGATATGATTCAATTTTGATTGATTAGGTTAAAATGAAATTGGGAATTAGGTTAAAATGAAATTGATTAGAAAAGGGTGTAAAGTAGGTGAAGACTGGGAAATGACTAAAATACCCCTCACGTGTTTAACACGTGGGACAGACTAACGGTGGAAATTAACGGACGTTGAAGTTAGGGACGAAATGCGTAATTAGTCTGAATAATGGGACGATCCATGCAACTTTTCAAAGTTATGAACGAAATCCATAATTCCATATAAACCTTAGGGACGATCTATGTAATTTACTCAATATACAAATCCCAAACATAGCTAAACACTATATAATTCAAAATGTTTAGAGTAAAGTGCATGTTAAGATATATATCTTTAGATATAATATTAATATTAGATATATTATTAATAATGGATATACATGATTTTATGTTTATCCCATAATTTTAGGAGGAAGGTATAGGTTTCCTATTTGGTTTCCTATTTGTTTTCATGGCTATATAAGCCTAGTTGTATTCCATATTTTTTATATATAATAAAAAACCTCTTGATTACTATCAAATTTGATATGGTATCAGAGCAAAACCTGGGAATCAATACCTAGCTTTGCTCAAAGTCAATCCATGTCTGCCACAATCGATATCTCCTCTCCGTTCTTCCTAACAGCATCGGATCACCCCGGCTTAAACTTTGTTGGAGAAAACCTCCTTCGAGACGGAAATTATGGCGATTGGCTAAGTGAGATGACAAACACATTGTTCGCAAAGAACAAGATTGGATTTGTCGATGGATCAATTCCGGTTCCAGCAGAAGGGTCCGTAGATTTGATGAACTGGAAGCGATGTAACGCAATGGTAAGAGGTTGGTTGATAAGCTCGATGGAAAAGGAAATAGAGAATAGCGTTAAATATGCGACTACCGCTAGAGATATGTGGTTGGACCTAGAAGAACGCTTCGGAAAAGAAAACTCACCGCGAGTATATGAACTTAGACGAACACTCACCACGATACATCAAGGAAGCATGACGGTTTCTGGGTACTACACCAAGTTACGCAGTATATGGGACGAGATCCAATCCATCAATAAATTACCGACGTGTACATGCAAAGAATGCAAGTGCGATATATCGAAAGAAATCATCAGGATGCGTGATAAGGAGAGATTGTATGATTTCCTCATGGGACTAAATGAGGAATATAATGCAGTGAAAACGCAGATCCTTAGCACTAATCTGGTACCTTCGTTAAACTCGGCTTACCACCTTGTAAGCCAAGATGAGCAACAAAGACAAGTAGGGAGCTCGCGTGCGCCATCTGGAGAAACTTCAGCTTTCCAAACGAGGTACAATCAGAAACACACGAGGCAGCCAACAAACTCATCAACGAACAAAAGGGATGAGCGTGAAAAGGGTTCAAAAGAAGATCGCTATTGCACCAAGTGTGAAAAGACCGGTCATACAATTGACGGATGTTTCGAAATCATAGGGTACCCGGACTGGTGGAATCCAAACACCAAGTCACCCAATCCGAAAACCCAAGCAGGAAAAACTAAACCAAGGGCTGCTGTTACTTTTGGAGACGATTTAGAGGCGCCAAAAATAACTAAAGAAGAGTATGACAACTTACTGAAACTGATTCGGGCAACTAAGACTCAAGACAACTCATCAAAGGCTAATATGACTGGTAAGCTCAAGATTGCACAAAAGCCATACATGGACGACAAAATAGGTTTCGATAACAACTGGATTATAGATTTCGGAGCAAGCGATCATATTACCCATCATGACGAATAGTTAAAAGACGTTAAGAGAAAAGAACAAGATCATAATGTGACCATACCCAATGGCGAATCAGTCCCAGTAAAAAACGTTGGAGATATTCATCTTACCGATGAATTTTCTCTAAAACACGTTTTAAATGTTCCAAATTTTAGTTGCAATTTATTATCAGTAAGTCGTTTGAGTCGTGATTTAAATTGTTTCCTAATGTTTTTCCCAAACAAATGTTTTATACAGGACTTACCTTCGAAGAACCTGATTGGGACGGGTGAAGTGCGAGATGGCTTGTATTACTTGAAGCCGTTCAAGCCGAAGGGGGTAGCGATGGCAGTTTCAAGGAAGCAAGTCACATGGCATAGAAGACTAGGGCATGCGTCAGAAGTTGTTTCGCGAGAGATACGTCAAATTGATGTGGGTACTTGTAACCAATTTTGTGATTCTTGTCTTAGAGCAAAACAAACTATTTTCAAATAAGTTTTTCTAAAACAATTGCATGTTTTGATTTAATTCACGTTGACATTTGGGGTAGATACCAACATGCTTCGTTAGATGGTTCACATTATTTTTTGGCAATCGTCGATGATCATGGTAGGGGTACTTGGGTTTACTTGATGAAAAATAAGTCTGAAGCGTCAAGCCATTTAGTTTCCTTTTATAATATGGTGATGACGCAATTTAATGTGAAAATAGAAAGACTACGAACCGACAATGGTTCGGAATTTAAATCGAAACATATGATTGATTTTTACAAAGAAAAGGGAATATTATTGGAGACATCATGCCCCTACACACCACAACAAAATGGTGTAGTAGAACGTAAACATAGACACCTTCTAGAAATAGGGCGAGCACTACGTTTCCAATCATCACTTCCTATTGAATTTTGGGGAGATTGTGTGTTGACTGTAGCCTATATCATAAATAAACTACCAACCAAAGTATTGAAAAACAAAACCCCACATGAAGTGTTACTTGGGAAACCTCCATCATACGATCATTTTAGAGTGTTTGGGTGTCTCGCTTATGTACACGATAATTTTGCAAAACAAGACAAGTTCGGAGAAAGAGGGAGAGCTTGTGTGTTTCTTGGTTATCCAAATGGACAAAAAGGATATAAGTTTTATGACTTGAAGAATCAAAAGATATGTATTAGTAGAAGTGCAACTTTTGTTGAAGATAGTTTTCCATTTGGAGAAGGTTTCAAACCAAATAAAAGATTTGAAGAAATGGATTTGGCAGAAGGTTTGACAAAAATCCAGAAAACATTAAATGGGGAAATAATCATCGACCAAGAAGTTCATGAAAAGTCTACTAATGAAGCCCAAGATATCAACCAAACAAATGAGCCCAACAATGAAGAAACAAATGAACCCAATAGTCCACAAAACATTTTAGAAACCGATAATGGACCAAGAAACGTTGAACAACAATCAGCAGTTTCACATCCGAGGCAGAGTTGCCGACCGAAAGTAAAACCAAAGCATCTTCAAGAGTACGTGACCGAATTACCCCCTTCGCTCGAGCACTCATCCAATCCCGAATCGAGTTCTTCCACGGTATTTACTTTATCTAACTTTGTTTCTCATAATAAATTTTCTAATTCACATCGAGCTTTCCTTGCTGCCATCACTTCACGTGATGAGCCAAAAGATTTTAAACAAGCAGTATCTCATAAAAAATGGGGTGAAGCAATGAAAAGGGAAATAAAAGCTCTTGAAGACAATGAAACATGGGAGATAACCGAGCTACAACCAGAAAAGAAGGAAATTGACTCGAAGTGGGTATACAAGATTAAGTACAAGCCAAATGGAGAAGTTGAACGTTATAAGGCACGACTTGTGGCAAAGGGCTTCACACAAGTCGAAGGAATCGATTTTCATGAGACTTTTGCGCCGGTAGCAAAACTTGTAACGGTTCGTTGTGCTTTGGCTATTGCGTCAAAGAAACAATGAGAAATCCACCAACTAGATGTCAACAACGCTTTTTTACACGGCGACTTAGATGAAGAAGTATATATGAAGATCCCACAAGGTTTCGAAAAGGAACACAAGAACAAAGTATGCAAGCTTAAAAAGTCGTTATATGGGCTCAAACAAGCGTCGAGAAATTGGCATAAAAAATTAACGAAAGCACTTCTTGGGGATGGTTTTCGAGGCCGATCATTCTATGTTTGTTCTTCAGGAAAACGGTATACACTTAATTGCTTTAGTGTATGTTGATGATATTTTACTTATGGGGAATGATAAAACGAGAATCGAAGAAGTCAAAACACAGTTGAAATCGCATTTTAGTATAAAAGATTTGGGACATCTAAAGTATTTTTTGGGCATAGAAGTTGCTCGATCAACGAAAGGAATTGTAATCAGCCAGCGAAAATATACTTTAGACATTTTGGAAAGTTGCGGAATAGAAGGGTGTAGGCCTAGTAATTTTCCTATGGAGCAAAATCTTCAGTTACGAAACGACGAAAAAAGTCCTTTAGTCGATGCTTCTAAGTATAGACGTTTAGTAGGAAGATTGCTTTATCTTACGGTAACTAGACCCGATATAGCGTTTTCGGTGAATCAACTTAGTCAGTTTCTTTGTACTCCTCGAAAGATTCATATGGATGATGCGGTGAGAGTGTTAAGATACTTAAAAGCAACACCGGGGCAAGGTCTTTTTCTACCCTCAAAAGGAAATCTTGAACTTATTGCATATTGCGATGCAAGCTGGATAAGTTGTCCATCAACTCGAAGGTCCACCACGGGTTATTTCATCACTCTTGGTGGTGCACCTATATCATGGAGAACGAAGAAACAAAGCATAGTAGCACGATCTTCAGCTGAAGCAGAATATAGGGCCATGACAAGCACTGTTTGTGAAGTTTTATGGCTTAGATGGCTGTTAGAAGATTTTGATGAAACACAAGTAAAGGCAACGGCTTTGCTGTGTGACAATGAAGCGTCTCGACATATAGCGGTCAATCCTGTTTATCACGAAAGAACAAAACACGTAGAAATGGATTGCTATTTTGTACGTGAAAGAGTAAATAGTGAAGAAATTAAACCGATTCGTATACGAACCGAGTTGCAACCAGCTGACATATTTACTAAAGCACTTGGAGCAGAACGTTTCAAATTCTTGTGTGGCAAGTTGGGTGTTCGTGATCTTCACAGTCCAACTTGAGAGGGAGTGTTAAGATATATATCTTTAGATATAATATTAATATTAGATATATTATTAATAATGGATATACATGATTTTATGTTTATCCCATAACTTTAGGAGGAAGTTATAGGTTTCCTATTTGTTTTCATGGCTATATAAGCCTAGTTGTATTCCATATTTTTTATATATAATAAAAAACCTCTTGATTACTATCAAATTTGATAGTGCAAAAATCATTCATGTGGTTTAGTGTGTTTTGGAAGAATCGTTCCTATCAAACTATTAACACTGTGTTTTTAAGTTTTAAGATAATGGAAAAGGAAATGAACTAGAAAGAGAATGTAAATATAAATAGAAAAGAAAAAGAGAGATGGTTTAAATGTTCTTAAGTTGGATAAAGAGAAAAGGAAAGTAACAAAATTTTATGTTCTTAAGCCACACGAAAAAGAAAAGATTTAGACAAAATTACAATCTTGCCCTTTAATTGTTACATACCAATCTTTCAAAAGAAGTGCAGACTCCAAACAAAGATCCATAAGTACAACAACATTTTTTAAAGATAAAAGTGACTGCAAACCCAAAATACATTACCAACACAAATAGGATCATACATACCCCAAATTACCTTGACAAAAGTACTAGTTTTTAATTAAATTTCATGCGAGCAAGAATAATATTATGTTGCAAAAACATAATGAAATTATCAGTTTCACAAACAACAAAAGGCTAGCAAGAGCATAGATTACTGTGTTGTTTTCACTGAGTTGTGTCCATCATCATGGTTAGGACACTTAAACGCATATGCCGAGGACAACCCATCAATGCTCGCATTTTATCAGGACATTCAACTAGAAACAAATATGCAGGTGGTATATCCTCTTCTTCGAGCATCATAACTTCGAGTTCTGTATATATGTCTCCTTCCGAATAAACGTGTGGACGAGAGTTTGCCATTACCTTATTACAACATAAAACTTTCATCAGATACATACAAAACTAAAATTACTATAAATTATGTACCTTATTACTTTCTTTTATTGCATCACCCAAATCGTTGAAGGAAGTCATAATCTTGGAGGTAAAATCATTCTCCTCCTCAAACTTTCTTTTCTTTGTTTTTAATTTGTTCGCATTTGGATGCTGCACTTGTGATGTAACACGAATATCGTCATTGAATTCATTGGTTTCTAAGATCTCATCAATTTCATCAATTCTTTCAATTGTTTGATTATTTTTTGTCATTCGGTTATAGGGAGCAACTCTTTTGGACCATACTAAATACATTATTATACATCATAATTCATACGCTTACATATTTTAGATCCTAACATACATAAATCAAACACAACATAAAGGAATAAACACAAACACTATAAATGCAACTAGAAAGCATGATACAAATATTATGTGCGTGATGATGAACAAAGTTGCTTGATGGTAATGGAATGGAATTGATTTTGACCAATTAAGATGGTGGGTAGAGTGGTTTGGGGAAAAGAAAGAATAGTTGTGGATTATATAGAAGTTACTAGAGAGAGAAGAGACATTTTTGTCTTTTAAACAAAATAATAAAACTCTTTATTTCTTTTCCCCAAATATGAGAGAAAATTTTTATCAACAAAAAAGAAAAAACATTTCGTGTCTAAAACTAGAGAAGACAAAATATGATATATATCTTTTTTTTCTTCGCAAATTATAACACAAGAACACACGAACGATTTTTAGACTTTACTCAAAGGTTTATTAACTAACTTTTATGCAATTCGTCAAAAAGTATTATTAAGTGATAATAAAGTTTGAATAAGAAAATTGCAATTGATTAAATGGGGACGATGAGGAGTTCATCAATGTCATCAACTGAGACAATAAATGGTTCCCATGAATTCAAAATAAGCGGATATGAATCATCAAAAGGAATGGGGATTGGAAAGTATATAGCTTCACAATGTTTCACTGTAGGTGGTCATACATGGGCTATTTATTTCTATCCTGATGGAAAATCTCCTCAAGATAATTCTACTTATGTTTCTTTATTCATTGCACTTTCTAGTGATGCTACTGATGTCCGGGCATTGTTCGAATTGTCTTTACTTGATCAAACTGGTAATGGAAGACATAAACTTCATTCTCATTTTGGTAGACTTTTAGATGCTGGTCCTTATACGCTTAAATACCGCGGAAGCATGTGGTCAGCTTCTTCTTCCTCCTTTCCTCTTCGTTTTATATCCATTCGGTATTATTAACTGGTTGGTGCAGGGGTTACAAGCGTTTTCTAAGACGGACCGCCTTGGAAACATCCGACTATCTGAAAGATGATTGTCTGTTGGTTAAGTGCACTGTTGGTGTTGTCAAATCATGTACCGAGGCCCCTCAGATTTTCAGTATATCTTCCCCGCCATCTGATATTAGTCAGCATTTTGGGTATCTGTTGGAAAGTGGAGAACTGACAGATGTAAACCTTCAAGTTGATGGGGAAGTGTTTCGGGCACACAAGTTGGTACTTTCTGCGCGTTCACCTGTATTTAAAGCACAACTTTTTGGTCCTATGAAGGACAGTAATACGAATTCCATTCAAGTTCAGGAAATAAAACCTACGGTTTTTAAGGTCTGCCTTCTTCTTTACGTTTTATGTGGCTTTATCGTATCGTAATTGTTACATTGGAATTAATGCACTCTACTTTTTGCGTGTGTGTGTTTCTTCTCTGTTTTGGTTATCATTATTTACTTGCGAACTCTATTTTCTCTTTATCATGCTTTGATGAGGCTGAAATTTTACTCCTAGTGGCTGAAATGGAAAAACGAGAATTCCATAACATATACTGGCCCTGATTACTAACACCCATAGTTTATTACTTCAGTGGTACGCAATTTTGCCAATAAGACAGTTCCACACATTTGTAGGGCTCTTACATGGTCTTCGTTCCCCCATGCCCAATATTCATTTGCTGTAATAACTAGAGGTATTTGAAGTTCCGTATCTGAGCATATAGCCATGGAATTAATAACACAACAAACCACAAGATGCTCACAGCACCAAACCATCCATAGAATCTTGCATTGATACGGATTTCATATGTGAATTCAGAAAAGAAAACAGAAAATCGTTACAGTATTCAGGAAACGATGACTATGTTTGGTCTTGCATAATGAAAAATAGCAAGTGCTGGTTGCTGTTTTCTTTTATATCTGTTGCATACGCAATTAAATATGGGCAGTCTGATTTCCGTTATATGAACATATGCCTTGTTGAAGTGAATAAAAATCAAACACAAAAGATTAAGATATCCGAGACAGGGATACCTCATTTACACAACTCTTCTAAGGATTAACTTAACTTAATGAATTTAACAAATGAGAAAATCCTAGCAGGTGTCATTTTCTATTATCATTACTATGAACGATGGGTGACATTCTGTATTTTAATCTCAGATTATCGAAAGTTTCTATTTTTATCAGTGAAATGCCCAAGCTATTACGAGTATTATTCAATGTTGTAAATATCGCTCGGCGGTACCTCGGTGGTCGACCACCTTTAAGCGATAAATCGGTTTCTTGGCGGAGACCCTTAATATAACGGAATTAATTTTACAAAAATATATATTAGCAATATTTTAACAAAAACATAAGAGGTGGAGAGGTGGAGAGGAGGAGTTTACTCAGACAACTATAAACTATTAGAGAAGAGATGTTTACTCACTAACTAAGAAAGAGATGTTGTTGTCTGAAGTGAAGAGTAGGAGAGGTGGAGAGGAGGAGTGGAGGCAGTGAAAAGAATCAAAGATACGAGATCCAAAACTAAAACCCTAAAAAAAAGCACTTTATCTTTTTATGTCAAACAAAAAAGTTGACTGATATTTCACTTTAACCAATATTGACCAAATTAATCCGATTTTGACCGATTTTTTAACCGATTTTGACCGATATTTACAAGGTCCGATTTTTTTACCCTATAAGTCAAAAATCGTATCGGTCCACCCCCGATATACGATTTATCAGTGATATATCGGCCGCCAAGGCCGATATTTACAACACTGGTATTATTATGAAAAACAGGACTGAAATCGATCATAATAATCTTAACTAGGTTTTGGTTTACAAATCCTGCAAACTCTTTATTTGGTAGCTAGGTCTGAAGGTTCTTGTTGCTTTTTTCATGTATTTATTGTGGATTAAGAATTATTAAGTGTTTTTGTGTGGCAGACTTTACTCCATTTCATATATTGGGATAAGCTACCAGATATGGAAGAGGAGGTTGCGGGTGTGGGTTTGAGTCGTCAATGGGCTTCCACACTAATGGCACAACATCTCCTTGCAGCAGCCGATCAATATGGAATTGAGAGGCTCCGGTTTCTATGTGAGACCAAGCTTTGTGAGGATGTTACCATTAACACTGTAGCCACAACTTTAGCTTTGGCCGAGCAGCATCATTGTATTCAACTTAAATCCGTTTGCCTCAAGTTTGTTTCCGAGCCTGAAAACCTCAACGGTATTAAACTTGAAACAATGACTTCTTACTTGATTCCACTAGTTGTAACATATTACTGCTTAAGGTTATTTTTCTAATTTTTTTGTTTTTTCCTCACGTAGCGGTGATGCAAAGCGATGGGTTTGATTACTTAACACAGAGCTGCCCTTCTGTGATCACTGAGCTGTTGGAATATGTAGCGAGGGTCCGGGAACATTCTGTTACGTCGTATGGTCGTGGGAATGGTAATGACGGTAATTTTGATGGGAGTAGCGCAGATGGGAGGCGTGTTAGACAAAGGATTTACTGATGAACTGAATGAAGTGAGAGATGTTACTATAATAGTTGATATTTCCGGTATCTGATTGATGTATTCCTTTTAAGTCTAAACTTGTCATGTTGTAATATTAAATTATCTGTATTTTTGGTATTTTTTTTTAGTTATTGGCTACTTTCTTAAACGCTCTATGTATATCTTGATCTGCCACTTTGTTTGCAAATGTTTTTGAATTAGAAATTTATCGCTGATATATTGGGGAACCCTTGGCCTCCAAAATAATGTATTGTGTGACAAAATTACGGAGATGAACGAAGTAAACGAGGTCAATATTCAAATATCTAAAAACATAGACCTCTTAAAATATCATTTCAAGATGAACACATACGAAACAATATTACGGAGATTTAAAGGAGATTGTCAAGAGGCTTGACGGAAATTTGTTTTCATATATAATTATGAAAAGAAGAAGTGCAGCAGCAGCAGCAGCAGAAGAGAGAACAATCTGTTAATGTATATGAATCATATATTTCCTAGTAATTAATTACAAAATACGTAAAAGTTGAGATCATTATTGAACGGTGCAACAAATGGGGCACCTGATCAGACCATTTTTATTGCACATCATACAAATCCTATAACCACCTTTCAGTTTGAAGCATCTGCGGCTTCCAAAACAATTCTGGCAAATAATAAATCTGAAATCACCACAAGTCTCACAAACACTACGTGACACGGCTGGTAACCTTTCCACAAGTTTCTTCAACTCACCGGTTTCATTCATTTGCCTTAACTCGTCTGCATCTCCCACATAACGACCCCCAATGAAAACCCGAGGAAGGCCACCAGCTTTGTTCTCCTTTCCTATTTGTATCATGATCTTATGTAACTCATCTTTGAATGAAGCATCCATTGAAAGATCTCGTTCCTCTACTGCCACACAAAAGCCTTGTAAGATAGAACGAACCGCACGACACGCGTCAAAAGTTTGTCTCACTGCTCCTAGACTTGTCATGTACACCACTATTCGCTTGTCTGGTATTTTTATCAATGTCTCTGCTGGTTTAACCGGTTTTTTTCTATTGACGACAGGTCTTGGTCGTGCTATTGTGCGCGTGAATTGGTGAGCAATGCTGGCACGATTGAAGACGAAGAGGGATGGTCGTTGTTTAGTTGCTGAGACGGGAGACGAGGCAGAGGGTTGTCTTTGCTTTTGTTTCTGTCTTTGTGGTTGTTTTTGATCCTTTTTAGGTGAAACATTTTTATCATCATCACCTAAGAGATCTTCGATGTTTTTACAGCAATGTGGATTAAAATTTGATGAGGGTGATTTACGGCCCGGGCTATCTGACTTTGATGAAGGTGATTTACGGCTCGGGCTATCTGATTTGGATGAAGGTGATTTACGGCTTGGGCTAGTTTGGCTATTATTATTGATTTGATTTTTTCGGGATAGCCACATCTCAGGTTAATTAGATTCCGTATTTAATCTCGAAAACAAACAAAATTCAAAGAGATTGATGTTAATGATGTTATGATTTACGATGATAAATGTTGAAATGATGGTAGGATTTCTTTTTCCCGGGAAAGAGAAGAGTTGTTTTGCTGGTAAATTTGATTTGAAAAAAGGAATTTGTTTTAGATAAATGAGAGGTTGTTTTTGCTCTTTCAACATTTTTTAGTGGTCATCCTAGCTCTATTTTAATGGACTATTATATAATAACAATGGCAGAGAGATTTGCTTCAATCAGAATTAGTTTATTATGGCTATATGAGTGTATATATATAGTACATAATACAACAAACTTTGAGATTGGTTAGATAAATAAGATTGACTTTGTTGGTGGAACCTATCAAGATGTATTAGCTTGTCCTTGATATGTGGATGTGTTTGTTGAAGCACGTGTGTTACTAATACGCCCCCGCAAGATGGAGGTACCATCTGTAACTCCAATCTTGGAACGAAACTTAAGAAAAGGTTGTCGAGAAAGTGCTTTCGTGAGAGTATCGGCTAGTTGATCTTTGGTGCTGATATGTTGAACTTTGAGTGTGCCATTTTGAATTTGTTCGCGGACAAAATGGTAATCAAGTGCAATGTGTTTCATCCGGCTATGAAATACAGGATTGGCACACAAATACGTCGCTCCAATATTGTCACAAAATAATGTAGGTGGGACGCTGATCCTAACACCTAATTCCGCTAGCAAATTCCGCAACCAAATAATCTCTGAGGCAGCATTGGCTATGGCTTTATATTCCGCTTCAGTTGAGGAACGAGAGACGGACTTTTGTCTTGCTGATTTCCAGGAAATAATATTCCCCCCTACATAAACAGTATATCCCGTAGTTGATCTGCCATTTTCTTTAGTCCCACCCCAATCAGAGTCGCTAAATGCACTCAAGGAAAGATCTTGGGCACGTCGAAGAAATAAGCCAAAGTGAATGGTGCCCTTCAAGTAGCGTAACAGTCTTTTAAGTGCCTGCCAATGTGAATCTGATGGGTTATGCATATACTGTGAAAGCTTGTTTGTGGCGTATGAAATATCCGGCCGAGTCATCGCTAAATATTGGAGTTGACCAACTACTTTTCGAAAAGATGTAGAGTCTGTTGTAGCGGAGGAATCATTACGAGTGAGTTGTGCGGAATGGTTCATTGGCGTGGATACTTCTTTAGCTTCATCCATATGTTGAGTCTTAAGAATGTCCCTGATATGTTTATGTTGCGATAGAAAAAGACCATATTTAGTGGCAATAACCTGAACACCAAGAAAGTTATGAAGTTCACCAAGGTCCTTTAAGGCAAAACGATTATGAAGTTGCTGCACAAACTTATCAATAAATGTTGCATTGTTCCCGGTAATGATAATATCGTCAACATAAACGAGAAAATACATGCACACTCCACCTGATTGGTATATAAATAACGATGAATCTGCAACAGAATTAGTAAAGCCAATTGATAAAAGAAAATTTTTGAGTTCAGTGTACCAAGCTCTCGGCGCCTGTTTGAGCCCATAAATAGCTTTTCGAAGCTTGCAAATGTGATTTGGGTATTCAGGATGAATAAACCCGCGTGGCTGGAACATGTATACGTCTTCTTGAAGAGTTCCATTCAGAAAAGCATTATTTATGTCAAGTTGGCGTATTGGCCAACCCTTAGATAATGCAAGGCACAAGATAACGCGAATAGTGACCGGCTTTGTAACCGGACTGAATGTATCCGTGTAATCGACACCCGGGCGTTGGTGGAAACCTTTTGCAACTAATCGAGCCTTGAATTTATGTATAGATCCATCTGGAAAACGCTTTATCCGGAAAATCCATTTATTTTCAAGAGGATTCTGAGACGTTTTTGGAACAAGATCCCACGTATGGTTCCGAAGAAGGGCGTTAAACTCAGTAGACATTGCATCACGCCACTCTTTTTGCTTTAAGGCTTGTGTGATACAACTTGGTTCAAGGTCAACAGGAAGTGGATGAGCTGTGACATGATTTACAAAGGTGGGACCAAAATATTTAGGATTTTTTTTTCGTTCACGAGTGGGTCGTGGTGAAATAGAAGGGGTGGATGTATGTGTCGGAGAGGAAGAATTTGACGATATAGAACTTGACAGAGATGTATGATCAGAAGGTAAAGGTGAGGAGCCTCGTTCACTAGTATGCGAACTATTGTTTGATTGCGAGAAAGACGTGTTTTCAGAAGGTTGAGAAGATGATGTAACGCTATGAGTATGCAGCGGAGTATGAGATTCTGTTTCGTGTGCAGGAGGCAGAGATGATGGATCAGGAGCATGAGTGTATGAGGTACAAACAGGTGATAAAGAAGGTGTTTCAAGAGATTCTTCATTTTGATTTTCGTTAACGATTGTGACCGGGTCTTGCGTGTTTAGGCCATGGAAATTTGAATAATCGACGTGCCCCTTCTTTAAAGGGAATTCATTCTCAACAAATTGCACATGACGTGATATGAATATTTTATGGGAAACGGGGTCATAGCATTTGTAAGCCGATTGTGACAAAGAATATCCAAGAAAGACACACGGGACTGATTTTGGTTGAAGTTTGGATGTATTATATGGACGAAGCCATGGATAACACAAACACCCAAACACTTTAAGACGTTTATAGTTGGGTTTTCTTTTGAACAATACTTCAAGTGGTGTTCGATGTTGTAAGATAGGAGTGGGCAACCGATTAATTAAGTAGGCAGCCGTCATAACCGCATAAGACCAAAAAAAAACAGGAAGCCCAGCATGTTGAAGTAAGGCTAGTGCAGTGGAAATTAAGTTTCGGTGTCTCCGTTCTGCAACACCATTATGTTCGGGTGTATGAGGTGGTGTGGTAAAGTGAGAAATCCCATGAGCATTCAAATAAGGAATAAGACCTTTATACTCACCACCATTATCTGAATATAATGAAATTAAGGGAAATTGACAGAACTTTTCAACAAGTTGTTTGAATTGAGGAAAGATGGTTGCAACATCGGATTTCCTTTGCATGGGATACAACCATATATATTTTGAGTAATGATCAATAAAAGTTACATAATATCGATATTTATCGTGTGATATATCGGTTGGGCCCCAAACATCAGAGTAAACAAGTTGCAATGGTTGCGTGCTACGTAAAGAAGATTCATCAAAAGGTAATTTGTGACTTTTATTGCATTGACACGAATTACAACTTGAACTAACTTTGAAACTGGACCCATTTGACAAATTTTTAGACTTAAGAATGAAATGCAAAGTACGAGAAGATGGATGGCCTAGTCTATAGTGCCACTCATTTACATTATTCAGCGAAACAAGGTTTAGTTGAGGAGAGGCCAGATTTGACAGATAGTAGAGATCATTGTTGTTTTCCCCGCGAAGAAGCGGCGCCCCCGTGCTCAGATCCTTCACCAAGAAATAAAAAGGAAAAAATTCCAAGGAAACTTTATTAGTTTTAGCAAACTTGGAAACAGATATTAGATTTCTTTTACATGAAGGAACACATAATATATTATCCAAATGAAAAGAACGAGATGGTGATTTAAAAGATGTATGACCAAGATGTGAGATAGATAAACCTGAGCCATCACCAAGGACAATCTCTTCAGGGCCACCATAGTCCGAAAAGGATTGTAAATTGCTAGTGTCAGAAGTAACATGATGAGATGCACCAGTGTCAAGAATCCAATTAGGAGATGAGGAGGATGGGGTTGTAGTGAAATTTGCAGTGGGAGAAACTTCATTTTCACGCAAAAATCGTGCTAAGGATCGACAATCCTTTGTGAAGTGACCGTTTCGTAAACAATAATTGCACTTGGCATCTTTGTTGTATGAAGATGTGGGACTGAAATTTTTTGACTGCCAGGTTGCACGAGGGTTTTTAAAATTATTATGGGAACGGTTATAATCTGAGTTTGGCGAGGATCGTGAAAAACCGTTATTGTTTGCTCGTGTAGACCTCTGACCACGTTGGGTATAATTTGCAGTAGGTATTATTGGATTAATGAGTTTGGAAGCATTTTTTTGTTGGGTCTCGTAATCAACAAGCTTGTCATGGAGCTCGTCAAAGGAGATCGGAGTGTCCCGTGCCCGAACAGCTGCACATATTTCTTTGAAGTCATTACCCAAACGATGTAGAATGTGGAGAACAAGATCATCCTCATGTACAGGGCAATCAGCAAGAGCAAGTTCATCAGCAATGCCGCACATTTCTTGTAAATAGGTGGAGACCGATTTGTCTTCGGCTGGGTTTTCGATGAGACGTTGTTTGAGAGAAATGATTCGAGTACGAGATTTGTTTGCATAAAGAACCACAAGTCGATCCCATGCTTCTTTCGAAGTGGATACAGACGCGATGTGGGTTTGTATAGTTGCTGTGCAACTACCCAACATAGCATTAAGAATGACTTGGTCTTGACGATACCATTTAGAGTATGCTGGGTTTGATTTATTTTCAATGAGTTTAGAAGGAGCGTGTACCGTACCGTCAACGTAACCAAGAAGATCATACCCAATTAGGGTTGAAAAAAATTGTCGACGCCAAACAATAAAGTTGGTTTGGGTTAGTTTTGTTGGAAGATGAGTGGGTGCTTGTAGTTGGATAATGTCATTTTGATTTGCCATGAGAAAAAAAAATGAGGATCAAGGCACGTTGAAGCCGATTGGAGCTCTTGATACCATATAATAACAATGGCAGAGAGATTTGCTTCAATCAGAATTAGTTTATTATGGCTATATGAGTGTATATATATAGTACATAATACAACAAACTTTGAGATTGGTTAGATAAATAAGATTGACTTTGTTGGTGGAACCTATCAAGATGTATTAGCTTGTCCTTGATATGTGGATGTGTTTGTTGAAGCACGTGTGTTACTAATATATTATTCAATTTATTTTATAGTTTGAGGTCATTAGAGTTTAAATTAGACTCTTAGGGGGCATTTGTTTTCTATAAATACGGGTTATGAACACCTCACTCGGGTGAGCATCACTCATTATGGTTTGGTTTTATGGTAAAACAGAAATCGAATAAACAATATCGGTATATTGAAAACCGATACGTTTTAATTTTTCAGGTTTTTTCGGTTTAGTTTTGTTTGGATTTGGTATTTTTGGTTTTTCCTTTTCCAATTTCAAAACATGTATCAACAATTAAAAATCTTTCAAAAAATAAATCAATAAGTCTAACGTTCCATAATCTAGTTTAAAAGTTTCAAACAAAACTATTGTTAACAAATCATACAATTAAAACCGTTACAAAAACATATAATCAAATTTACAAACCAAATTAGTAAAACTTTTTAAAAACCTACATAGAAACATATTTTATTTGAATTGTTTCAATAGATTTGAAAATCAATTTCGATCAAAGAGTAGACCCGAGCTTACGAATGTCACCTCTTTGGCTTTTGATAAAAATAGATGTTGTTTAACATCAAATATGAGAGCATTGATAGTCCATAGTTTCACATCTCTTTTTGTTACAAGTTGGTGGCGGGACCGAAGAAACATTCAGAGAAAACTTTATTTGAATACTTGATGATAAGGCCCTTTCTTATGCAAGTAAACTAAATCTAAAGATAATTCGATCATGCAGTTTTTATGTGTTGCAAATGAATTACCGTTCTTCGGATTCTATTAGCTATAGGACAATATTATGAACAAGAAAACATAATGTTGACAAGACTAATTATTAGTTGATTGTTAGATTTTTCGTAGAAGAAAAAATCTGCTTACAATTTTGACCTAACAAAATACAATAGGTATAACATTTGTCCGGTTAAATTCTTAAACTCGAGAGTGGTTTGCTACCGCATTACCTTCGGCTCAAAATTGGGATACCCAATAATACTATTACGAAATTTAGATCCCTCATATGGTATATGCAACGGTACAAAGTTAATATGTATAAGTTTTTAACCAAACGTAATCAATGAAGAATGAAAGCATTTTTCTAGGAATTCTTTTATGTCTATAGCAAACAATTTTTTTTAATTTCTATTGAAGGAGAAGCACTTTTTTGTTAGTATTAGCTTTACTATGAAATTAATAATGTTCAAGGACAAACAATTTCAAATGTCGGTGTTCATTACTAGAATCCGTATTTCCACACATGCAACTTTATTTATGGTTGTCTCAAGGAATATCACGCAAAAATACAAAGGTATTAGTCAATTGGGACAACCAATTTAATCATAACAATATCTTCACATCCAACATTGTATATCAAGAAGTTTTACGTGATAAGTAAAACATATTCAACTACTCACGTTTACTTGCATTTCAGGCATGATATTACTAAATGTGGTAGGTAATTAGGCAATGATTGAGTTAATAAATATGAATGTAAATATGGTAGGTGTGCGTTAATGGAGCAACTCAACGTAGATCATGTCACACCCTGGTTTAGCGGAAACTCGCTAAAGCGGGACTTTCATGGATCATAGTCAAAATATAGAACACGACTCTAAATGAAACGTTTAAAAGTGAATTACTTTATTTTATATATCCGGTTGATAAAATGATAAACTTTTCTTGACAATAATCCATAATGGAAAACAAAATGATTGTTTTAAAAGTAATTGCTTATAAAAAGAATCTTGAAAACCATGCTCCTGCTTCAGTGAGACGACTCATATATAGCTTAGCTTAATCACATGAGAAATGCATTTAAAACGTGTCAACTAGAAAGTTGAGTGAGTTCATAAGTTTAGTTTGTAAAATCGTAAATGCATAAACAATGTATTAGACCACAAGATTTATGTATTGACCATGACCATATAAACATTATCATTACAGTAGTCTCATGAGATAGAACATTAACAAATATATAACTGTTGCGCCTTATCTAGCAGATGTCTTAATCATACATTCGTGAGTTTCAAACACTATGTATCAATTTACTTAATAGTGCAGACATAGCTATAAACTCAAATAGATCTATCCACAATAGTTGCGTTTAAGCCTATAGCTAACCATCCATGATTAAAGGCAATTGATTAAGTTGATACATAAGTAATGAATAATTATGTGGGCACTTGTATCTAACATAAAATAAATTATAGAAATGCAAACTCTCCCAAAACATTTATAAATATGTAAGTAAAAACATGTACGAGACTCATCTTAAAATGAATACTTGAAATACTTGACTAAAGTGGAAACTCTAAACATGCATTGTATACTTAGTTTAGAAAGTTTTCATATTTAGTATTATCAATGTTTATGTAATAAACCCTAGTTATACAATTAGATCTAGATGTTGTAATATCGTTATTTCTTTATTCAACTAAATACCTTCGGTAGGATCTACTCAAATACGACCACATAAAACGGTGAAGGTGGTCAGTGCTAGGCGTATTACAAACTGACCTCATTAGGAGTAATTAACATATCCTTCTTAAGTTACCTAGAGATCGCACTCAAATAGGTAAGCCTATCTGGGTTTAGTCTCATAAAGCAAACTAGATATTAATTAGGAACCAACCATTACATCTATGTAGATCTAATGCCAACATGATTTAAACATAGAACAAGATAATAATTTAGGTTTAATAAAATGGTACATAGGTATATACATGTGTCGACATACATATATATATATATATATATATATATATATATATATATATATATATATATATATATATATATATATATATACTAATGCCAACATGATTTAAACATAGAACAAGATAATAATTTAGGTTTAATAAAATGGTACATAGGTATATACATGTGTCGACATATATATATATATATATATATATATATATATATATATATATATATATATATATATATATATATATATATATATATATATATATATATATATGTGTGTGTGTGTTTTTCAAAAATTATAGTAAAACATGTAATTTCATAAGATCTTGAATTATCGTAATCATATTGTTTAGATCTAATCATACACCATTAGGTTTGATGTAGATCTATATCAAACAAGATATTAGATAATATTAATGTAGTGTTAGTAAGGGAATGGTCTTGATCAATCCAAACACCCGAATACAAACACATGCTAAAAGCCAAAATGCCCTAGATGAAATGTCGGGGAAGCGACGAGCAAATGCCCGGCGAGCCACAAGCAAAACACCCGGCAAGACACGAGCAAGTGCCTGAAAAATCACAAGCAAACTCTCCGGGAAGCCACAAGCAAGTGCCCGACAACGAGCACTTGTCTACCAGGAGAAAAATGTTAGGCGCCAGGAGCCAAAGCTCGGCACACGAGAAAAATGCTTGGCGCCACAAGCCAAGGCCTGGCAAACGAGCAAAATGTCCGGCGCCAAAAACCTTGGCCCGACAAACGAGCAAAGTGCCCGGCGCTACAGAAACAAAATTGCTCGGCACCACGAGCCAAGGCTCGACGCACGAGAAAAGTGGCTGACACCACGAGCCAAGGCCTGAGACACGAGAAAAGTGTCCGTCACCACGAGCCACGACCCGACACGCGAGCAAAATACAGACACCACCACGAGCAAAGTGCCCGACACCATGAGCCAAGGCCTGACACATGAGCAAAGTGCATGGCACATGAGAAAAGTTCCCGGCACCACGGGACGGTGCCAAGCGCATGTGGTCGGTGGCCTGATCTATCATAGTCTGATGAGTTTTGGAGAATTGTGGAAAAAAGTGATGCCCGACGGACAATGTCATTCAAAATCGTTTATTAAGCGTTACACATTTAATACACTCATTATACCTATATTAATGATATGAACGTTGGAGCATTATATCTCCCATAATGATACGAACATTGGAGCGTTATCTCTGCATAGTAATATAAATGTTGGATCAATATGTCCACTATCAATTACTGTATAATGCCTCTTAATTACTATGCGTTAGATGTTATCTATAAATACCAACACACTCGTATCATCCACTAGAGGTTGAACACACAGTCAACACACACACACACACACACACAAACTCTGTTAATATTGCGACCTTAGAAATAACAAGTAACCATTTTCAACCTTGGTCACCATAGGCTCGTTAAGAGCTTAATATGTTTGCACTGTGTATTCAATAGAACCAAGGTTGGAATCACCCAAACATCCCATTTCTGTGTTTGATGATGTTTTGATCAAACATTGGCGCCATCCGTGGGACACGTTTTATGTAACGATGTTTCATTTCATTTTTGCTTTTTCTTATTCATTCTTCATTCATCCACAATAGCGATATATCTTTTCAATAGGAGATATCGTTGCACCCCAAGTGATTTCACCTAGATAAAAAATAACCACCACCACTACTTGACCTTTTATGGAAGGAACTAATTATCCTAGGTCATTTCATCATGGCGAGAAATGACCTCCATGATTACATATGCACCATATGAGCTACATATACCCCACAAATTTTTCCCCACCCCCACCTCAAGCAATTTGATATTTACGGTCAAAGAAGGAGCTAAATCCCAAAATAGGAAAGCATCCGATCTTTAAAATTGGACGATTGCCCAAATCTCCTTCCTACCAGTCGAAACCACTTCTGCTACTCTTGTTTTAATACAAACCTAATTGGCCAAGTATGAAGTTAAGAAGGCATATTTAGATATGGGAAACTCAATGGACATCATCTACGACCTCTGTTTTAGCTGCTATCGAAAAGGTAAAACACTCAAAACGTCTATCACAATTTCGTTTGGTTAATTTCTCTGGTTAGACATATTGGCCGGAAGGAGAGCTAAGCATGCATGCGAGGTTAGGGGAATACCTAACTACACAATCAAAATAATAAAAATTTGCAATAATCAATTCATGATCGGCCTACAATGTAATACCGGACACGCCCTCAACAATTTGGAACAATTCTATCTACAATCCATGACATGTCAAATTCCTTACCCCAACTAGCGTAACCACAACCAGGGAAAAGATGTCATGGCCTAAAAAAATATAAACAATTTATCATGATAAAAATATAAAGTGCCATGGGCACAATACAGATCGAAAAGTTCCATGGACATAATACAAGTGTCATAGGCACAATACAAATCTAACAACTGTTATGGGCACAATTCAAATCTGGATGTGCCATGGGCACAATCCAGATCTAAAAAGTGCCATGGGCACAATTCAGATCTAAAAAGTGCCATGGGCACAATTCAGATCTAAAAGTGTCACGTGCATAATACAGATCTAAAAACTTCCATGGGAACAATACAGATCTAGAAGTGGCATGGGCACAATCCAGATCTAAAAAGTGTCATGAGCACAATCCAGATCTAAAAGTTCCAGGGGCACAATCCAGATCTAAAAAGTGTGCAATCCAAATCTAAAAGTGTCACAAACACAATCCTATTTTAAAAAGTACCATGTACACAATACAAATCTAAAAAGTGTCATGGGCACAATCTAGATCTAAAAGTGCCATGGACACATTCCTGATCTAAAAAGTTCCATGGACACAATACAGATCTAAAAGTTTCATGGGCACAATACAGATCTAAAAAGTGTCACGGACACAATACAATTTTAGAAGTGCCATGGGCACAATCCGGATCTAAAAGTGCCATGGGAACAATCCAGATCTAAAAGTGCCATGGACACCAGCTAGATCTAAAATTTTCCATGGACACAATCCAAATCTAAATATTCCCATGGACACAATACATATCTAAAAAGTGCTGTGGGAACAATACATATCTAAAAAGGTAATGGATACAATCCTAAAAAGGTAATGGATACAATCCTGATCTAAAAAGTGCATGGCACAATGTTGGGGAAAATAGAAGAGTGGATGAAGCTTCAAATCTACTCAAGTGAAGTTTTGCACTAAGTGTTTAACTCGGAAGAACAAATCTTAACTTCCGAGTTAAACCTTAGCAAGTCAGCAGTTGAAGATTTAACTCTAAAGAACAAACTTGTACATTCGAGTTAAAGTGAAGTTTATCAGAGTTAAAGTCAAAGTGAAGACTTAGTTAGTTAGTTAATCCGAGTTTTTTTTAAAATAAACATGAGGATGACTGTTTTGTAATTTAAGTTGTATCCGTAAGTCTATAAATAGTAGGAGAAGGTTACAATGTGAAGGGTGCTTGAATAGAGAGTATTCTAGAGAGAAAAACACTTGTAAAACTCAAAAATATTTTCTACATATATTTTTGCGTTTTATTTATATTCTATTCCAAAATACAAAAAGAGGAGGAGAAAATTGAATAACTCAAAAATATTTTTAAGCCAGAAGTTGAAATTTAAGTCGGAAGTACAAATTTTAACTTTGAAAATCCAATAAGATTTTAACTCTGAAGCACAGTATTTTAACTCCGAAGTACAAATTTTTAAATTTAAAAAATCAAAAACATGTGTTTTCTTTTTGTATAGATAAAACCCATAAATATTGTGCTTTTCTTTTAGTTTCGGATTACAAAATTTGTTCAAAAAGATTTATAAAAAGATTTGTTTCTATATTCTTTGAAGTCTTAAGTCTTTTATGTTTTCTTCACTCTTTTAGTTCTTTGATAACTTTCTTGTTATTTTTGCAATCTTTAGAAAATTCAATACAAAGTTTGAAATATGTTTTGAAAAACAATTTTTGTACAGATAAATGTAGAACCAAATACAAATGAGATTTTTTTTCATAAAAGTTAGAAAGATTTTGCAATTTCTTTCATATTTTGGTTTGAACAGTGAAAAAGTTGAAAAATAAATTCAAAAATAAAATTTCTAAGAAATGAATCAAAAAGTATAAATTTCAAAACATCTAAATAGTTCTTAATTTATAGATTTTCTTGAAACCAATTGGTTTTATAAATTCACAGTAACTTGTATTTTGAAATCTTTAGTAACTTGTAGTTTATAAGTTGCTCAAAGTATCAAAAATATTGATGCTGCCAAATGAGATATCAATTCTGTCACTTGAAAAAGGAAGAAAAATAATATTTATTACAAACTATGACATATAAATATGTTTTGCATTAAAATAAACATTGAGTAAAGTATAAGAACTAAAAAATCATTGATGTTGACTTGGTAAATGGCAAAGACAGAAGGATGAGTTGGTATAGTTGCAATTTTTATATGATTGCATAATATGTTTGATGCTGAACTCATAAACGATAAAGACAAGTGAAAGAATTAGCAACTGTGTTAAAATTATTTTTATTCAAAAACCAAAACACAATGTATTTTAAGAACTCAAAAATACTTTGAGAGGTGAATAAAATTATAAGGTCCTATGAAGATCATAATTCAACCATCCTCAATAAAGGTTGAAGAGTTGGGTTGTGTTCTAAACAAAAATATTTTTCACAACTCCATGCTATAGACTATGATAGTAAGTATGTGTGTTGTAGTAAATTTCATAGTTCTAACTCCAAGTGATTTTAATGATCAGGGATATGGATGTTATATTTAAGTAAATACTCTTTGTTTATTTTTATTTGACAGAATCGGAAAGTTTGACATTTATCATGTCTATTTGAAATTACTAAAACTCCAACTTATGAATTTTTGACACAAGATTTATCATAATATAAACAAAGTTCATGCATTTGATAAAATATTTAATTTGTTAAGAAATATGTTGTGTAGAACTAACTTATACTTCTTGAATATAAACTTTTAGATTTTGAAATTGAAATTTTGTGTTTGAAAACTTATATCAAGTGAAAATTTTAACTCTGAAGTTGAAATTTTACTTTAGATTGTAACTCTGAAGTATAAATTTTAACTCGAAATGTTTTAAAAAAGTTGACTTTGATATTGGATATATTAACTGGGAAACTTTTTATGACAGAAAGTATTCTTAATTTATTATTCTTTTTAAATTATTTTATTATTTTATTCTTTATTTTTCTTATTCTTTATGCTTTTATTCATTATTCGTTCAAGTCTGATGTTAAAATTTTAACACGGTTGAATTATTTTTAAATTTAATATTCTTTTAATTATAACAATAATGAAAAGTATGAGATATTTGACCAGATTTTAACTTGGAAACTTTCTTTTTAAATCAGATTCAGTTTGAGAAGGGGGGAAAAGTATTTAACTCTGAAAAGAATTTGATTATTTAATTTCTGTTATATTCAGATACAATCTTATAAACAAATTTTCAATCAGTCTCTCAAAATTCCTAATCCCAAAATCTCAAAGTGTTATTCAACCTAAATTAGAGCCATTCCGATTATCCTTGTTAGATTGATTTTAGTTCACATTCGTTAATTATTATCTTTTCCTTAGAAGGTTTGTAAAGTTTTTCATTACTGAATCATTGATTGATATTGTTAAATGATATAATCTGATATGCTTATTGATAAATTTGATTCAAATATGTATATTTGATTGAATGCAGATGGATAATTTTCCTTTTATTAAGAAACATAATGTAGTGGCTTTTCTGGATGTTAATCATGAAATAGTGGGAGATGGATTCTTAGAAGTATTCAACTTTTTGATCAACTCAAGACTGCACTTGGCTATCTCTACTAATCTATTGATTTACAATGACATGATTAAAGACTATGATATGACTTATGAATAAGTAGATAGTGTGCCTACTTTAACCTTTGTGATTCAAGGATCTCCAATAGTAAAAACAGAAGATGTGATCAGAAGGGTGTTAGAGTTAAATGATGCTGATGGTATAGAGATTTTTCCAGTTGAAGACGTACAACCAATTTGCATAAATGCTTTATGGAAGAGATTTTCCGGGAAAATGGTCAAAAAGAAAAGATTCTCTTACAACTGGAGGTATATTGTTCATGTTCTAATCATGTGCTTCTCAAGCATACAAGGAGGATTGGATAATATGATCCACACTTTTGTTTCTGGGTTTGCTTGTTTTGTAACACAATGGGTGTTCAACTTTTCTGGTTTCATTTTTGACAACTTGAAAAGAATGATGCAAGAGACAAGAAAGAAGTTTCTTCTCTATCCAAGGCTCTTACAAATGATCATTGATTCATAGGTTAGAGATGTGATGCCTGAGGGGGAGGTGTTATCTACACAAAACATGAACTGGAAGATAATGGGAAACATGAAGAAATTTTATGCTGCTACAAGGTTCTCAGGTTCATTTACACCATTCTTCCTGCATATGTTAGTACGTGAAGCACCATTAATTCAAGAACCCATTATTCCATCACCACCACAATATCCAGTACAACAACTACCGCAATCTCCAGTTCAACCAACACCACCACATTCACCACAACAATCACCAATACTATCACCTCCACCACATCAAACACCACCAGTTATTCAATCCCCTATGTTACAAGAAGCAGTGGTAGAAATGCCAGTTGTTGAAGGGCAAGAAGAAAAAGAAGAGGGTAACTGGTTTTATTCAAGGGAGACAAGTGAACAATTACCTAACTTGGCTGATACATATATGTGTACCCCTATTCCTGCAAGTTTGCCACCATTTTCTACCACTCATGCTTCTACCTATTATTGAATCCTCTTTTCAAGCTTTTAAAGCATACGATTCTAGAGTGGAAAGAAAGGTTCTGCATCTAGTCCAGGAGTTTTGAATTATTTGGACTAAGATCAAAAAAGGAGGAATTGAATACTATTATCTCAAGGCAACAAGCTAATATTGTGACTTTAAAGATGAAAAATATCTCACAACTGATGTTAATTGTTGGTCTGCAAGGAGAAATGATGTTAATTAAGTCAAACCCTGTGGATGATGCATCAAAAATAGGGAGAGATAATGATATAGAGCAGGAGCAGACTGAGATTATAAGGGATGAAACTGAGGTTGTTGATGAATATGTTGTTTTAAAAGTTGTTGGTGATGAGGGTTTTAAGAATTTATTCAACTAACCTTCGGTAGGATCTACTCAAATACGACCACGTAAAACGGTGAAGGTGGTCAGTGCTAGGCATATTACAAACCGACCTCATTAGGAGTAATTAACACATCCGTCTTAACTTACCTAGACATCGCACTCAAATAGGTAAGCCTATCTGGGTATAGTCTCATAAAGCAAACAGGATATTAATTAGGAACCAACCATTACATCTATGTAGATCTAATGCCAACACGATTTAAACATAAAACAAGATAATAATTTAGGTTTAATAAAATGGTACATAGGTATATACATGTGTCGACATATATGTATATATATATATATATATATATACATATATGTATATATATATATACATATATGTAAATATATATATATATATATATATATATATATATATATATATATATATATATATATATATATATATATATATATATATATATATATATATATATATATATATATATATTAGTAAAGACTATAAAAACATTTAATATAATCAGTTTTGTCTTTCACTAACCCAAACCATACCCGCAACCTCGTAAGCAGATATGAATAACAATAAACAACGGTATAATATATAGATGCATATGAAATTAACTCTCATCGTATAATTAATTCCAAAATAATGCAAATAGTTTATTTCATACTAGGGTCCATTGTGCCCTAGTTATCCATAACAATATGCACCATCGTATGGCATAAGTAATTATCGCAGATTGGTCCACGACTAGCCCAAGTAGTCATTATAGTAGAGTTCATTGTGCCCTAAGGGTTACTTCCCCGTTCACCACTCGCCCATTCCCGCATGTTATTGTAAGCATTGGGGCACGATTCCCAATCTTTATAATGACTTGAAATGTAGGCTTTCACTACCCCGACATAACAATTCAATGCGTTGTCGTTAAGAAGAGATCTACAGGTGCCATCGTACACACTTCCCCACTCCCACGTTGTGTTTTCGGATGACCCATCGTAGTCAAACATCACTCCAGTAAGTGGGCTTCTCCCACTGATACGAATACGCAACGAAAAACTAAATAAAAGATAGTGTATTGATTGATCTAGACATATAAATCAACCAACTGTGACAATCAAGCAAGACCTATTACTTGATTAGTTGAGTCAATCCAAATAACGCGATATAGAATTGAATAATTGTGATAACACAATCAAGACCCATTGATTTGTTATCAAATCAAACTAGATAACTTGATCTAGGATTGAAACAATTGATAATTGAAAAATCAATATAAAAGAAAAAGGAATAACCTTATTAATATAATCAAAATTTGTCTTCTAAACAATAAAATATAGGGTAAACAAAAGAAACCTAAAATACGAAAAAAGAAACATCAAAATTAGGTTTTTGGCCAACATCAGCTACTGCTAACCATGGTTCCTTTAAAAGCTTCATTCCCCAAGTCTTGATCAACCGCAACCGTATCACTCACTACCATGTGTTGCCAAGGAGGTCTAGAATTCCCCGCAACTAACTTTACCTATCGTAGTCTATATATCACTTGACCCATCGTAGTTAAATATCACAAGTTGGCTAGCACTTTTTATAGGTAAATTTGGGGTAATTGACTTCAATAAATTTCCTGATCGTGTATGGTTTCACTTTCTCAATAAAGTAATTCGACCATATACCTTGCCTTAGGGTTACATGAATTCTCTAATTGGGATAATCAGAAAACAGACAACAAATATTCAAGGCAATATATATGATCAAGAACTAGTGACTATATGTGAATTTTCGATATCGTTTCTGACACCAGAATTTGATTTATATAAGAACGAAGAAGTGTTCATGAATTGATGCCATGAATCGAAATATATGTTCGTTTTAATCGGACGGAATTAACCCCTGCATTCTTGTGGAAACGAGATAGCTCGTCCGAGCGTGCACCCCACACTCCCCGACTCGTAAACGGGCTTAACTCGTTTTCCCTTCGGTCCCAAAGTAAGTCACAACAACACTAATATGGCCGATGACACTAAAATCACCAACAAATTCCCCCCGTTTTAGTGTTATCCACTAACTTACAAAAATAAATAAATAAATAAAACAAACAGTACGAAACAACTTATGCATAGATGAAAATGTCGAGACGATTGAATTTTCACTTAGAATATTACACATTCCAAATATTCGAGAATCATGGTGTCTCTAGTAGCCCAGTGCAAACCGGACCGGATCGGGTCGGACGGGGACCGGCCCAAGACCTTTAGGACCCAAAATCCCAGACCGAAAACCGGACCGGTTGGGACCAGGTCGGGTCGGGTAAAAACCGTCCGACAGACGGGGTTTTGGGTTTTTTTTTTTCTTCTTTTCTTTTTTCTTATGTTGATTCATGATCTAACATATTTAAACATCACTAGTTTCATTAAAAATTCAAAACATATCTAAAACAGCGTGCATATAATCGAGCTCGTTTCATATCAAATTCAAAGTTTAACACTTGAAACCAATCAAAACATATTCTAGAGACTTCCTTCTCCCTTGTCGTGTAGCCGATTGACATCTTCCAGATCGTCTTCTAGAAGCGTATTCCTGTAAGCTCCATCTAGGACATTTAGAAACAAAAAACCTAAATATGATTTAGAAAATAGAAACAAAAAACCTAAATATGATTTAGAAATTAGGTATATGTTGCTTTTATATTAGGTTTAGAAATATATAGTTATTCAATATAATATGTTTACATAATTTATCAAAACTCAATTGTAGTACAGTGGTAAGTGATACATCCTATTACCCTTGGAACCAGGGTTCGAATCCCTGCAACTTCAAAAACATACTTTTTAGTATGTAAAACTAAAAAAAGTCTACCAATACTTTTTAGTATATAAAAATAAAAAAAAGTTTCCCCGCAGCTCCGCTAGATTTTGATGTGATAAAACAAAGTCTACCGATATCACTCCATTAGTGATAAGTCACGAACCATGTTGTGTCTAACACCTAAGTGTCTAGACTTGCCATTATATATTTGGCTATATGCCTTACCCAAAGTAGCAGCACTATTAAAATGGATAGATATAGGAGATATCGGTTTTGGCCACAACGGAATCTCATAGATCAAATTTCTTAGCCATTCTGCTTCGTTGCCAGCTGCAGCTAACGCAACAAATTCAGATTCCATTGTTGAGTTGGTAATACAAGTTTGCTTCTTTGAAGCCCAACATATGACACCTTCACTAAGCAAAAACACCCAACCCGTTGTTGAAGAATGATCTTCAACATGATTTATCCAACTTGCATCCAAATAACCCTCTATGGCCGAAGGAAATCCAATGGGATAAACCGTATTTCATATTACCTTTTAGGTACTTGAATATCCTCTTTATTGCTTCCCAATGTTGAGTACTAGGATTACTAGTAAAACTACTTAACCTTCTAACTGCATAAGGAATGTCAAGTCGAGTACTTATCATTGCATACATTAGGCAACCAATAGATTTTGAGTACTCAAGCTGAGAAACAACTTCACCGGTATTAGGCACTAGTTTCAGAAGTGGATCCATGGGAGTACTCACTCAAGAACAGTTGTGGCAATTAATTTCTTGAGAATTTTCTCAACATAATGTGATTGAGTAATTGCAATCCCCTTGTTCTCTCTCTTGATATTTATACCTAGAATTCCATCGGCTTCTCCCATATCTTTCATTGACAACTGTGATGATAAGAATTTTTTGGTTCTATCAGCTTGGTCTTGATCAGTACCAAAAATTAACATGTCATCAACGTATAGGCAAATAATGACACCTTTACCAGTTGCACCAAATTTACTATAGACGCACTTGTCAGATTGGTTTACATTAAAACCATTAGACAAGACGACATCATTAAACTTCTTATGCCACTGCTTCGGTGCTGGTTTCAGCCCATACAATGATTTGATTAATTTATCCACCTTATCTTCATGTCCTGGCATAAGAAATCCTTCTGGTTGCTTCATATATACACCTTCTTCTAAATCACCATTTAAAAAGGCTGTTTTGACATCCGTTTGATGGATCACTAGATTGTGAGTAGCAGTTAAGGCAATCAGCAATCTAATAGTAGAGATACAAGAAACGAGAGCATATGTATCGAAATAATCGATCCCTTCCTTCTGTCTAAAGCCTTGTATAACCAATCGAGCTTTAAACTTATCAATTTTCCCATCGACTTTCATCTTCTTTTTGAAGAGCCATTTGCAACCCAAAGGATAACATCCCAGTGGTTTATATGTTAAGACAAATGTATTATTCTCCAATATGGAACTCATTTCCTCATGAACTGCTTCTTTCCAGAAAGCAGCATATCAAGATCTCGTTGCTTCATCATATGTTCTAGGATTTTTTTCTATACTGAAACTAGTAAGGATATTGAAATCCAGATTCATTTCTAGAACCTTCAACCAAATATATTTGGAAGTCACTACCATATGATTTAGCTTTTCTCGCTCTAGAACTCTTACGTGGTTGAGTTTAAAATCCATCTAAGTGATTTCATTTCGAGTTTCGCTTGTACTGGGTACCATGTCCTTAAGTCTAGGTATTGATGTGAAACGAGTCTCATCAAAGATTACATATCTTGATTCTACTACAATATTCACTGATAAAAAATCATTAGGTTCAATAACATAGAACCGGTTTGGAATGCTCAGCATATCCAATAAGATGCAATCAACACCTTTTTTGCCCAAAGTTTTCCTTTTAGGATCAGGTAGTCTTACGAATGCCTTACAGCCCCAAACTCGTAAGTAAGACAAGTTTGGTATTTTCTTGTACCATAGTTCATATGGGGTGTTTTTGTTCCTTTTGTTAGGAACTCTATTCAAAAGATGGCAAGCCGTCAACATGGCTTCCCCCCAAAACCCTTCACTTAGACCCGAAGAGGATAGCATGCAATTAACCATTACCTTAAGATATCTATTCTTTCTTTCCGCCACACCATTTTGTTGTGGTGTATAAGGTGTCATAGTTTGATGTATTATACCTACAGATTGGAAGTAAGTAGGATAATAATATTCACCACCTCTATCGGTGGGTAAGGTTTTAATTAAGTCATTTTGATGCAATTCTAATTCAGTTTTAAACACCTTAAATTTGTCTAAGGCTTCATCTTTAGCATGCAATAAGTATACATTAGAAAACCTAGAGGCATCATCTATAAAAGTAATGACATATTTCATATTGCCTAAAGAGGGGGTAGCATGAAAGTCACATAAATCACTATGTATTAATTCAAGTATTACCGAACTTCTAGTGATACTTTTAAAAGGTTGTCTAGTGATTTTGTTAACATACATGTCTTACATCTATCCGTATTTTTATCAAATATAGGAATTAATTAAACTATCTTTAGACATTTCATGCAATCTTTTATAATGAACGTGTCCTAAAAAAACATGCCATAAAGATGAATTTACAACATTAGAAGTCATAAAAACAAAACTAGAATCACTTGGAATTTTATTCAAATTCAACATGAACATTCAATTTTTATAATATCCACATCCAATGAATACAACACACTTTGATAGGATAAACTTATCGGATTCAATGACTTGTTTGTAGCCATTTTTATTAAGTATAGGACCAGACAATAAGTTCTTATGAATCTTAGGTACATACAATACATTTAACGAAGTTATACATTTTTCCAGAACTAAATTCCAAATCCACAATTATGTGTCCAAGAATAGGAGCATGATGATCATCGGCCATGTAGAGAACAGATCCATCATCTACAAGCTTAAGTGTATTAAACCATCAACGATCCTTGCAAACGTGTGTTGTGGCTCCGGAATCAATACACCATCCAATAGCATCATCCTGCACATAATATGCCTCTAAAATTAAAGAAACAGAATGTTGGACAGAATTGTCCCAATTATGTATAAAATTCTTACCTTGGCTTTGGGCAGGATCCTTAGACCCTTTGCCTCCAGTACCACTTGCGCTAGATTCATTGTTCTTCATTTGAAATTTAACACAACAATCACCTTTAAAGTTGTCACACCCCGCTAAAGCGGAAACACGAGCTGCGAAGAGCAAGAATATCATTTCACAAGTCATAATAAAATGCAACTGTTTCAAGTCATTAAAATAGAATTAAAAGTTTACAAGTTCAAAAGACACATAACCAAGTGTACTTAAATTCACGACAAACAAATACATAATTAAATTTTTTGATAAAAATTTCCAAAATAATAGACAAAGAGCATGGTCTTCTCCGATTCATATCTCACGTAACCTGCCTGACCCGCCCACGTTATGCACTTCATCACTTACACTTTATTTCTCGAAACATGAGATAAAGTGTCAAACTACATAAAGTAGTGAGTGAGTTACAGTTTTCTAATTCTCGACAAAAGGTTCCGACAAGTATATATAATAAAAGGTTTCTCAATAGAAATGAAGCGGAACATACGCTTAAAAAATATATACTTTAAAGATGATCATAGACAAGTAGAACAATACTTGGAAAAAGACTAGTTGCGGATCAAGCGCAAAAGAGAATGCGTAAATAAAAGTAACTAATGATTAAAAAATTGTATCAACCACTTGGCATAATATAACTGTAAGTGTTCACACTAAACCGATTAATCCTGATCGTGAACAGCCCCAACCCCGCACTATCTACGAGGTACGTCTGAACTCAGTAATATGTACTTAGATTTCCATCTAAAGTAAGGAGCGATCCCCTCCTAAGTATCGATACCCATAATTACTGTCACACCCCGCTAAAGCGGAAACACGAGATGTGAAGAACTGGAAGATCATTACACAGGTCATAACAAACATAACAGTTTTCAAGTCATAGATTAGAAATAAAAGTGTTTACAATTTAAAGACAACCAAGATTTTCAGTACACAAATACATAAGTTTAAAGCTCCCATTTAAAATTCCCAAAAATAATGAACAAGTCTTTTCCCGAATAGGTTCTCACGCGACCGCCTTGACCCGTCCATGCCATGCACCTCAAGCTTACACTAAATTTCCTGAAACATAAGATAAAGTGTCAACTACGAAAGTAGTGAGTGAGTTACAGTTTAAGTTGTTCATTAAAAAGTTTCGATTAGGTATATAAAAAGTAAAAGTTTTCCATAAAGGAGGTTAGCGGAGAAAGTCGCTTAAAATTTATATACTTTTAAAGTTTCAAGTAATGGGCGCATCGATGCCCTAAAGTTCGTATAGACCAAATAGAGTCAGATTTGGTAAAATCATAGTTGCGGAATCAATCGCTAAAAGTTCATAAATTTATGCGTATAAGTAACTAATTAGATTCTTGTATCAACCTCTTGGCATTCTATAACTTAAGTGTTCACACTAAACCGATTGTTCAACTGTGAGGCCCCTTACCCCGCCTATCCTACGGGGAGTTGCCAAGTTCTTAGTAATATGTACTTAGACTACCATCTAAGCAAGGAACGGTTCTTTCCTAAGTATCTATACCCATTATTACTAAACGGCTCTGTAGTTAATAGTGTGTAAAGTCTAAAAAGCAGCTGGGCACTAAGTAGTTTTGTTTCAAAAAAAAAAAAGATAGTCGTCACTTAAGAGTCATGTTATATTCTCATCAAGGGTCGGTCTCGCATACAAGCATCAATAATTTGTTTAGCCGAAAAGGGGGCAAGCCGATAAGTTCAAGTAAGCCAGTAGAGCAAAAGTGTTTACGCATAAGAGTTTCAAAGAGTTTGTCAAAATAGTTCAAAAGTTCCAAAATTCATAATAGTTTCAAAGTACAAATAAGTCTTATGTTTCCCCCAAAAATCATGAAATATATACATTAAGTAAGAGGGGTTGTAACTCACTGATTGCGAAGCGAAAGAATGCGAAAGTCGGTCGGAACGGAAGCCGGGAATCACGGATTGCCTATTTACCAAGAGAGTTCAATTAGTTATTATCTTATCATGTTCTTTTTATGTAATATAATAGATAAAAATTTAATTAAACTTTAAGTGTCAAGGTTAAGTATTGTCCAAAATAGTCCGAAGTGGTCAACGTTAAGTTTTTGTCCAAAAGTCCGATTTAACGTTTATTTTTGTTATGTCACAAGTTCTTTTGCTTACGAAAATGGTTTATATTTTTCTAAGGAAATTTGGGCAGCGCTTTCGCGCCCAAATTTCATATCCAAAAATACAATTCCCACTTCCGCTTACAAATCACCTACAACACAATATCGTATTTGTTCTAGTTCATTTTATGTCCAAATAGTCCACACGAGTCCCAAATGTTATTATTTTTACTTATTCAGTCCCACAATGATGGTCACGAAAAAGTCAGCGGGTCAAAGTTGTTTAAAACGACAAAACGACAAAGTTTCGGAAAAGTTGCAGCTCTGTGCGCCGCTGTGAGCACTGGGACAGCACAAAACACATTTTTGTGTCCCGCTGCGTCGTCCTGGTCTCTAGGACGGCGCACAGAACGTGATTTTTTGAGTTTTTCTTGTAAAACGTTTATTTATCCATAGATCTCGACATGCAATAGGTTTAAACTTATTAAAACATTATTTTAACAGTTTCTAAGGTATTTTAAGTCACAAATTCGTGGATTCAAAGGTTAATTCGGTTAAAAACGTTTTTGACCATAAAAAGTCATAGATTTTTGTAAAAACTTATTTTTAGGTCTTAGATCTTACATGCAAGTAATGAAATCAGTAAATAATGAAAAAGGGAATGATCTCTACCGAAGGGATTAGCTTGGATGATGATTTGGCCGGATTTTAGCTTCAAAAACCTTTACGAAAATGGTCCTTTACCGAAATATTTGGCTTCTCCTTGCTTATCTTGATGTTTCAAACGATTTGTATGGTTAAAAATGGTGTTTTAGTTGCTGGAAATCACTGGGACTTGGGGTTTTTGAGAGGAAGGTTGAGAGAAAAAATGGTTTGTGTGTGTTTTTGTTTTAGAAAATGAGAAAAGAAAATGCAAATGGAAAATGTAATAATGTGAAGCCTCGGTACTGCCCATTTGCAGTAATGATAGCCTGGAACTCGAGATTGATTGGTTGGTGGGTTTAGAAATCGAGACATGCAATTTATTCAAAAAAATTTACAAAATCCGTCCTGCCAGGACGGCTCACAAGGCTTGTGTGCGTCCACCTGGACCAAATTTGTAATAAATTTTGTGTTTTGGCTGTTTTTGTATAATTGTTTTGTTGGACCTTTTCGTTAACTAAAGTTATAAAGTATGATACGTTATGAACTTAGGAAAGTTCATTAGAAGTTTTCTTTGTATTAGGACTTATATAAATTGATTCCGGGTGTGATTCTGACACTGTCGCGGTTCCGGTTATTGAACAGTTAATGACTACGATAGACCAAAAGAGACATAGAGTATAAAATGCACCTAAAATTGGACGGTTGTCACATTCTTCCCGGGTTGAAAGAAATTTCGTCCCGAAAGTTCGTCCCATCATGAAGAAGTGTTCTCGAATAGATGTGGGTATTTCTGACGGAATTGGTCCTCACGTTTCCATGTGAATTCGTGACCACGTCGAGAATTCCACCGAACCTTGATAATCGGAATACGACTCTGCCTGAGTTGCTTGACCTCGCGGTCAACAACCTCGAGCGGTTCTTCAATGAACTTTAGTTTGTTGTCGATTTTGACCTCGTCAAGAGGGATGACGATGGTCTCATCGGATAGACACTTTTTCAAGTGTGAGACATGGAATATATTATGAACGTTCGAGAGAGTCTGGGGGAGTTGGAGACGATAAGCAACGGGACCGATACGCTCAATGACTTCGAATGGACCGGTGTACCTTGGACTAAGTTTGCCGCGCTTTCCGAAGCGGACTACTCCCTTTCATGGCGATATCTTGAGAAGCACTCTATCGCCAACTTGGAACTCGAGGGGTTTCCTTCGGTTGTCTGCGTAGCTTTTCTGCCGGGTACTGTGACAACCGTCAAATTTCAGGTGTTCTTTACGCTCTATGTCTCTCGTTTCGTCTCTTATGTCTTTAAATTGAACTTTTATCGGAAACGCGCACGTGTTGGAATCACAACCGGAACCAACTTATGTAAGTCCTAAGGCCATGTGCGCCGTCCTGAAGGACGATTTTTGTAATAAATTCAAAAATTCTGCATGTCTCGTTTTTCCCACTACAACCACCAATGAATCTCGAGACTAGGCCATCATTTACTGCATTTTACTGTCCCAAGCAATCCCCCCTTTACTCTTTTTCACTTACCCTTTTATTTCCTATTCATTTTTTATCATTTCATAACTTAAAAACAAAAACACACACACCTTTCCTCTCAAAACTCTCTAAACCTTCATCAATTCCAGAATATTTGACCACCCAAACACCATTTCTAATCCATCAAAAACGTTTGAAACAACCAAATAAGCAAAAGGAACCAAAAAATTTCGGTTAAGGACCGTTTTTGTAAAGATTTTTGGAGCTCAAACATCACCAAATCATCATCCAAGCCAATCTCTTCGGTAGAAACCTTTCTCTTTTCATTTTATACTGATTTTATTACTTGCATGGATGATCTATGGACTCAAAATAAGTTTTTACAAAAATTTATAACGTTTTATGTACAAGAACGATTTTTGACCGAAATGTTACTTAGATATATGTTTTTATGGATGAAAACGTTTAGAAACTGTTAAAATGATATTTTACTAAGTATAAACCGATTGCATGTCAAGATCTATGGCTAAGACAAACGTTTTACAAGAAAAACCAAAGAAAACGAGGCTGTGCGCCGTCCAAGGAGCAAGGACGACGCAGCGGGACACAAAACTGTGTTCTGTGCGCCGTCCCAGCCTTCACAACGGCGCACAGGCCCGCCAGAATTTTCGAAAACTCGTTTTTGGCACGTTTTTGACTAGATTGACCCGCTGATTTTTTGACTTACGACACCTTGGGACTGATCTTGTAAAAGTAATAATAATTGGGACTTGTAATGAACTTTTGGAACTTAAATGGACTTGTTTGGATATGTTAGAATGTTGTATGTATTTTTGTGAGCGGAATTGGTAGGTACATTTTTGGATGTGAAATTTGGACGCGGAAGCGCTGCCCAAATTTACCTAGAAAAATGTAAACCACTTCAGCGAGCAAAAACACTTATGACCTAACAACAATAAACGTTAAAATTGAACTTTTGGACAAAAACGTAACTTTCACCATTTTGGGACTATTTTGGATTAAACTTAACCTTGACACTTAAAGTTTAATTAAAATCTTAAATTATATCATCTTAAGTTTATAACATAATAAGAAAATAATAATTGGACTATCTTGGTATTATTAGGCGACCCGTGATTCCCGACCTCCACTCCGACCGATTCCCGAGCTCTTTATCTTCGCAAACCGTGAGTTACACCCCTCCTTACTTTTACATTTTAAGTACTCTTTTTGGGGGAAACATGAGATCAAATTCTTTTGTGAACAATATCTTTATGTGAAACTATTTTACGTGCTTGAATCTATGAACAACGTGATGTGATCTATTTTTGGAAACTTTTGAACTAATTGAGTTACCTTTCTATTTTTGGAAACTTTTGAACTAATTGAGCTACCTTTCTATTTTTGGAAACTTTTGAACTAATTGAGTTACCTTTCTATTTTTGGAAACTCATTGAACTTGCTACTCTTTGAACTGTTGGAACTTTGAGAACTTTTGAACTATTTTGGAACCTTGCAAATAATATGCGTAGACAATATCTTTATTCGAATTGGCTTATTTTAGACTCCCTAGGTTTGCCTCTTTGGATTTATGATTAGACAATGATAGCTTGGTTGTATTTTGGAGCAAAACCCTAGGTGAGAATATAGCGCCGTAAGTACAAACAAACAGATTTTTGAACGGAACGAACTAAATGCCCCGCAACTTTTTCTTGGAACTGAACTCTACACACTATTAACACTAGCCGTTAGCAAACTTTATGGGTATGGATACTTAGGAGCGGTCACTCCTTACTTTAGGGTAGCAACCTGGGTACATATTGCTAAGTTCTCGCGGACTCGAACTCTAGACTGGAACTAGGGGCTGGAACTTGACCAGAATCGGATTAGTGTGCAAAACTAAATCTTACGTATATTAAGCTTAGAGGTTGGTACAACTCGAGGATCATAGGTCTTATTATTTACGCATATGCTTAGTTTCTGTCTTACACATGTGGATTAATCCACCACTGAGGTAATGACTACTCTTTTTAGTGCTCGCTACGCAATTTGAACTTACATGAACTTGAACTTATTTGAACTTGAAATTATCTTGAATCTTAAATTATTCTTGAATTTTAAGCACTTGAACTTACTTAAATTATTCTTGAATTTTAAGCACTTGAACTTATTTGAACTATTCTTGAATTTTAAGCACTTGAACTTATTTGAACTATTCTTGAATTTTAAGCACTTGAACTTACCTTGAACTTTTATGAACTTTGAACTTGTTTCGAACTCTTACGAACTTAAACCCTTATTTTGAACTATCACGACAGTATATAAAAGATCTTACGCGACTGCTCATTCGCTTACTCCTTTTGGAAACTTGATACTTATTTACATATATACTTGTCAAACTTTTATTTGAAACCTTTTGTCAACTTATAAACTGTAACTCACTCACTACGTTTTCGTAGTTGACACTTTATCTCATGTTTCAGGAACTAAGCGTAAATTATGAAGTGCATTGCCCAGGCGGGTCAAGTCTTTTATGTGAAGTGTACCTTGGGAAGAAGACCTTATTTTGGGAATCTTTATTCAAAAACATTTTATTATGTATTATGGTCTTAACTTTGAATCTTGGTTGTAACTTCGACTTGTACTTTTCAATTTTAATCTTAATGACTTGAACCGTTGATTTAATTGTAACTCGTGAAATGATTCTTTGCTCTTCATATTCCGTGTTTCCGCTTTAGCGGGGTGTGACAGACTTGGTATCAGAGCACGGGTGATAGTGAAAACGGTTTTAAAAATTTTTCAAAAAGTTTTCGAGACCAAGACTATAACCAAGGCTTTTCAGAAAATTCATTTCGGGTTCAAACTTTAGAGCATTACTTTCCGCAATTGCATTATTATCTTTTTCAACTATGCGTGACTTGATCAACCATGCATAGTTCAATATGAATTACGCAAGAACGGAAAGTAAATGGCTATTGTTAACGGTTTTGAGTTGAAAAATTCCCGGTCTTGTCGATTCCCGACACTCACATAGCTGACCCGTGCATGCATTTTACTTACGTTTTTCCTATTCTTAGTTTTCCCCGTACTTATGTAACGCTCTATTCGCAGATACGCTATGTCTCAGTCATCACGCTCTCGATCCCACACTCGATCACTTCCACGAGCCGCCTCCCCCTCTCACGAACCCTCCGAGGGCCACACAGCTTCCGAAAGTCAGCGTCACCAGACGACTGACCCAACGGAAGACACATCCCGGACCTTCAGCAGCAGCAATGGGTCCAGCCCAAGGACGATACTCCCACCTCCTAGGCTGGTGCCCGTCGCAGCACCGCCACAGCCCCGAGGACCCAATGCTAGAGCACCCATGAATCAGCAGTCGGGCCCATTCCGACCCGCACCTCCCCAGTCTTTCCTGGACCCTTACGATCCCGCTCTGCGTACTCCAATAGCGAAGCGCTACGCGTGGGATCGCCAGTTCATAGAAGAAAGACGATGTGCCCAGGAGGCCGGACCCTCCCGACCCATGATGCCACCTACTCACCATCCTCTCCCACCAGACGCGTTCCTCAACCTGCACCGTCAGGTCCGCGGACTCGCGGAGGAAGCCCAGGAGCGGGGTCTTCTCCTCTTTGAAGTCTCCGATGCTGCCAATGAGCTGGCACAGCAGTCTAGGTGGATCATCGCAACGGCCCAGGCCACCGCCCGGACAGTGCAGTGCCTCACCAGAGCCTGCTTGGTCATGGGAGCACTTATCGTAGCCATTGCCGCTATGATGTTCTTTGAGGAGCGTTATTAGGCATACTTTCTTTTACTTTGTACGGTACCTGCTTAGTCGTAATTTTCTATTGTACACGACTTAAGCCATTATCTATTATATCTCTATGTATTGTACTGTATTTCTTTCAGTATTTTGTTCTATGTACTAAGACCTTCTATTATTAATGAAAATTTCCATCTTCTATTTTATTACACTTGTCTTGTCGCGTGAATCTTTTACTATTATCAGATATTAAAACCAATTCTTGAATCGTCAACGTGCGTATACTGTTACCCTTCTTGTACACTCTTTTACTACTATTGTTATCATACTAGTGCTAATTGTCCACTCTCATTACCCTCGTGTACTCGATAAATATTAACTCTGAGTCGAATTCTGGCAGTAATTTCCAATTTGTGCGTTCTAAACTAGTTTCTTCTTTCCCTTGTAGAACCATGCCTCCCAAGAGAAGCCGCGCGGATCGCATAGCCGAACAGATCGTCGTGCAGTTCCAAGCGGTACTCCCAAGCGTGATCGCCCAGATCGTCGCGGGAATCAACCAAGAGGTCTTCGGAATCCATGAACCTCTTCTCCCTCTTGTACCAATTAGGGAGGACGAGGACGAGGATTTTGGAACCGACTGCCTACCTTCTCCTCCAGCCCTCTTCCAACGAAGAGAGAGTAAGAGAAGGAAAATTCACCACCAAACCTCATGGACTAGCATCACCCAGGAATCCACCACCGTAACCCGAACCTACACTGGACCGCACCCCCAGTGCAGCAGGTGCCACTTCCATCATGCTCGAAGATGCCCGGTATGCAGACTTTGCAACGCAGTGGGACATTACCCCTGGTGCTGTACAGAAAATGCAAACAGAAAACTGCTATGCCTCGATTGTGGAAGCGACCAGCACCTCCGTGGGGATTGTCTCCTACAGCATACCACATAAACCCTCAGTGCTCTTGCAATCACGGCCGAGGAAACCCCTCAGGACCTCGATGCAGCTACTGGTACGTTCCCTGTCAAAGAACCATTTTCTCCCGTACTATTTTGATTCAAGAACTAAAAGGAACATTGCCCCCTTAGAAACTAGACCCCTTGTCAGCTTAGGACCTAAGGCTTTGTGGATAGCTTTCCATCGAATACGCCAATGACCAATAGTCGAAGCTACGAATGTAAACTTAGAATTTCCGACACTTCATTTGCCTAAAACCTGTTCCCATCAACCCAATCCCTAACGAACCATCAAGCTTTGACGCTATCGTTGGAATGGACCGGTCACCCCATTTTTGAGCCAAGATCGTCCGTTCCGACAAACTCAACCATATCCTTAACCATAAAGGGAAACTCCCGTCGTTCAGGAGTGCAAACCTGAATGACAACTTCGCAGCGTGTATATCTCGACGGTGCACCAGTATCCGAGAAGGACTACGACGCACCCTCCGCTCAGAACGTCAAACGTAAATCTAAGGAAGCCGAGTCCAAGACATTCCCGTAGTCAAGGACCATCCAAAGCCTTCCTGAGAAATTGCCCGGACTGCCGCCGGCTCGACAAGTGAAAATTTCGAATAAACCTCGCTCCTGACACAGCACCAATAGCCAAGACACCCTACCATCTAGCACCACCCGAAATGCTAAGGCAGCCAAAGCTGCTGTAGGAACTTCCCGACCCTAGTCCTACCGCTCAATCCAATTCCATGGAAACCCGATTTCCCTATCAAAAGACAGACAGACCCTTCCGCTTATACACGGATCGTCGTAAATGTACCAAGCCAACCGTCAAGAACCGATAACCATCCCCGAGGATCGACAACCTATCCGAGTAGTTGCAGGATGCAGCATACCTCTCAAAAGTCGACCCCGCCCGGGTTATCACCAGGTTCGCGACAATATGACCAACGCTACCGAAAACCGCATCCCCAAACTCGGGGCAAGCAATCCAAGCCTTCCCCTCTGTCAGTATGCCTAAACAACACACGGTCAATATTAATGGACTTAATAGACAAAGTGTGTGAGCGTACTAGACGATTAAATACCACACTTATTGTCAACACTCTCACCTACTCAAGGAAGATTCTGTGAACATCCCGAGCTCACCCTAGAACTCTCCCGAGGCCAGGAGTCGTACGCCAATTTCCCAAAGTGAGAATTCTGACCCTGAGAAGAACCTTTCCCCGATCCTATAGTCGCCCATGAAGGAATTCGAACTCAGGCTAAACGCAACTCGTTGCGCCAAGCCCCAAGCATGAGTTCTGAAACCCAGAGGTCCTCGTAAACTCATTTCCGACAAGAGCCACATGTTCCGCTACTTTACCCACCCGGGACCCGACTTGTCGTACAAGAATTCCCGAGGGTATTGTTCTGGCCGGACATGTATAAGGACATTACCTTGTATCCAGCCGAGTGCCTCACTTACTCCGAGGTCAAGGCGGGACACCGAAAACCATCCCGCTATTAGTCGGTAAGTCCCACTCCCTTTGAAGTGCCCTCCAGAGAATCGCTAGGGACGCGACTAGACCTCATCACCTCTCACCATTCACTTTCCTCTGATCGAGCCCACCTATGCTAACGGATTCCATGCCAGCACTAAGTGCGCACCTTTTTGTCTCTATATGGACACGAGTGTCGAACGCCACCCTATCGGCTAGAAGCTGACGATCGACAACTATCAAGGTCCGACATCTATCTCTTTCCGTGAAGGACTAGAAGCATCCCGTACCCGGCCAAGGAGCCGCGTAACCAGCTAGCCTACTTCTGGAAAAGCGGCAAACTGAGCCGACGTACACCGGTCCAATCTAAGTCTTAGAACATACCGATCCGATTACTCATTGCCTTTAACTCCCCCAATCTTCTCCTAACATTCTTATGTGTCCCATCCTCGCACTAGAAAGAGTTCATCGGATAGGACCAACGTCACCCCTCTAGACAAGGTCAAGAATGGTGCCAAACCCAATTTCCTTGATGAACCGCCTAAGTTGTTGACTCCAAGGTCAAACAACCCAGAACGAACTTTTTTTCCCATCTCTAAGTTCGGTGGAACCTCCGACGTAGCCCCACAACCGCGGGAAGACGCAGGGACCGAAATTCGTCAGGAGAATCCACCATGATCCGACGACGCCTCTTCCCCATGAGACGAACTAAAATTTCGGGACGAAATTCCTTTCGAACCGGGGAGAATGTGACAACCGTCAAATTTCAGGTGTTCTTTACGCTCTATGTCTCTCGTTTCGTCTCTTATGTCTTTAAATTGAACTTTTATCGGAAACGCGCACGTGTCGGAATCACAACCGGAACCAACTTATGTAAGTCCTAAGGCCAAGAAAACACCTAATGAACTTTCCTAAGTTCATAATGTAACATACTTTAAAACATTAGTTAACGAAAAGGTCCAACGAAACAATTTTACAAAAACAGCAAAAGTCCAAAATTAATTGCAGAAATGGTCCTGGACGACGCACAGGGGCCATGTGCGCCGTCCTGAAGGACGATTGTTGTAATAAATTCAAAAATTCTGCATGTCTCGTTTTTCCCACTACAACCACCAATGAATCTCGAGACTAGGCCATCATTTACTGCATTTTACTGTCCCAAGCAATCCCCCCTTTACTCTTTTTCACTTACCCTTTTATTTCCTTTTCATTTTTATCATTTCATAACTTAAAAACAAAAACACACACACCTTTCCTCTCAAAACTCTCTAAACCTTCATCAATTCCAGAATATTTGACCACCCAAACACCATTCTAATCCATCAAAAACGTTTGAAACAACCAAAGAAGCAAAAGGAACCAAGAAATTTCGGTAAAGGACCATTTTTGTAAAGATTTTCGGAGCTCAAACATCACCAAATCATCATCCAAGCCAATCTCTTCGGTGGAAACCTTTCTCTTTTCATTTTATACTGATTTTATAACTTGCATGGATGATCTATGGACTCAAAATAAGTTTTTACAAAAATTTATAACGTTTTATGTACAAGAACGATTTTTGACCGAAATGTTACTTAGATCTATGTTTTTATGGATGAAAATGTTTAGAAACTGTTAAAATGATGTTTTACTAAGTATAAACCGATTGCATGTCAAGATCTATGGCTAAGACAAACGTTTTACAAGAAAAACCAAAGAAAACGAGGATGTGCGCCGTCCAAGGAGCAAGGACGACGCAGCGGGACACAAAAATGTGTTCTATGCGCCGTCCCAGCCTTCACAACGGCGCACAGGCCCGCCAGAATTTTCGAAAACTCGTTTATGGCACGTTTTTGACTAGATTGACCCGCTGACTTTTTGACTTACGACACCTTGGGACTGATCTTGTAAAAGTAATAATATTTGGGACTTGTAATGAACTTTTGGAACTTAAATGGACTTGTTTGGATATGTTAGAATGTTGTATGTATTTTTGTGAGCGGAATTGGTAGGTACATTTTTGGATGTGAAATTTGGACGCGGAAGCGCTGCCCAAATTTCCCTAGAAAAATGTAAACCACTTCAGCGAGCAAAAACACTTATGACCTAACAACAATAAACGTTAAAATTGAACTTTTGGACAAAAACGTTACTTTCACCATTTTGGGACTATTTTGGATTAAACTTAACCTTGACACTTAAAGTTTAATTAAAAACTTAAATTATTTCATCTTAAGTTTATAACATAATAAGAATATAATAATTGGACTATCTTGATATTATTAGGCGACCCGTGATTCCCGACCTCCGCTCCGACCGATTCCCAAGCTCTTTATCTTCGCAAACCGTGAGTTACAAACGATTTGTACAAAAACCTTTACGAAAATGGTCCTTTACCGAAATATCTGGCTTCTCCTTGCTTATCTTGATGTTTCAAACGATTTGTATGGTTAAAAATGGTACATTAGTTGCTGGAAATCACTGGAACTTGGGGTCTTTGAGAGGAAGTTTGAGAGAAAAAATGGTTTGTGTGTGTTTTTGTTTTAGAAAATGAGAAAAGAAAATGAAAATGGAAAATGTAATAATGTGAAGCCTCGGTACTGCCCATTTGCAGTAATGATAGCCTGGAACTCGAGATTGATTGGTTGGTGGGTTTAGAAATCGAGACATTCAATTTATTCAAAAAAAATTAAAAAATCTGTCCTGCCAGGACGGCGCACAAGGCTTGTGTGCGTTGTCCTGGACCAAATTTGTAATAAATTTTGTGTTTTGGCTGTTTTTGTATAATTGTTTCATTGGACCTTTTCGTTAACTAAAGTTATAAAGTATGATACGTTATGAACTTAGGAAAGTTCATTAGAAGTTGTCTTGGTATTAGGACTTATATAAATTGATTCCGGGTGTGATTCCGACACTGTCGCGGTTCCGGTTATTTAACAGTTATGACTACGATAGACCAAAAGAGACATAGAGTATAAAATGCACTTGAAATTGGACGGTTGTCACAATTACTATACGGCTAAGCAAGCTAATAGTGTGTAATGGTCTAAAACGGGGCACTTTGATTTAATTTAAAACTGATAGTAGGCACTTACAAGCATGTTATATTTTCATCAAGGGTTTAACGGAGGTGCCTAGTCAGTGGCGATCGCGTATAATACAATATTATCATATTTTTTGAACAAATGCCGATCGGGGGCAAGCCATAAAGTCAAATAGTGCCGGACAGGGGCAAATAAACAGTTTACGCATATAAGTTCATAAAGTACTCAAAAGTTCATAAATGTTCAAAAGTTCATAAAGCATTTAGATCTCATGTTTCCCCCAAAAAGAGTTAAGTAAAAAAATTAAACAATAGGGGATGTAACTCACGAGACGAGACAAATGCGAAAGGTGGTCGAAACGTGTCGGAATCACGAAAATCTTATAGGAATACCAAGATTAAATAAGTATAAGGATTACTTTATGTTAATATGTCATATAACATTTTATAAGTTGAAGTCTTTAGTTAACTTTTAGTGTCAACGGTTAATTAGTCCGAATATTGTCCATATCGTTTATCGTTACGTTTAGTCCAAAATGTGTCCAACGTCAATATTATTATGATAAGTTATATGTTCGTTACTGAAGTGTTATGATATTGTCTAACGGAATTTGGGCAGCGCTTCCGCGCCATAATTTTTATGTCCAAAATGTCCACACTTTCCCGCTCACAAAATACATACATTTAATTAATACATTTTACCAAGTATATTCCAAGTGTAATAAGTCAATAAATCATCCCAAACACAAGTCTTTTATTTAACTCAGTTCCAAATATTCAGATTCGAAAAACCAGATTGCGTAGATGGGTTTTTAACGACAAACGAAGATTTCCGGAAAACTGCTAGCAGCTTCTGTGCGACGTTCTGGGCCTTAGGACGACGCCCTGGTAGCTGCAAAGCCACGGTGCGCCGTTCTGGGTCTTGGGACGGCACCCTGGTCGCTGCAGTTTTCCCGAAAATCGTTTTTCTTGCAAAGATGGTTATTTAAACGGTAGATCTCGACATGCAATTGCTATAAACTTTATTATTCATCATTTTCTCAGTTTACATGTAACTTTTAACCACAAAAATGAAGATCTAAGTACCATTTGATATAAACCCGTTTTTGTATAAAAATGGTTATAAAACATTATAAAAACTCGTTTTTAGGTGTTAGATCATCCATGCAATGACTTATTTCAGTAATAAAAGTAAAAAGAAGAGTTTCTACCAGATGAAAAGCTTGGATGATGATTTGGAAGAGATTTAAGCTCCAAAAAGTCTAGAAAACGTCTTTTGACAGAAATGAGTGAATCCTTCTTACTTCCCTTGCTATTTGGATCGATTTTTATGGTATAATATGGTGATATTTTTGTGATTTCGTGGTTGGAATGGAACGGATATGGATGGAGTTTAGAGAGAGTTCTAGAGAGAAGTTAGAGAGAAAGTGTGTTTGTAATCCACCACTGAGGTAATGACTACTCTTTTTACTGCTCGCTACACAATTTGAACTTACCTGAACTTGAACTTATTTGAACTTGAAATTATCTTGAATCTTAAATTATTCTTGAATTTTAAGCACTTGAACTTACTTAAATTATTCTTGAATTTTAAGCACTTGAACTTATTTGAACTATTCTTGAATTTTAAGCACTTGAACTTATTTGAACTATTCTTGAATTTTAAGCACTTGAACTTACTTTGAACTTTTATGAACTTTGAACTTGTTTCGAACTCTTACGAACTTAAACCCTTATTTTGAACTATCACGACAGTATATAAAAGATCTTACGCGACTGCTCATTCGCTTACTCCTTTTGGAAACTTGATACTTATTTATATATATACTTGTCGAACTTTTATTTGAAACCTTTTGCCAACTTATAAACTGTAACTCACTCACTACGTTTTCGTAGTTGACACTTTATCTCATGTTTCAGGAACTAAGCGTAAGTTATGAAGTGCATTGTTCAGGCGGGTCAAGTCTTTTATGTGAAGTGTACCTTGGGAAGAAGACCTTATTTTAGGAATTTTTATTCAAAAACATTTTATTATGTATTATGGTCTTAACTTTGAATCTTGGTTGTAACTTTGACTTGTACTTTTCAATTTTAATCTTAATGTCTTGAACCGTTGATTTAATTGTAACTCGTGAAATGATTCTTTGCTCTTCACATTCCGTGTTTCCGCTTTAGCGGGGTGTGACAGGTACGAGATGTTTTCAGTCTTTCACGGATAGTGGTGATCTTGTCAATGGTATCCTGGACGATATCGAGTCTCGTGAGTTGTCGATCGCCAGCTTCTAGCCAACAAAGCGGTGACCGACACTTGCGTCCATATAGAGCCTCGAATGGCGCACACTTAATGGTGGCATGATAGCTGTTGTTGTAGGTGAATTCAACCAAAGGAAGGTGAGCGTCCCAACTTCCTCCGAAGTCGACTACACATGCTCTTAGCATATCTTCAAGTGTTTGGATCGTCCTTTCGCTCTGACCATTGGTCTGAGGGTGGTAAGCAGTGCTGAGATCCAGTCGCGTCCCTAATGACTTCTGAAGGGCATTCCAAAAGCGGGACGTGAATCGACTATCCCTGTCGGAGATGATGGAGAGAGGTGTTCCATGACGAGAGACGATCTCGTTGATGTAGATCTGAGCGAATTTCTCCATCGAGTGATTTTCTCGAACTGGTAGGAAATGAGCGGATTTTGTCAAACAGTCCCCGATTACCCAAATCGTGTCGTTACCCCTAGCCGTACGGGGAAACTTGGTGACGAAGTCCATAGAGATTTGTTCCCACTTCCACATGGGAATCTCTGGTTGTTGAAGTAGACCAGAGGGCTTTTGATATTCTTCCTTGACCTTGGAGCAAGTAAGGCACTTAGCTACATACAAGGAGATATCCTTCTTCATGCCCAGCCACCAATAATATTCTCCGAGATCCTTATACAACTTGTCGGATCCCGGATGCATAGAATATCGAGATCGGTGGCCCTCGTCCAAAATGAGTTTGCGAAGATCCTCAGATTTTGGAATCCATGCTCGCCCCTTAAAGTAGTAGATTCCGTCGAAATTGCGTACGAATTCCTTTTCGTGATTATGCAGCGTTTCAACCTTAATGTTCTCGGGTTTCAACGCTTCTTGCTGCGCGTTTGCGATCTACGTTCGAAGACTCGTCTGAATTTGAATACCTAATGCTCGAACTCGAGATGGCTTTACCCTTTCCTTCCGACTTAGGGCATCTGCTACTACGTTTGCTTTACCCGGGTGGTATTTGATCTCGCAGTCGTAGTCACTCGGCAGTTCTATCCATCTACGTTGCCTCATGTTGAGCATTTTCTGGTCCAGAATGTGTTGAAGAATCTTATCATCAGTATAGACCGTACACTTAGTACCGTACAAGTAGTGCCTCCACATCTTCAAAGCGAACACGACGACTCCCAACTCTAGGTCGTGTGTTGTGTAGTTCTGCTCGTGCACTTTCAGCTGCCTTGAAGCGTAAGCGATGACCTTGTCCTTCTGCATTAGAACACACCCAAGTCCTTGGTGGGATGCATCGCAACACACTACGAAGTTATCCGTGCCCTCCGGCAGGGACAAAATCGGTGCGTGGCACAGCTGATACTTAAGCCTCTGGAAGGAATCCTCCTGTTCCTTTCCCCAAATGAATTCCTTTTCCTTCTGAGTGAGATCGGTGAGGGGCTTAGCGATCTTCGAGAAATTCTCGATGAACCTTCGATAATAGCCAGCCAACCCTAGAAATTGACGGATTTCCGTCGGGGTCGTCGGGGCTTGCCATTTCTCGATCGCTTCGATCTTAGCTGGATCAACATGAATCCATTCTTGGTTGACCACATGACCAAGGAAGTGTACCTCTCGGAGCCAGAATTCACACTTCGAGAATTTGGCGTACAATTTCTGATCTCGGTAGAGTTCTAAAATGAGCTTAAGGTGTTTCGCATGATCTTCCTTGTTCCTTGAGTAGATGAGTGTCTCGTCTATGAATATGATAACGAATTTATCTAAGTATGGCCTACACACCCTGTTCATTAGGTCCATGAACACTGCTGGTGCGTTGGTCAGACCAAAAGGCATGACGAGAAATTCGTAATGACCGTAACGAGTTCGGAATGCAGTTTTCGGAATGTCGGTCTCACTGACACGAACTTGGCGATAACCCGAACGGAGGTAGATCTTGGAGAAGTAAGTTGCACCCTGCAACTGGTCGAACAGGTCATCGATCCTCGGGAGTGGGTATCGGTTCTTGACGGTCAGCTTGTTGAGCTCTCGATAGTCAATGCATATGCGGAAGGATCCGTCTTTCTTTTTAACAAAGAGGATTGGGGCTCCACAGGGGGACGAACTCGGGCGAATGAGACCATGGTCTAAGAGTTCCTGTAACTGTTTTGACAGTTCTAGCATTTCAGGTGGCGCCAGACGGTACGACGTCTTGGCAACCAGTGTTGCGCCAGGAACGAGGTCTATTCGGAATTCCACTTGTCGTTGAGGCGGCAGCCCTGGAAAATCCTCGGGAAAGACTTCTAGATGATCCTTGACTACTGGAATATCTTGGATTCGGCTCTCTACAGGTTTACGCTCGACGACATGGGCAAGGAACGCGTTATAGTCCTTTTCAAGGTATTTGCGCATTTTGATGGAAGACACGATGCGAAGTTGTCGTCCAGGCTTGTCTCCCTGAACAACGAGAGTCTCTTTTTCCGAAAGAGGGATACGGATGAGTTTGTCGAAACAGACGATCTCGGCTTGAAAGCGAGATAGCCAGTCCATTCCAACGATAACGGCGAAGCTTGAAATCTCGATAGGAATTAGATCAATGGGGAAGATTTTGTCGGATAAGCATAGTGAACATCCTACGATTATATCCTTAGCTTCAAACTCTTGGCCGTTAGCATATTCGACGGTAAAACTATCCTTAAGAACTTTAGATCCTAGGTTAATGAGGGGTCTAAATTCTAAGGAGATGAAGCTTCTCTCAGCTCCTAAGTCGAATAGTACGGAAGCTAAATGATCATTGATGGAAAACGTACCAGTAACTGCGTTGAGGTCATGGCGTGCTTCCTCAGCCGTTAGTGCGAAGGCGCGGCCCCGACCTTGTCCACCCTGGTTCTGCGGTGTTCGGTGCAGTTTAGGACAGGTGTTTCTAAGGTGTTGGTCGCTTCCACACTCGAAGCACGTCAGTTTCTGAGCTGGGGTGGTGGTCTTGTCCGGGCAGTACTTGGCGAAATGGCCCACCCTTTGGCACCTCAAACATAACGGCTATTCCCGAGGTGGTGGAAGTTGGACTTGTTGCAATTCGGGTGCGGTCCGGAGCAGGACCAGGATCCAGTAGGTGGTGCTGGTGTAGGTGCAGGTGCAGGTGCGGCAGTCACGGCGAAGTTTCGGGAGCTTCGGGTCTTCTTGTTGCGGTCACTTCTCCTCGGGGTCTGTTCGGCCTTCCTCTTCTCACCTGACTCCTTTTTGGTAATGGCAGGAGCAGTGAGTAGGTTGCTGGTGAGGCGGTGAGTTAGAATGATAGCGCTCTGCAATGATTGGGGCTCAGACGCGATGACCATACCACGGATTTCCGAAACGAGACCAGAGATGTAGAGATCGATCCGATTCTCTTCGATGTCGTTTCCGATCATCTTATGGTCCCACAGCTCAGCCTCGAGCTTCTTGATTTCCCCTCTTGGGCAGTATTCTTCTATGAGCAGATTCTTAAAGGCATTCCACGTAAGAGCATAGGTAGTCTCACGCCCTCGGGTCTGGACAACGCTGTTCCACCACGACAAGGCTCGGCCATGGCTTCGGCACATCGACTTATGTGCAGGACGGATTCGATACTTTCGAACCACTGGAGCAGTCCTACAACACCAGTTGTGCCATGAAACTCTTTTGGATTACATGCCATGAAGCTCTTGTACTTGCACGGGGGAGGGTTCGGGTGTTGGTTTTGGTTCTGATTCTGGTTTTGGTTCTGATTGTCCTGTTGTTGTTGCTGCTGCTGCTGATGATGGTTGTTGACATTGGCGTTGATCCCGACGGTGATCTGGGCGATCATGTTGGGCATTGCCGCATTCAACTGAGCAGCAACTTGTTCAACAAAGAGGCTAGCATTGGAGCGCGAAGGTGCCATGATTCTACAACCAAAAGAATAGATTAAGTTTAGAATGCACGAATGGAATATGATAAGAATATAATCTAGTGAATATTGATAATAAGATCACGAGAATAAAATGAATGAAAAAATAGTACACGCGGGACAATGATTCAAGAGATAGAACTATAATGATTGTCAATAGTAAGAGATTCACACGATAAGATAAGTACAATAATAGAAGATAGAAGTTCCATTAATGATAATAAGTTTGATACAAGTACTGAATGAGAAATACGATTTCAATACATAGAAAAGAAAATGAGATGAATAGTCCAAGTCGTGTACAATGAGAAAATTACGACTAGGCTAGGTACAGTACAGTAAAAGGAAATAACTAATGGCGTCTCTCTAGGAACATCTTGGCCGCCATGACCGCAATCAACGTGCCCATCACCAGGCACACGCCAATGAGGTGTTGCACCTTCCGTGCCGTAGCTCGGGTCGATGCGATGACTCGCAACGCTTGCTCCGACAACTGGTGTGCAGAGTCGGTGACCTCGCTGATAAGGAGCCGTTGCTGCAGGGTCTCCTGCCCAAGTCCCCGTACCTCGCGGTGTAGGTGAAGGAACGCGGCCGGTGGGGGAGGCTGAAGAGTAGGAGGCATCCTCTGCCTAGCGGCCTCAACATCTCTAGCGCGCTGCATTTCCTCGCGCTCCATCTTTCTTTCCCAGGAGTAATGTTCCATGAGAGGGTTACGTGGGACCTCTGGAGGGTGACCTAAAGGTAGGTGGGATGGTGCGGGTCGGGATGGGCCGGCCTGGTGCACGGCCATCCGGTCCGGAAGGCGGCCCGGGAGGATGACCTGCTTTCGCGCGGTCAACCTAGTACGCGGGCCCCGATATTGGGGTGGCGCTCCTGCGGGTAGTGGTGGAGGAGGTGGTAGTACAGCCCTCGGGCTCGACCCGATGCTGCTAGAGATAGCCATGGAGGTGTCCTCCGTGGGGTCGGTGGTCTGCTGGCGTTGGCTCTCCGAGGCGGTGCGGCCCTCGGAAGGCGAAGCGGCTCTGGGTAGTGAGCGAGACTGTGATTGTGACGGTGAACGTGAACAATGAGTTTCGTAAGTACGTGAAGACACAAAAGAATAATAAAGGAAATGTGTAATGAAATGCATGTACGGGTCAGTCACGTGAGAATCGGGAAAAGACAGAACCGGGAATTTTCGACTCAAAAACAGTTAACAATAGTAATTACGTTTCGTCCTTGCATAATTCATTTTGAACTAGGCATGAGTGACCAGGTCATGCGTAGTTAAAGATAATCATGCAATCGCGAAATTAATTTGCTAAATTTTGATCCCATAAATGATTTTCCGAAAAGCCTTGGTTATAGTTTGGTTTCGAAAATTTCTGAAAATTTTTAAAACCATTTTTCACTATAACCTGTGCTCTAATACCAAGTCTGTCACACCCCGCTAAAGCGGAAACACGAGATGTGAAGAGCTGGAAGATCATTACACAGGTCATAACAAACATAACAGTTTTCAAGTCATAGATTAGAAATAAAAGTGTTTACAATTTAAAGACAACCAAGATTTTCAGTACACAAATACATAAGTTTAAAGTTCCCATTTAAAATTCCCAAAAATAATGAACAAGTCTTTTCCCGAATAGGTTCTCACGCGACCGCCTTGACCCGTCCATGCCATGCATCTCAAGCTTACACTAAATTTTCTGAAACATAAGATAAAGTGCCAACTACGAAAGTAGTGAGTGAGTTACAGTTTAAGTTGTTCGGCAAAAAGTTTCGATTAGGTATATAAAAAGTAAAAGTTTTCCATAAAGGAGGTTAGTGGAGAAAGTCTCTTACAATTTATATACTTTTAAAGTTTCAAGTAATGGGCGCATCGATGCCCTAAAGTTCGTATAGACCAAATAGAGTCAGATTTGGTAAAATCATAGTTGCGGAATCAATCGCTAAAAGTTAATAAATTTATGCGTATAAGTAACTAATTAGATTCTTGTATCAACCTCTTGGCATTCTATAACTTAAGTGTTCACACTAAACCGATTGTTCAACCGTGAGGCCCCTTACCCCGCCTATCCTACGAGGAGTTGTCAAGTTCTTAGAAATATGTACTTAGACTGCCATCTAAGCAAGGAACGGTTCTTTCCTTAGTATCGATACCCATTATTACTAAACGGCTCTGTAGTTAATAGTGTGTAAAGTCTAAAAAGCAGCTGGGCACTAAGTAGTTTTGTTTCAAAAACAAAAAGATAGTCGTCACTTAAGAGTCATGTTATAGTCTCATCAAGGGTTGGTCTCGCATACAAGCATCAATAATTAGTTTAGCCGAAAAGGGGGCAAGCCGATAAGTTAAAGTAAGCTAGTAGAGCAAAAGTGTTTACGCATAAGAGTTTCAAAGAGTTTGTCCAAATAGTTCAAAAGTTCCAAAATTCATAATAGTTTCAAAGTACAAATAAGTCTTATGTTTCCCCCAAATCATGCAAAAATATATACATTAAGTAAGAGGGGTTGCAACTCACTGATTGCGAAGAGAAAGAATGCGAAAGTCGGTCGGAACGGAAGCCGGAAATCACGGATTGCCTATTTACCAAGAGAGTTCAATTAGTTATTATCTTATCATGTTCTTTTTATGTAATATAATAGATAAAAATTTAATTAAACTTGAAGTGTCAAGGTTAAGTATTGTCCAAAATAGTCCGAAGTGGTCAACGTTAAGTTTTTGTCCAAAAGTCCGATTTAACGTTTATTTTTGTTATGTTACAAGTGCTTTTGCTTACGGAAATGGTTTATATTTTTCTAAAGAAATTTGGGCAGCGCTTCCGCGCCCAAATTTCATATCCAAAAATATAATTCCCACTTCCGCTTACAAATCACCTACAAGACAATATCGTATTTGTTCTAGTTCATTTAATGTCCAAATAGTCCACACGAGTCCCAAATGTTATTATTTTTACTTATTCAGTCCCACAATGATGGTCACGAAAAAGTCAGCGGGTCAAAGTTGTTTAAAACGACAAAACGACAAAGTTTCGGAAAAGTTGCAGCTCTATGCGCCGCTGTGAGCACTGGGACGGCGCACATAACACATTTTTGTGTCACGCTGCGTCGTCTTGGTCTCTAGGACGGCGCACAGAACGTGATTTTTTGAGTTTTTCTTGTAAAACGTTTATTTATCCATAGATCTCGACATGCAATAGGTTTAAACTTATTAAAACATCATTTTAACAGTTTCTAAAGTATTTTAAGTCACAAATCGTGGATTCAAAGGTTAATTCGGTTAAAAACGTTTTTGACCATAAAAAGTCATAGATTTTTGTAAAAACTTATTTTTAGGTCTTAGATCTTACATGCAAGTAATGAAATCAGTAAATAATGAAAAGGGAATTTAGCTTGGATGATGATTTGGGATGATGATTTGGCCGGATTTTAGCTTCAAAAACCTTTACGAAAATGGTCCTTTACCGAAATATCTGGCTTCTCCTTGCTTATCTTGATGTTTCAAACGATTTGTATGGTTAAAAATGGTACATTAGTTGCTGGAAATCACTGGAACACATTCTGTTTTATAAAATTTCAAACGATTTGTACGGTCTATTCTGATCATAAGATTCTTCAACACATTCTGGACCAGAAAATGCTCAACATGAGGCAACGTAGATGGATAGAACTGCCGAGTGACTACGACTGCGAGATCAAATACCACCCGGGTAAAGCAAACGTAGTAGCAGATGCTCTCTCTAAACTCCATCCATATCCGTTCCATTCCAACCACGAAATCACAAAAATATCACCATATTATACCATAAAAATCGATCCAAATAGCAAGGGAAGCAAGAAGGATTCACTCATTTCTGTCAAAAGACGTTTTCTAGACTTTTTGGAGCTTAAATCTCTTCCAAATCATCATCCAAGCTTTTCATCTGGTAGAAACTCTTCTTTTTACTTTTATTACTGAAATAAGTCATTGCATGGATGATCTAACACCTAAAAACGAGTTTTTATAAGGTTTTATAACCATTTTTATACAAAAACGGGTTTATATCAAATGGTACTTAGATCTTCATTTTTGTGGTTAAAAGTTACATGTAAACTGAGAAAATGATGAATAATAAAGTTTATAGCAATTGCATGTCGAGATCTACCGTTTAAATAACCATCTTTGCAAGAAAAACGATTTTCGGGAAAACTGCAGCGACCAGGGTGCCGTCCCAAGACCCAGAACGGCGCACCGTGGCTTTGCAGCGACCAGGGCGTCGTCCTAAGGCCCAGAACGTCGCACAGAAGAATATATCCTACAACTGTGGTTATTAAATAAAATTAAAAATAAGAAAAATCTTAACGTAGTATACAAAAATAATCCCGGTTACTTGTCCGACTTGACCTCTTCAATCACATCACTCTTTTTGACAACACCATTTTCCAGTAGTAAAAATCCAAACCTAGACTTATCAAATGCTTTTGTAAAAATATCTGCTTTTTGAAACATTGTTTCGATATAAATGACATCAATTAAGTGTTTTTCAAAGCAATCACGAATGAAATGATATTTTACGCCTATGTGTTTGGTTTTAGGATGGTGCACGGGATTCTTAGTGACAGCTATGGCAGCAGAATTATCAACATAAATAGGAGTAGTAGTGATAGACAAACCGTAATCACGCAGTTGTTGCTGAATCCAGATAACCTGAGAACAGCAGCTAGCCGCAGCTACGTATTCAACCTCACATGTGGAGAATGCTACAACGGTCTGTTTCTTGCACTGCCATGTTATTAGACGCGTTCCGAGAAACTGACATCCTCCTGAAGTTGATTTAGCATCCTTCTTGCAACCTCCATAGTCCGAATCACTGAAAGCAGATAACTCAAAATTGTCATCATTAGAATACCAAAGACCTAAATCTGGAGTACCCTTCAGATATTGCATAATACGCTTCACTGCTTGAAGATGAACAACAGTTGGTGCTGCTTGGTATCGGGAACATAAGCACACAGGAAACATAATATCTGGACGAGAAGCGGTGAGGTACATAAGAGAACCGATCATGGAGCGATAGAGAGACTGATCAATTGGCTCCCCCGTAGTTTCTGGTGATATCCCGTGATTCACCGATAAGGGAGTAGAGGCTGAGTTCGTTTCCAACATTTCAAACCGTTTCAAAATGTCATTGACATATTTTGTCTGATGTATAAAGATTCCCTCTGCTGTTTGATCTACTTGTAGCCCCAAAAAGAACTTAATCGGACCCATAGAACTCATTTCAAACTTGCTTGTCATAACCGCTTCAAATTCCTTACACAACTCTTGATTGGTAGAACCAAAAATGATGTCGTCCGCATATACTTGCACCAACAGAATATCGTCACCTCTTTCCTTAATAAACAACGTACAATCAATAACACCTCGACGAAAGCCATTGTCGATCAGATGATTTGCAAGTGTCTCATACCAGGCGCGCGGTGCTTGATGCAGACCATAAAGTGCTTTATCAAGAATGTACACTTTATCCGGATGTAATGGGTCTACAAAACCTGGTGGTTGATTAACATACACTGTTTCTCGAATATTCCCGTAAAGAAAAGCACTCTTTACATCCATCTGGTAAACGGTGAATCTTTTATATGATGCGAAGGCTAGAAAAATCCGAATCGCCTCCAATCTCGCAACCGGAGCAAACACTTCATTATAATCCAGTTCAGGTATTTGTCGAAAACCCTGAACCACTAGCCTTGACTTGTTTCTGACAACTATACCCTGATCATCCCTTTTACAACGGTGGACCCAACGGCAACCAAGAGACTTGGCACCTTTTGGCTTAGCGACAAGCCTCCAGACACCCAGCTTCTTAAATTGTAGTAGTTCCTCTTGCATCGAATTTATCCAGTTGTCATCCAAAAGAGCTTCTTCAATATTTGCCGGTTCAATCTGGGAAATAAAGCATGCATGTGCGCAGTAGGTGACATCCCCAGATTTAAACAGGTCAATGTAGACATCGCTTTGAATTTGTCTTCTGGTGGGAACTCCAGCTGAGTGTTCACCTATTATTTTTGAAACAGGGTGATCACGTTCAGTTCGTGTAGCCGGAGTGTGAGGAATTGCGACATTAGGACCCAAATTAGTAACATCTGGATTTTCAACTTGCTCATTCACAGTAGCTGAGCCATCAGAATCTGAACCATCATCATTTGCGTGGTGCTCTGCAGTCTGATCTTGAGTACCAGGAGGAGTAGCAGCTGTTGGAGTTACTGGATCGTGAGGAATAGGATCTTCCAATTCTTCTCTGTGTGAATAATACCTTGCAACATCTTCATCGGAAAACTCTGGAAGATTAAATGATTCAAATAACGAATCATAGTCAAACATCCACGGATATCCTTTGGAAGGAATAGGTTTAGAATCCTTCTGAACATCCACCTCATACCATTCTTCAATAGCTTTAGTAGTTGGATTCCAAACTCTCTTGTTAGGAGTGTTTTATCCCAGAAATATCCCTTCTACTGCCTTTTCATCGAACTTTCCCTGTGATTTACGCTTGAGCATAGTACAAGGAGCTCCAAAGGGTTCCAAGTACTGCAAATTTGGTTTTCTTTTCTGCAATAACTCATAACAGGTTTTCTCATGACGCTTTACTACTAGCACTCGGTTTAAAGTGTAACATGCATTAGCTACCGCTTCATTCCAAAATCGTACTGGCAGTGATGAAGCAGCCAACATAGTCCTAGCTGCTTCAATCAACGTTCTGTTCTTCCTTTCTGCAACCCCGTTCATTTGTGGAGTATAGGCTGCACTGAATTGCTGTTGAATTCCTCGATCCTTGCAAAAATCTTCCATCCTCTGATTTTTAAACTCTGTACCGTTATCCGTTCTAAATCGTCGAACTTTCAACTTATACAGTATTTCCAATGTCGTAACTAACAGCTTGATATTCTCGAATGTTTCTGATTTTTCCCGTAAAAACATGACCCACGAGAATCGAGAGTACTCATCAGTCACCACTAAACAATATTTGCCTCCTGCCACACTCGCATATTTAATTGGTCCGAAAAGATCCATATGTAAAAGATCAAGTGGAGTGTCGATCGTGTGAAACTTCTTTGCTTTGTGAGACTTCTTGGATTGCTTTCCCTTTTTGCACGAAATACAGACTTCCGGCAACTGAAAACCTTTCACATTTACTCCCATAACCAAATCCTTATGCATCAGATGATTCACCTTTCTCAAACTTAGGTGTCCCATGCGTTTGTGCCACAAAATCGATTCACGTTCAGTAGCTTTCGAGACAAAAGCTTGATGTTCAGTCGAATTCACAGGAGTCTTCGACATGTCGAGCACATACAAATCTCCAACCCTTGGTGAAGTTGTAATAACCAACTCTTCTGGAACCTTGAAATCTTTACTCATGATGTAACATTGAAAATCATCAAAAATCACTTTAAATTTCTTGTCACAAATTTGAGACACAGACAACAAGTTGTTGACCAGTGCCTGAACAAAATTCACTTTATCAAAACTGATCTTGTTATTTGCAACCAATCCCTGGGCTGTGATAAAGCCTCCCTTATCTCCAGCAAAAGAAACATATCCTCCTTTAATAGTTCTGACATTCGAGAGTAGTGACATATTCCCTGTCATGTGCCTAGACGCCCCACTATCAACAATCCAGGTATTCTTGATAGGATCATAGACGACCTGCACATCAAATTGAAAAGATTAGTTCGCGATGCAAACCCAAGCCTTAATGGCTGTGGGTTTACCATCACCACCTAAAACCTGTAAGTCCACCCATTTTCCCATTGAACCATCAGGTACATTTGATGATCCAGCACCCTTAGTATCAACCTTAGGCTTCCAAGACTTTGATTCATGAGTAGAATTTTTGACATAAACAGTTGATTTATGAGTTGGTGATGGTGATCGTTTTTCAACTTGTTTAACAAGAGGTTGCTGTTTGGATTTACCAGCAGGAAGCAACTCACTGTTTTGTTTTGGAAATGATGACCGATTGTTTGAAAATCGATTTCGATTTGGGATAGAAAAACGATTTCCAGTAGACATTTTATGTTAGTCAAAACTATTCCTAGGCCTTTGTTTCAAATTTGGACAATTATAATTAACATGGCCTTTCTCCCCACAATCAAAACAAGTTCTCCATTCATTAAGGTTTTGAGAACTTCGCGTCATTCTCCGGTGATGTGTAAGAGGTTTGGAGAACATAGCATTAGGACGCATGAAGCCATTATGTTGTTGAACATTTTGTGGCTACTGGGGGTTGGTGTTTGTGTTTCTCAAGTGAGGTGGTATGAATTTTACTTTGTCAGTTTCCTTTTTCTCAACCTCTACTGATGATTCCCCGGCTTTGACAAATTTTGGTCCCTTAAGTTAAGGTCTTTTCAAAATTTTAACTTGTTTAGGTTTACTCGAAATTTTATTCGGTAACTGACGACCCAAACCCGAACCCTTTTCTTCCTCATCTGAGTCGGAAACCCAATCTTCAACCAATACAGTTTCTTTAAATTTTTCTGTTTTAGCACTTTGAGCATTTGAAGTATCTTTTGGATTGACAATAGGTGTTTGGACAATAGGTGTTTGGACAGCTGGGTCTGGTTGTTGAACAATGAATTCAATGTCCCCTTCCTCCTTTGGAGCCTTAATCAATTTGATAAAAATTGGAGGTGGACAAGTTTTGTAGTCAACCCTTGGTTTCCCTTCCCTATTCTCAGGACGTTTTTCTTTCAAGATATGATCTAAAAGGTATGATGCGGTGGAATAACTTCTAACTTGTTGATTTAAAGTTTCAAAACTGATTTTAATAGAAGCATTTTCACGTTTAAGGGCATCAATATCTTTTAAATATTTGTTAATGGAGTCCTGTTTGTTTAACAACGCTATTTCCAAATCACTGACTTGTTATGCCAAAAGTTTGTTCTTTTCTGAAAACAGTTTTTCATTTCCTTTAACAATCTTATTTTTACGAAGTTCCTCAACAAGATTGTTATTTTCTTTTCTAAGCTCATTCACTCGTTCGTCCAAAACAAAACATCTAGAACAAGAAGTGATTTTAGTTTCAGATTGTACCTTTGAAGACTCTGCAGTACCTGCCATCATTGCAAACTCCCTTTTTGTCTCTGGTGCTTCTGATTCTGCTGAAGATTCCTCAGATGATTCTTCAGATGTAATAGACTCTTCCCCGTCACTTTCTTCGTTGAGATTCAATATTTTCACAATGTTTACTTCAGCATCGGACTGATTGTTATCAATTTGAAATTGCCAGTCCAAACCTTCGTCAGATTGAGAAACTAGAGCTTTAACATCTGAATTCTCTGTACCAGTAGAGATATTTGTGCCAGTTGTCACCATAGCAGTATTCTTGTTCGCCTCAGGAGCATTTCTGTTCACATTCCTATTTTGCTGATCTCTGAAAGGGTTCTGAACAGTCCTTGGTCGTTTTGGCTTCTCACATTGACGAGCAAAGTGACCTTTCTCTCCACAGTTGTGACAAGTAATGGCAGACATATCGAAACCATACTTAGTTTCCTTGTTGGCACCGATTGTGTTACCAGTCCTTTTCACGTACTCTTTTTCCCTCCTAACAAGATTAGCGAAACCCCACATAATGTCGATTCTTTCCATCTCATCACGATCAATCTGCTCATAATCTTCACCAGTTAAGTTTATATTTCCAATTTTACCCTGCAACAAGTTATCATAGGAAGCTACTAAGGTAGTCAACATAGCCATATCTTCGGTTACACCATCCACATTTCCTTTATGAAAGTGCTCGATCTTCAAACTTGTAGCAATTGATTCTGAAGTAGTTTGAGCTTGAGACTTTTGAGTCGGAGTGCCTTGACTTGAGCTTGATTTTGAACACCCAGAATTTCCTGAATTACTCGAGGTGTTAGCAGAAAAAGTTGTCTTCAGTGGAGCATGAGTAGGAGTGGCTGGAGTGGGATCAGCGTAGTATAACGAAGGATCTTGAGTGTGTCCCTTTCTCTGAGCACGAAACTTGTCATCCTGCTCCTTTTCTCTCAGCTTGGTAAATAAATCATTTAAAGTTGTGCGAGCAAGATAGCCACTTTCCTTTAACATCTCAATGTACCCATTCCATCTTTCTGGTAAAGCATCAGCAAAACATTCTACTCGTTCTGGACCAGTTGTAACCACTGAATATCCGTGCATCTTACTAATCAGATGTTGAAAACGTCTGATAAGGTCGAACAATGATTCTCCATGTAAGCAAGTAAAGTTGTCAAACTCCTTTTTCAGTGCTCTTCCCTTCATCGACTTCAACTTGTTGTTTCCCTCACAGTCTAATTCAAAAGCATCCCACAGTTGCTTCGATAACTTGTATGTCTTGTACTGATGAAACACATATCTAGGAATTGCCTGACATAAATAAGAATAAGCTTTTTTCTCAATATCATAACTCTTCCTTTGTTCCTCGGTATATCTGTGAATGGGAATGAGGTCTCCATCTTCACCAATTGGTTCAGTATATCCATTTCTAATCATATCCCACATTTTTGAGTCCAATCCGTTGATATGAATTTCGAAACGAGGTTTCCAGTGTGGGTAGTCGTCCATTGAAATTAGTTTTGGGACCTTGTTTATACTTCCAGTTTTAGCATCATTAATTAACATTTCCGACATTTTAGAATTAGTACTTGCCATAGCATATTCCATTTTAAAAAGTGAAAATTTAATTTAAACTGCTTCGTGCGGATGAACTGCTTTGACTCGTACGGATTACTACTTGATACGTACGAATGAGAGTGATTCGTACGAACGAGACAGATAACCTAAAACTCTATACGAATGAGTTATTCGCACGGATGAACAAACTGATGTGCACGGATGAGTTCCTATTCGTACGGAGGAAACCTATCCGTACGAATGAACTAAAAGTTAAACGTTTTAAGCAAAAAATCTAGATTCGCACGAATGAATCCTAGATCCGCACGGATGAATTCCTATTCGTGCGGATGAAAACTTTTCAAGAACTTCGTCCGTATGCGCCGCTGAAACTTTAGGGTTTGGCTAAAACTCGATCTACAACTCGATTTTCTAAATCAAAACGCTTCCTATCTGCCCAGAACTTAACCTAAACAACCCAGAAACGTTTTAAGACAACAAAAACAACTTTTTGAACGTAAAATTCCAAACGTAAGTTTCAATCAAAACCGAAAAATCTTAAAGAAATCACTAGAATAACGTTGATTTCTACAACCAACGCTCTGATACCACTTTGTTGGGGTGTGTGATCTTAAGAACTCAACGTTATATCAATAACCTAGCGGAAATAAGCTATCGATTATCTAGCGAATATTTAACCTTCGGAAACGAATCAAACCAACGATTGTTGATACGATCGGACCTAAGGAAGACTATTCGGATGATTGTTTATACGTTATAAACGATTTGGAACACTAAGAAACGCAGCAGCAGCAGTTCGGCACGCACAATAAAACCCTAGCCAAACTTACCGTAATGCAGAAATAAGCTGGGTATATAGAGGCCCAGCTTTTCATCCGTACGGATGTGATTTCTATCCGTACGGATTACTTCCTATTCGTGCGGACATGATCTCGTCCGTACGAATGTAACATGTTAATAAACACTTCGTTTACTTAACTTAACCGTGCGAATGGAACCTTCATGCGCACGGATGCATCCTCATCCGTGCGAATGGAATCTGAATATTATTTAACATCACAAACATGTATTTGATTAATTCATAATGTAAACATTCAAGCATATAATTAATCAAACAATCAACATTAATATCCAAACAATACAAAGACTGATATCAGAATAAACGTTAATTACATATGAATCTAGTAACTAACAAATGCACCTACACAGGTATGATTGATTCGTATCATCTGCAACTGGACTGGTAATCATAGGGTCAGTAGTAACTTTGTCCGCATCAATTGAGTCCGCAGCAACCATCTCATCATCCGCATTAACTTGGTCAGCAGTAAGTGAGTCAGTAGAAACTTCAGGATTGATTTCAGCTTCAACTTCCATTTGTTCTACTGTTTCTTCAACCATTTGCTTCACTTCTTTCTGCTCCCCCTCAACCAATTGTTCATCTATTGCCATTTTCTCCCCTTCTTCATTCACCACCATATCAACAGTCTCTACCTCTATCTCCCCCTCAAATGCACTGCCTATCTCCATATCTTCATTATGTTTTGAGGTGGCAGTGATCACAGTATATGCACTTCCCTTATCTTCACCCTTGCTGTGACCTCCCTTCAATTTGAGGTACTTGAATTACCGTCATTATTTATATTTTATTCGCAATTGATTTCGACCCTTGTATTTCTCTTTGTTTTGCTCACGATTTACTGTTATTGAGTATCGGGTTTTTTGAATTTGCAAATTCGTCCAGGAGACGTAATAATTTTATTTTATCTAAGTGCCAATTAGTTAGTATCCTCATAATTATAAGTTAGTAGGTTTATACCAAATTTGTCGGTTATCGTATTCTTGTCCGCGAGTTATCGCACTTTTGCTCTTGTTTACTCCTTTGCCGAAATCGTGCGAATCTCGAAATCGAAAGTGAAAATATAAAATTAAATGAACCTAATATAAAGTAAATCAAAGTGTGAACTTTCCTAAGTTCAACGCAAAAAGAATCGGGAACTTTCGAAGAACGAAACTCCTTAACGATCGCGTAAACGAAAAAGCAAAAAGTCTGAATTTTGGTCGGTGCTTAGCACCTACCTGCTGGACCAATTTTTTTGTCTTTTTGTGTGAGTCATTTTTGCATGGATTCTTATTGGGCGCTCCTCCCAAACGTGTAAGACCTGTAGAAGGGGGCAGAGGAGACCCATTAGAAGTCATCATTCACTTCACAAACTCCTTTTGAATCATCACAAAACACCTACTAACTCTCTCTCTCACTCATTTTCACCATTTTCCTTTGCTTTTTCTCCCAATTCTCTCTCAAAATACTTTACATTTCCAGAAACTTTGAGACTTAAAACACATATTGGAAGAAGGATTGAAGCATAAAATCATCAAAGAAACAACTTCCTTTTGATCTCCATCAACTTTTGGTAAGGTTCTTCATAAGTTTTCTTCACTTTTCTTCCATTTTCTTCATTTTTCTCTTCATTTGTTAGAGATTCTAACACCAATCTATTTCCTTTTGCATTCCAAGCTATTGTCTTCCATTTTACATATCATTGGGAAGATCCATCTAGCTTTTCTTGAAGAGAAATTTCTTTAATATTGGTAAGTAATCTTTTACCGAAAATCTCTTCGAAAACGTTATTTATCATCATGCATGCAAGGATCTAAACTAATGGTGGTTTTATTTTGTGTTTTGGGGCTGTGATTTTCCTATCATCTCACCACCAAAAAGTTACTTTCGGGTTTATGTTCTCAAGCTTAAGATCTTGCGGTTGTATTTCGGTAAAATCGACATTTTTCCCATATTCATCTTTTATTATATATTTCGTCATTATTTCCTTTATGTATTTCGGTTATAGCCTTGAAAATGGTTAGGAATAATATATTAGACCAACACTTGTGAATATTTTGGTTATGGACAAAGATTTGGACTAAAATACATAAAGATTTAATTATTACCGAAATTAACATATTGTATGTATTAGTATGTAAAATGGTATATTTATATATATGTAACACTTGGTAAATATATTTGGAACATAATGTAAGTTGTTAACAGTAAGCGTTTTAACCAAAAAGTCTTTAAACGATCGGATTTCGACAAAACGATAAAATTCAAAATTCGGGAAATGCACCTAGTGCGCCGCACCGGGCTATTTTCCTTCAAAAAAATTCAGCACTTTGTTGTATTCGTTGTTTAACCATCTTGACGTTTTGGCTCCGTAAATTGTCGTTTTAAAGCCTCCGTTTTCATGTTACATTTCTAACAACTCTAAAACACTATTATAAATATACTAATATATATAAAAGTAACATATTATGATAAAATATCGTCTTTAGACTCAAAGACGCCAACGCAATAAAAAATGCCGAATACTTATTCAAAACGAACATATTTCTTACATTTTGACAAATAAACATTTGTTACACAATGCGATCGTAATCTAAAGCCGTCAACTATTACTTTTGCGATAAAACTTTATTAAAAACATTTATATAAAGACATTTTCCACTATATTTTGATAACTAAAAGTCTTTGTAAACTATATTTATGAAAAGTAAAGACGTACAAACTTTCTAAACGTCAAGTTAGACTTTTGCGACAACTTCAATTATCTATGTTTAAACTTAAAATAGTTGTCATTAATTTTTCAAAACCAACATCTTTGACATTTGACTTTCATAAGTCAACACCCTTGACAATTGACTTTTATGAGTCAACAATGTTGATATTTGACTTTTCTAAGTCAACTTCTTTAACAATTGACTTTTCTAAGTCAACTTCTTTAACATTTGACTTTTACAAAGTCAACAACTTTAACCTTGGTATTCAATTTTACTTTCGTCTCGAAGTAATCATTCGTTTCCAACGACATTGTGGACGAGAAAGACCGATATCTTGCCGCTCGCCCTTTTTGACGCGGAACATCGTCTCCCGAATACGTCGTCTTGATTTAAATCATTAAATGTTGGAATATTTTTTTAAACTTAATCTTAACCAACAAGGCTAAACCGAACTATACTTATAGAGGTACTGAGACTATATTATTTACTGTTTTAGGGCACTTAGGCGGTGGATTTGTGGTCCCGTGATTGTATTACCCGATATTTGCTGAAGTTGTTTTGTGAGTTATTCATAGCCCTTGTCTTAAATACTTTTGGGCTGTAAAGCGTACTTTAAAATGTTTGCATTTATGCGATAATGTTGTTAAATATCTTGTTTACCCAGTGAATTTGGTCTGCCTTAGTTTTAAGTGTTTAAGCCATGGTGGCTCCCCTCTAATACACTCGTTAAGCTTTTGCCCGTGGTTCATATGTATAGATCTGTATTGGGTTATGTACCTAACCCACATTCCTCTGTAGGCTGCTACTACGAGCGGATGTTATGACTGTAATATTAAACTGTATGATTAAACTGGTTGCCTTTGGATTAACACACCTTAGGCTAGGGGATTAAACTGATTGGTTCAGGATCGAGATGTATGACTACTTAGGCATAGTACCTTTCACTAATGGATGAATACAAGATATATGATTTTTAAACTTACATTGTTTACTGAAATTATCGATGGGTCACTTTTTACTTAAAATTGCGAATAATTCACCAACATGTTGTTGATGTCGTTTTAACGCTTTGCAGGAAATTGAGGATTTCCATTGATCATGCCATAGTTTATTTTCGGATCGCTTGCTTTTGGGAAATTTGAATTTGAACTCTTTATTGTAATTTCCATGACGATCCTTTTGTTGATTTCTTTGGAATTGTATTTGTACTAGGCGTCTTACCGCCCTTGACTTATTGATGTATTTTGTAACATTTGGCATGATCTATTTAATTTGATGTTTTGTTTATCGGTTATATTATTGTAATCTTGACTTTGATATTATAACTGGAACGCCCCGTGTTTCTGCTTCCAAGCGGGGTGTGACAGAAGTTGGTATCAGAGCCAAAGGTTATAGCGAACCGAGTGATTTTAACTGAGTAAATCACTTGGACTATGACCATAGGCTTTTTAAATCGATTTTTCTCTGATTGCAATGTGTGCACAATTTTTTTTCATACGTGTTTATTTTCGCGTTGGTATTTTGGCGTTTGGCCTTGTTTTTGTGTTGCACACATTTGCTGATCGAGTTTTATTTTCTTTCGTCTCTTTTAGAACGATGCCGCCTGTGAAGACGACATCGACGAGATGGTCAGCGAGACACGGTCGTCCGAGTGCGAGAGCTTGTAACGCGACTCCGAATGTGGAAGTCATTGATGAGGATATGGATATGATGACGGACGTCAATCAGCTCATAGCCGAACAATTAAAAACCATGATGCCTACCATGATCGCTCAGATTAAGGATAGTATCGGTACGGAAACTGGTACGGGGTCTAATGGTTCGGATCAGGATGGTTCCGAGCCGAGGGTTAAAGGTGAAGGTCATGAGGTTAATGGTACCGGTGGAGGAACGGGACACGATGGTCCTGAGGATATGGATACCGGGTCTGGTGGACCCGAGGTTGGCGTACTTGACGGTGTTGTTTCCTCCAAACTGAGCACATTCCAGAGTGTTGTGGAGATGGTGGCCACGTTAATCCAGAATGCGGTCCGTGAGGGTGGAGTACCGCCAGTTGTACTTAAGCCGAACTCCGTAAGGAAACGGAGTGGTAGCTCCAGTCATGGTAATAAACAGAGGAAGCGTAGTAGACAAAATACTCGTCAGGCAGTGACTTCAGATACCCAGAGTAGGCCCACGCTAAGGAGATAAAATGTTGGGTGTGCGGACGGTGTAAGAAATTAGGGCATACCGAGAGGTTTTGTAAGATCCCAAAGGGCAATTTTTATGAGTGTGGATCTCCCGAGCATCTTAAGAACAAGTGTCCCGAGTTGGTTACAGTGGGTGCTGGAACTTCGACTTATATGGATCCTCGAGGCGAAGCATTTGTGATTGGTACCCAAAGTAAATACCCGAAGTGTGACCGGTGTGGTAGGCACCACACCAATGATGTGGCTTGTTGGGTGTGTGGTAAGTGTAAGCAGCTAGGACACACAGTTAAGTTCTGTAAGGCCTTTAAGGGCAAGTGTTACGAATGCGGTTCTCCGGATCATCATAAGGACAGATGCCCCGAGTTAGCTTCATCTAGTGCATGTACTTTTCTTAGTTAAAGTCGGCTTGCATATATATTCTATTCGATTCTTATATTTGACCTTATTTTCCTTGCGTTACACACTATTCTCTCCTCTTCCTTTATTTTCGTCTTCTTTCTTTACGTCTTTTGCGTTGGAACCGAAGAAAGCTCTTATCTGCAAAGAAGTCGACGAGACGAGGTTGTCCTACGAGTGCGATTCCGGGAGATTCGACCCTAGATTTTAATCCGCCACTTCGCTTCGATTTTGTAATCATTGGTACTATACCAAACTATAAACTAGACTCTATCATATTTTGTGAACTTTTAAACTTTAGTTGATTAATTCCGTAAATGCATGGTTCATTTCGAACTACGCGTAATTTGGCCAACTACGCCTAGTTTGGAATAAATTATGCAAGAACGGAACGTAATTGCTATTGTTAACAGTTTCCGAGTCAATATCTCTCAATTTCTACTGATCTCCAATTTTATTCCATCTTTCGAAGAGTTTCTTATCTAATGCGTTTAAGATTTTGATATTTGCACGTCTTTACCTTTAGCGTCTTCCTTCGAAATAGAGTTAGCCGTTGGTGAGTTTTACCTGCTACCGAAGCACTTTCTGCCTATCGTGTTAGTTCCGACGACCATTCTTTTTCTGTCGACTTCATTCCGATCGCCTTAGGTAGATTCGACGTTATTAGTTGCATAGGTTGGTGGTCGAGACACCGTTCAGAGGTTATACGCTTCGAGAAGAATATCTGCATACCGTTATCGCGGATAGAACTGTTGTTAGATCAAGGGGATGAGGCGGGGAAGCGCCATAAGAACGTCTCGTGCTTGAAAGTTCGGGAGTGCATCAAATGGGATTGCTCACTCTTTCTTGCACCCCTAGTGAAGAAAGACTCCGCGGAGAAGCTGGAAGAGAAGCCCGTGGTTCGTGACTTTCCCGATGTGTTCCTAGAAGACTTGCATGGATTACCCCTAGTTGAGATGTGGAGTTTCGGATTGATTCAGTTCCGAGAGCAGCGCCAATGGAGAAGGCTCCTTGTCGGTTAGCACCCTCGGAGATGTTAGAACTGTCGAAGCAGGTCCATGATTGAGTGGACAAGGGCTTCGTTAGACAAAGTTCCCTCCTTGGGGGCGCGCCGGTACTTTTCGTAAAAAGGAAAGATGTTGAGTACAAGACGAGGTGGATGGGTAGAGTTGCATAACGATTATGATTTTGAGATTCCCTATCATCCGGGAAAAGCTAATGTAGTAGCCGATGCGTTAAGTCACAAGGAATCGGTTAAGCCGGTGAGAGTTCGCGCTATGATGGTTTCTATTCGGTCGAGTTTGAAGACTCGTATTATTCAGGCTCAACAGGAGGCTCTCACCGAGGATTGTCTGAAGGATGAAGGATTATTTTGTTGGCACGTCAGTTGGAGCCGAAAGACGACGGGGTATTGTATTTCTTGGATCGTATTTGGGTTTCCGTCGGTCTTAGGCAGTTGATATTAGATGAAGGTCACAAGTCCAATTACTCTGTTCATCCCAGAGCGGATAAGATGTACCATGACTTGAAAGATTTTTATTGGTGGCCTGGAATGAAGAGGGCGATTGCCGAGTATGTTGGAAGATGTTTGACCTGTTCTAGGGTTAAGGCTCAGAATCAGAAGCCTTCTGGCCTTCTTCAGCAACCGGAAAGCCCACAGTGGAAGTGGGAGAATATTACTATGGATTTTGTAACGAAGCTTCCTAGGTCTTCAGGAGGGTATGATGCTATTTGGGTCATAGTTGATCGGCTGACTAAGTCGGCGCATTTTCTGCCTATTCGAGAAGATTACCGAATAGAGAAGTTATCTAGGTTATATATTGATCAGATCGTGGCCAGGAATGGAATTCCTGTATCTGTTATTTCTGATCGCGACGCGCGTTTTACTTCGAGGTTATGGCAGACGCTACAACAAGCTTTAGGCACTCGATTGGATATGAGTACGAGTTATCACCCTCAGACCGATGGACATAGTGAGCGCACGATTCAGACGTTGGAGGATATGCTACGCGCGTGTGTTTTAGATTTTGGCGGGAGTTGGGATAGACATTTACCGTTGGTCGAGTTTTGATACAACAATAGTTACCACTCCAGTATTAATTGCGCGCCTTTTGAAGCTCTTTACGGTCGTAAGTGTAGGTCTCCACTTTGTTGGGCTGAGATTGGTGATAGTCAGATTACGGGTCCCGAGTTGATCCAGGAGACGACCGATAAGATCTTTAGGATCAAGGATCGTTTGTTAGCCGCGAGAGATCGCCAGAAGAAGTACGCGGATTTGCGTCGTAAACCTTTGGAGTTCAAGGTCGGCGATTTGGTGTTATTAAAAGTTTCTCCCTGGAGGGGGGTATTTCATTTTGAGAAGCGCAGCAAGTTAAGTCCACGTTTTACGGGTCCGTTTAAGATTTTGTCTCGTGTTGGACCAGTGGCTTACCGAATTGAGTAGCCATCTGAGTTGAGCGGTGTGCACAACGTATTTCATGAATCGCATCTCAAGAAATGCCTTGCTGACGAGTCGTTGATTGTCCCTTTGGAAAAGCTACGCTTAGATGATTCGCTTCGCGTTATAGAGGAGCCGGTAGAAATCGTTGACCGAGAGGTTAAGCGCCTGCGGCGGAGTAAAATTCCTATTGTTAAGGTCCGATGGAACTCTAAGTTTGGAGCTGAGTTACGTGGGAACGGGAGGACGAAATGCAGCGGAAATTTCCCCATCTATTTTCTCCTAGTGCTGCTCATTAGTAATTTCGAGGACGGAATTCTTTTAACCGGGGGAGGCTGTGACGTCCTGTCAATTTGAGGTACTTGAATTACCGTCATTATTTATATTTTATTCGCAATTGATTTCGACCCTTGTATTTCGCTTTGTTTTGCTCACGATTTACTGTTATTAAGTATCGGGTTTTCTGTATTTGCAAATTCGTCCCCGAGACGTAATAATTTTATTTTATCTAAGTGCCAATTAGTTAGTATCCTCATAATTATAAGTTAGAAGGTTTATGCCAAATTTGTCGGTTATCGTATTCTTTGTCCGCGAGTTATCGCACTTTTGCTCTTGTTTACTCCTTTGCCGAAATCGTGCGAATCTCGAAATCGAAAGTGAAAATATAAAATTAAATGAACCTAATATAAAGTAAATCAAAGTGTGAACTTTCCTAAGTTCAACGCAACAAGAATCGGGAACATTCGACGAACGAAACTCCTTAACGATCGCGTAAACGAAAAAGCAAAAAGTCTGAATTTTGGTCGGTGCTTAGCACCTACCTGCTGGACCAATTTTTTTGTCTTTTTGTGTGAGTCATTTTTGCATGGATTCTTATTGGGCACTCCTCCCAAACGTGTAAGACCTGTAGAAGGGGCAGAGGAGACCCATTAGAAGTCATCATTCACTTCACAAACTCCTTTTGAATCATCACAAAACACCTACTAACTCTCTCTCTCACTCATTTTCACCATTTTCCTTTGCTTTTTCTCCCAATTCTCTCTCAAAATACTTTACATTTCCAGAAACTTTGAGACTTAAAACACATATTGGAAGAAGGATTGAAGCATAAAATCATCAAAGAAACAACTTCCTTTTGATCTCCATCAACTTTTGGTAAGGTTCTTCATAAGTTTTCTTCACTTTTCTTCCATTTTCTTCATTTTTCTCTTCATTTGTTAGAGATTCTAACACCAATCTATTTCCGTTTGCATTCCAAGCTATTGTCTTCCATTTTACATATCATTGGGAAGATCCATCTAGCTTTTCTTGAAGAGAAATTTCTTTAATATTGGTTAGTAATCTTTTACCGAAAATCTCTTCGAAAACGTTATTTATCATCATGCATGCAAGGATCTAAACTAATGGTGGTTTTATTTTGTGTTTTGGAGCTGTGATTTTCCTATCATCTCACCACCAAAAAGTTACTTTCGGGTTTATGTTCTCAAGCTTAAGATCTTGCGGTTGTATTTCGGTAAAATCGACATTTTTCCCATATTCATCTTTTATTATATATTTCGTCATTATTTCCTTTATTATTTCGGTTATAGCCTTGAAAATGGTTAGGAATAATATATTAGACCAACACTTGTGAATATTTTGGTTATGGACAAAGATTTGGACTAAAATACATAAAGATTTAATTATTACCGAAATTAACATATTGTATGTATTAGTATGTAAAATGGTATATTTATATATATGTAACACTTGGTAAATATATTTGGAACATAATGTAAGTTGTTAACAGTAAGCGTTTTAAACAAAAAGTCTTTAAACGATCGGATTTCGACAAAACGATAAAATTCAAAATTCGGGAAATGCACCTAGTGCGCCGCACCGGGCTATTTTCCTTCAAAAAAATTCGGCACTTTGTTGTATTCGTTGTTTAACCGTCTTGACGTTTTGGCTCCGTAAATTGTCGTTTTAAAGCCTCCGTTTTCATGTTACATTTCTAACAACTCTAAAACACTATTATAAATATACTAATATATATAAAAGTAACATATTATGATAAATATCGTCTTTGGACTCAAAGACGCCAACGCAATCAAAAATGCCGAATACTTATTCAAAACGAACATATTTTTTACATTTTGACAAATAAACATTTGTTACACAATGCGATCGTAATCTAAAGCCCTCAACTATTACTTTTGCGATAAAACTTTATTAAAAACATTTATATAAAGACATTTTTCACTATATTTTGATAACTAAAAGTCTTTGTAAACTATATTTGCTAAGGTTGAGGCTCGGGTCTCTGATTGGAAGAACAAATCTTTATCTATTGTGGGTCGATTACAACTGGTTAAGTCTGTTCTTGCATCCATGCATGTTTATTGGGCTTCGGTCTTCATTCTTCCCACTCGTGTTCTTCTGGAAATTCAGCAAATTATGCGGAAGTTTTTATGGAGTAATGGTGAATACCGCAGGGGAAAGCAAAGGTGGCTTGGGATGCTGTTTGCTTGCCTAAATCTGAAGGCGGTCTTGGGATTCGGCAGCTTGATCTTTTTAACCAAGCCCTTATGGTTAGTCAGCTTTGGAAGCTTCTTATGCGTAAGGGGTCCTTATGGGTTGCTTGGACCCAGTTGCACAAGATAAGGGATCGTAACTTCTGGACTATTCCATGCCGTGGTTCTATGTCATGGGGATGGAGAAAGTTGTTACAGCTGCGGCCAGTTGTTCGTGACTTTATTTGGCACAAGATTGGTGATGGTAATGGTACTTCGATTTGGTTTGACAAGTGGTGTGATTTGAGTCCCATTGCGGATTTTGTGTCCACTAGGGACATGTATGGGGCGGATCTTTCTATCTCATCCAAGGTTGCAGATATTGAGGCGTCCGACTCTTTGGTATGGCCTCCAGACCTTGGTACTGCTTACCCTTCTCTTCTCTCTATCCCCACACCTAGTCTTAGTACTGGGTTGCAAGATAGTCTGGAGTGGAGGGATAGGTCTGGGTCAGTTCAGACGTTTTCGGTTCGAGCTGTTTGGAATGCTATTGGTCCGTATCATAATCCGGTTCCTTGGGCAGATGTGGTTTGGTTCTCGAATAATATTCCAAAGCATGCTTTTCTTGTTTGGCTTGCAATCAAAGGCAAGCTCAGAACTCAGGATGTTCTTCGCTCTTGGGATGTGTCTTCTTCGCTGGTTTCTCATTGTACTCTTTGTGAAATTCAGCCGGATTCTCATGCTCATCTTTTTTTCGATTGTCCTTATGCCAGGCAAGTTTGGTTTCAAGTTCGGGGGCAGGCTGGTCTTCAGAGTAGTCCACCATGTCTAACGGACATCGTTGGGATCATTCTTCCATTTGCTCATCATCGGTCTTCGGCAAGTGTCATAGCCAAGCTGGTTCTGGCGGCAGCCATGTATTTCATATGGCGCGAAAGAAATGAAAGATTATATACGGGATCCAAAAGAACGGTCAATGTTCTTGTGGACAATATTTTGGCTGATGTTCGTGCCAGGCTAATGTCATGTAGGTTCAAGAATTCGAGAGCGGCTTTGGATCTGTTGAAGAATTGGAATATTCCGGAATCTCTTCTGATTTAGGCGATTTCGTTGTTTAGTATTCTATTTCTTGTATTGTTTAGTATGTAGACAGATGGTTTGTCATCTCGTCTTAGTCTGTTCAAGCTAGTCTTGAGGTTAATGTGGTATTTCAGCCACATTCCATTGTACTCTATTGGTTTTTGGTGTTAATATAATTTACCGGGGTAATTTCCCTTATACCAAAAAAAAAAGTAAAGACGTACAAACTTTCTAAACGTCAAGTTAGACTTTTGCGACAACTTCAATTATCTATGTTTCAACTTAAAATAGTTGTCTTTAATTTTTCAAAACCAACATCTTTGACATTTGACTTTCATAAGTCAACACCCTTGACAATTGACTTTTATGAGTCAACAATGTTGACATTTGACTTTTCTAAGTCAACTTCTTTAACATTCGACTTTTCTAAGTCAACTTCTTTAACATTTGACTTTTCTAAGTCAACTTCTTTAACATTTGACTTTTCTAAGTCAACTTCTTTAACATTTGACTTTTACAAAGTCAACAACTTTAACCTTGGTATTCAATTTTACTTTCGACTCGAAGTAATCATTCGTTTCCAACGACATTGTGGACGAGAAAGACCGATATCTTGTCGCTCGCCCTTTTTGACGCGGAACATCGTCTCCCGAATACGTCGTCTTGATTTAAATCATTAAATGTTGGAATATTTTATTAAACTTAATCTTAACCAACAAGGCTAAACCGAACTATACTTATAGAGGTACTGAGACTATATTATTTACTGTTTTAGGGCACTTAGGCGGTGGATTTGTGGTCCCGTGATTGTATTACACGATATTTGTTGAAGTTGTTTTGTGAGTTATTCGTAGCCCTTGTCTTAAATACTTTTGGGCTGTAAAGCGTACTTTAAAATGTTTGCATTTATGCGATAATGTTGTTAAATATCTTGTTTACCCAGTGAATTTGGTCTGCCTTAGTTTTAAATGTTTAAGCCATGGTGGCTCCCCTCTAATACACTCGTTAAGCTTTTGCCCGTGGTTCATATGTATAGATCTGTATTGGGTTATGTACCTAACCCACATTCCTCTGTAGGCTGCTACTACGAGCGGATGTTATGACCGTAATATTAAACTGTATGATTAAACTGGTTGCCTTTGGATTAACACACCTTAGGCTAGGGGATTAAACTGATTGGTTCAGGATCGAGATGTATGACTACTTAGGCATAGTACCTTTCACTAATGGATGAATACAAGATATATGATTTTTAAACTTACATTGTTTACTGAAATTTATCGATGGGTCACTTTTTACTTAAAATTGCGAATAATTCACCAACATGTTGTTGATGTCGTTTTAACGCTTTGCAGAAAATTGAGGATTTCCATTGATCATGCCATAGTTTATTTTCGGATCGCTTGCTTTTGGGAAATTTGAATTTGAACTCTTTATTGTAATTTCCATGACGATCCTTTTGTTGATTTCTTTGGAATTGTATTTGTACTAGGCGTCTTACCGCCCTTGACTTATTGATGTATTTTGTAACATTTGGCATGATCTATTTAATTTGATGTTTTGTTTATCGGTTATATTGTGGTAATCTTGACTTTGATATTATAACTGGAACGCCCCGTGTTTCCGCTTCCAAGCGGGGTGTGACACTTGCTCTCTTCAGATGAGAACAAAACAATTGGTTCTTTCACCCCCTTGTTATCATCTGCAGGAGAGTCATCTGAAGATGAGGAGCTGGAAGGTCTTGGTGAGTTTCCAGCACTTCGTGTGGTGATTCTTTTGGGCAGTAACTGGGCTGATAATAATGCTTGTTGTGCCAGCACCTGTTGCACCAAAGAGGTTAGAGTAGACAGCATTTCACCCTGTTTTTCAGCCTTCACCATTAGAGATCGGTACACATCCATCAATTCCAAAAACTGACCACTAGTACCCTCACCCCTTTCCTGTTGGGTACCAACAGGCGGTTGATCATAGGGAATAGAGAAACTCTCCTGCCTGGCAGAAGCATGTAACTCTCCCATGGTCTTTTGGCGCCACGGACCACCTTCCAAAGATGAGAGCAAGTCCTCAGCAATGGATGGTGTTGTCGTAGTTTAGGTCTTAGTTATGTTGATACTGTCCCGAGCTTCACTATGAGAAGTGAAAGCTGCAGTAGTATCAGCCCTCCCTACATGGTCTCCCCCCTCCTTATGGACCAACTCAGTGAACAAGGGGGTATGTTCAATGTTTTCCCCTAATGTTTGAGTCATTCCTGAAGATGTTTCAGGTAATGATTTTGCAGTGTGAGAGTGGGGGATGGTTTTAGAAACAAGAGACTGAGTAACCCTCTTGATTCTTTTGAAAGTAGGCTTGGATGGTTTGTGAGGTGATGAAACTGTGGGTTTAGTTACTTTAGAAGTAGTAACTGGTGCAGTAGCAAACGGAGTAGAACTCACAGTAGCAACTGGAGGTACATTGACAGTATCAACTGCCGTAGTAACCTCTGGGATAACACCCTCAGTACCAGCTACAGATATGGCACTAGTGCTCACAGAGATTGCAGTAGTACTGATGGTGGCAGCTGTGGGTTGGGACAGAGGTGAAGTCACTTGTCCTTCAGCTGGAGGAATGGTGATCACCAACATTGTAGAGAACAATGGTGTCACATTAGATGAGCCGCCCTTATTAAGTTGCCTCATATTTGTAAAAACTTTCTTTGAGTGAGCATGTGAGAAAAAGCATTTTTCTGATCTAGTAAGATCTTTAAGCTCACAGTTAAAAAGGTGTTGAAGAAAGCGAGGATACATTAAGAATTTAAGTTTTGGGTTTAAAATATTCCATCGCATTCCTTCAAAGATCATGTACGAAAAATTGTATGTTCTTTTTGTTGCCAAACAAACCATGGCATTAGCTAGAGCAGAGCTACCTTCATGCCATCCTGTTCGTTTTTGGGATATACATTGTTGCAAAGTATGCAACATTAATTTCCATTGAGGGGATAGTTTTACCTTGAGAAAGGTCGAAAGATTTAAGTTCCCCTCATATCCCATTTTTGTAAAATTTTCAATCAGGATGTCATAAGGAAGTTTTACCATACCTCTGGAGTCTTGCAGTTGTAGATGTTTGCGTAGAGAAGACTCTGTAACTTTGATTGCTTTGCCATCCACCACCGCATTAATGGCCGCCTCTGTATCATCAAGTTCAGGATGTCCAGAAATCCCTAATGTGAGATTCATCAATTTCTGGATTAATGGTTAACGTCGTTTTTATTTTCGATTGATTCAAGAAATCAATGATTTGGTGGAAGTCAGCGTTTTCATCATTCTTTTCCAAGAAAGCTACCATGTTGTGAGTTTTGTGAATCGGTAGTTCTGCCATTGTTGTAATTTGATGATCGATTATGAGAGTAATGAACAAGAAGGCAAACAGTTAGTCACAAAAATAAAGAAAATTGAGAATTTTGAGTCTAACGGTAACTTTTTAGGAAGATTTAGGGTTCTTTAGAAAAGGTAATTCTAAAACGGTTAAAAGGAACCCCTATTTATACTGAAAATTCGTAACCACTTGTGGACTCCGATTAGACGCGGGTAATGATTTAAATGTAACGGTCCAATTAGAAATTGCCACGTGTCAGTAGTAGTTGTGCCTCGCGCCTGAATTTTAAAAAATAGGTCCAATCGGAACTTGCCACGTGTAAAAGTTGGTTACAAGTTGTATTTTGACTTGTCAAATCACCATTAATTAGGGTAAACTTATTGTTTAAGAAACCTTTTAATATGGTAATCTGCGGTATTAACAAATGAGGCCGTAGTAAGTTGGTTAAGCGTCCGTAGTAATGGTTCATAGGCCGTATTAACTGGACTGTCCGTAGTAATGTGAGTTACTGGCAGTATTAATCTAGAGGTCCGTAGCAACACATTATTTGTCCGTATTAACCATTCCGTCCAAATAAATAGACTTAGGGCAGTAGTAGTTAAACCTTCCCTTAATACTAATCGTTTGGCCGTACTAATCATACTTTGGTCACGATTTGTTTTTACTATTAATATTGCAGTAGTAACATAGTACAATACTAGAAAGTAAGGTACTTGATTTTCATCATAAGGTTACTACTGCTTCTCGAAGGGACTTGTTTTGAAACAATAGAAATACTAAGAGAAAAGGATATAAGTTATTAATCCATATTGATCATTCCAATACTTGTAATCAAGAATGTGAATCTTCCCACATCAAATGCTTTTGTGAGAAGGTCAGCAAGCTGATTGTCAGTGTGGATTTTCTCAACGTGGATCAATTTCTTCTCGTTGCAATCTCTTATGAAGTGGTAGCGTATCTCTATATGCTTTGTTTTGGAGTGTTTGACTGGATTGTTGATGATGCTTATTGTGCTTTGATTGTCAATATAGATTGGCGTGTTCATGAAGGAATAGTCATAGTCCATCATTTGATTTTGTATCCAAAGTACTTGAGCACAACAACTAGCAGCGGAAATGTACTCAGCTTCTGTGGAAGAGGTTGACACCTTTGTTTGCTTTTTGCATTACCATGACACCAGTCTTGAACCAATAAATTTGCATCCTCCAGTCGTTGATTTCCTGTCTAAGTTTTCACCACCATAGTCACTGTCAGTAGAAGCAATTAAATCAAAAGGAGAGTCTTTAGGATACCATAAGCCTAAGTTAGGCTTTCCCTTTAGGTAACGAAAGATTCTCTTGACTGCAATGAGGTGTGACATCTTGGGCCTTGTTTGATATCTTGCACATACACAAACTCCAAACATGATGTCTGGTCTTGAAGCTGTGAGATACATGAGAGATCCAATCATTGATCGATAGTTATGTATAACCACATCCTCCCCCTCAAGATCAGCCGTCAATTTTTTGTGAGTTTCAACTGGAGTGCTTGCAACTTTGGCATCCATGAGTCCAAATTTGGTTAGGATGTCCTTGACATACTTGGATTGGCTTATAAAGAGCCCATCCGGTTTTTGCTTAACTTGTAGACCCAAGAAAAAAGTGAGTTCTCCCATGGAACTCATC
>CAJVGC010000590.1:51517997-51556481 GCA_910822075.1 Senecio squalidus | reverse complement strand
AAATAAGAATGTTTTAGAAACTGTCAAAATAAAGTTTTGGAAGATAATAACTAATTGCATGTTCAATCTAAACAACAAAAACGAGTATTTGTAAAGATTTATGTCATTTGTGTACAAAAACGATTTTTATCTAAATAATACTTAGATCTATGATTTTGTGGTTAAAAGTTGTTTAGAATCTGTGAAAACACTATTTTATAAAGTACCTACTGGTTGCATGTCGAAACCCTTAAGTCACAAAACGTTTTTAGCAAGAAAAACACAAAACGGGAAACGGACAGCAGCTAGGTGCGCCGCACCTGTGACCAGGTGCGCAGCACCGAGCTGCTGTTCACCCGAAAATCGTCGTTTTTACTCGTTTCAAGTTTACGTTTGCATTCTGGACTTTTACTTTACTGTAGACTGAGATAAATAATATTAATAACTTTGATGAATCACTTTGGACTCTTTGGACTATTTTGGACTATATTATACGTATTATTGTGTTTTAGGTGATTTGTGAACGGAAGTGGCGGTGTAATTTTTGGACATGAAATTTGGGCGCGGAAGCGCTGCCCAAATTTCCCTAGAAATTATGAAACCACTTCAGTAAGCAAAAGCACTTAAGATGTAATAATCAAAAACAATAAACTTTCAAACTAAACTCAACGTTAATCGCTTCGGACAAAATTTTCGGAACAATATTGGACTTAATCTTTATTTTCAAACAAAAGTCACACAATATCTCCTATACATACAACACTTAATAAGAAGTTAACTTTTGTATTATATTGGTAATCCTTAGGCATTCCGTGATTCCCGGCTCATTTCCGACCGACTCCGAGTTCCATTCTCTTCGCAAACCGTGAGTTACATCCCCACTATGTTTTACTTTTAATACTTTTCAACATTAATTTACGTTTAGATTTATTTTTAATTATTGTATTGTATTTTTTTTTTTAATTATTGTATTGTGTTTTTATTTTAATTATTGTATTGTATTTTTATTTTAATAAATGTATTATTTATTTTATTTAAATCTTTTAAGAAAAAAAAAATTAAACTCCCACAACCTCCACAACCCTCTCTATCATAACAACCCCACAATCTCACAACCCTCATTTTCACTGCCACGTCATCACCTTTTTCTCCACAACCACCCACAACCCTCATTGTCACTCATTATCACTCCGGGTGCTCTAACAACACAATATTCACTTTCCCCTATAATTATATATCATTAAATAGAAACCAAATAAAAATATACAAAAAGATTATAAAATATAAGAACCACTTTCTTATCTCTTTTATCTCTTTTATCAAGAGATTTTTGATAACCTTTTCCTACTTTTGATACTTTCTCAACTACCACCCATCGTCACCCCCTTTTCGATATGCCTTTCATTTCCGGTAACCACCACAAAACCAAAACCGTAATCTCTATTTTTTCACTTTGGTTCAACATTCACAAATAATAAAAATTAGAACTAACTACTCCTTTATCTAAAAGAAAAATTAGATCTGCCAAATGGAAAGGTTTTAATTTTTAGGTAATGTTTGATTTTGTTTAGGGATCTCCGGTCGTGAGGATGTTTTCGGCGGTGGCGATGTTGGTTAATTAAGCATGTTGTTGTAATGTTTTTCCCATTAATTTGTTTTGATCTTGTTATGGATGAGGAAAAAAGACCGGATTAGTTGATTTTGAAAATATTTTTTTTTCTCCGTCATGTGATTCCAAATTTTTATAATTAATGGGCAAAATGTTAGTAAAATGCTCTTTGGCTATGAAGGAGAGAAGAAAACTTATTACGGGTTTGAAAGTGGTGTGGAGGTAGAAGGTTAGACGGTGGTCGGCGAAAGAGGACCGACGAAGTGGTAGGTTTTGAAGATGGTTTTGTTTTGGAACGATGATGTGCTGTCTTTTATTTGTTTTATATATCTTTATTTTAGATTAATTGTTAATAGAAAACATATAAAAGCTAAAACAAAAATGTAAGGGTATTTCAGTCATTTACTTGCGACGAAGAACCGATCCACCGATCCGTAACAAGGGACAATATCCGAAAGAAAAAAAAGATTAGGGACTAAACTCGTAGAACCAACAAACCACATGGACTATTTATGTAGTTAACACTAAACTTAATTTTGCTTTCAAATCTACAATTGAAATTTCAATTTGTTTAACAAATTTTACTTCAAAAAAAAAAAAACATCGGTAAAGCCCTAGAAGTCGGCGAAATCTAAAGTATTTGGTAATCAGCAAGCGAATCAGTAGAGTCGTGGTGATGGGGAAACAAAAAGGAGAATCAGCAAGAACCAAAGCTCGTCCTTCTAGTAGCAGGTACCACCTACATCATCTTTTTTTTGATCAATTGTTTGAAATTAACGACGATTTGTTGTTTGTAATTGCAGTTTAGCTGCTTCGCTACTACCAGCTACAGGTGCTACAGCCATTGGTTTTGGTGGTTATGTCGGCACTTCACGTCTTCCTGATACTTCTTCTTTCCAAACATCAACAACACCAGATACTGCCGATTCTCCTTTCCAGGTACTACTTTTTAGCTTACTTGTTAATTAGATATTAATATATACCTTGGATTTCATTATTTTATATTATTAGGACTTCGATGGCGAGTTGTCCCAACATTTGAAGAGGCTTGCTAGAAAAGATCCAACCACAAAGGTACTAATAATTCGTTATGTTTACATGTTGCACATTAATTATTATTACTTTTTTCTTTTAACTGTTTTACGTTTTTTCCAGCTTAAGGCTTTGACAACTTTATCTTCACTGCTAAAGGAAAAATCATCTAAGGATGTATCACTGATTATTCCACAATGGGTATGCTTGCTTATTACCATCATCTTAGCCTTTTGCTGCCATGTTAGTTGGTTAGCTGTAAGTATTAGAGGCTTGATATTTTATTTTCTCTGTAGTCGCTTTGCTAGATGGTTTCGACACACATTTAAGTAAATATGTAGTTAATTAGACTCAAAGTGAGTTTCCTGCTTTTCTTAGAGATTATGCCCATAAGAAAGTCAATGCCATTTGAAAACGTAACGACATGACTTTGGTTCATGTTATGGAGCGACGAGTGATTGGCAATATGTTCAAACACATTTACAATTGGGGTTCATTTAAAGTATGCCTTCTTTTTCAATGAGCAATATAGGAGTGTATGATTGTTCACCACTATATGTTCGAAAGGCCCAAGTTTGCATCTAATTGGTGTTAAAGGAAAGTACGTATAAAAATAAGGTTCTTCATTTGATTGAACAATTACTTGTAGATGTCTCTTTACTATTTCCAACTTCTTGTAATCTCAGTGCTGCATACTTAAACTTATCTTTTCATATATATAAGTGTCCCGGCCAGTCCACCACAATGCTTTTTAAGAATTTCGAGGCATAGCAAATATATCACTTTTATTAGTTAACGTATTTAACTGTTACTTATATGTGCTTTATGTTTCTAGGTAAGTTTAAAGTTTTAGAATGTTAGGTCTATCTAGATAACTCCATAATGTAGATGACGTATTTTTAAGTTATTTTTCCACTTTCTCTAATTTGACACATTTACTGATTCCGTGTCTTGCGACTACATACGTTTCTTGATGTAGGCATTTGAATACAAGAAGCTGCTACAAGATTACAACAGGGAGGTTCGCCGAGCCACTCATGAGACTATGGCTTGTCTTGTTAACGCACTTGGGTTCGGCTTTTATCTTATGTTCAAAATAATGCATAACATGGAAATGTTTTAGTATATGTAACAAAACTAAAATTTCTCTAAAATCTGGCGCGTAAGGGGTTTTTAGACCATTTTCTTTACCAGATTCGTTATTTTTCCTATCGTTGGAAATCTAATCAAAATGGTGTATATTGTCAATAAAGGTTTCTTGAGCTTAGTACAAATAGTTTCTATAATTTATCATGCAAACTTTGGCTATTTCATATTGTCATAAGGTGTCACATGAAGCATTTTTGTTTGCTATTATCCAAATTCTTATTGGATGCTTTTCTTTCCCTCTAAATCCATTCTAGGAGAGATTTGGCTCCACATTTGAAGTCTTTGATGGGGCCTTGGTGGTTTTCTCAGTTTGATGCAGTTCATGAGGTTTCTCAAGCTGCAAAAAGATCATTGCAGGTTTCGAATTGCTTCTTATACTACACAATACTTATTCTATGTACTGCTTGAATTATCTTGCTAATTTGTTTAGGGGACTCGCTATTTCTTATAGGGTGAGATGCCTTGGTGGTTTTTAAGTAATAAATATTTAGGAACCAATAATTTAGTCTTTGAAATACAAATGTTATTTAGGTTTCTTGGAGATGCGATGTGTTTATTAATGTGTAGAACGTAGAGAAAATTAGAAGAAAGCATTTACATGTTAAAGTCTATAAAAGTTAACTTGAGTCGTCAATGCATGATGCTTGTTTTTACTCTTTTCCTATAAGGGAAAGTAACAAAAAGATAGCTATAGTTTTAATTTTGTCTACAAAAAACAGGCTGCTTTTCCTGCACCAGGACGAAGATTGGATGCTCTTATGCTGTGTACGGATGAGGTCTTTATGTATTTAGAAGAGAACCTAAAGCTCACTCCACAAAGTATGTCTGATAAGGCAGTTGCTTTGGACGAGCTGCAAGAGATGCATCAGCAGGTATACACAATCATCAACCTTGCCAAATTATATAATTCAGGGTTAAATGCACACAATAGCAACGTACTTTAGGCCGTTCCGTTTGGTAATCGTCATCTTTTGGTAGGTTGAAAGTCCTCCATAATGTATTCAAAACCTTGTAAGTTTGTTTTATTAAAAAGATCAATTTTGTAATATGGAATTGTAATTATATTTTATCTCATATTTCTGACTGTGATGCATAGCACTCCGACCTAACACCCCGACCGGCCCCATACTAATAAGCACCTTTTTATCTCCAACATATTACACTGTCCTTACCTGGGTGTTCTTTCTGAGATTGCAGGTCATCTCGTCATCCTTGTTAGCATTGGCTACACTCCTCGATATTCTAACAAGTGAAAAACATGGTTCATCTGAACCAAAACATGCTCTCAAAGCAAGATCCACTGCCATATCTCATGCAGAGAATTTGTTATCGGATCATAAATGTTTCCTTGAATTCCTGAAGTCGCAGAATTCTGCTATCCGATCCGCTGCATATTCACTTGTTAGAAGTTGTGTTAAACACATTCCCCATGCTCTGAATGAACCAAACATCAAAACCCTCGCACCTGCAATACTTGGTGCATTTCAAGAAACGGACCCTACTTGCCATTCTTCTATGTGGGAAGCCTTGCTACTGTTTTCTAGGAAGTTTCCAGAAAGTTGGGCAACTTTGAATATTCATAAAACGGTGCTTAACCGTTTTTGGAACTTTTTAAGGAACGGGTGCTTTGGATCTCAGCAAGTATCTTACCCAGCTTTAGTTCTATTTTTAGATTGTGTGCCTCCTAAAGCTATAACAATGGATAAATTCTTCCTGGACCTATTTCGGAATTTTTGGGCTGGAAAAGTTCATTCTCAGTCCTCAGACAATGATCAATTAGCGTTTTTCTGTGCATACCGAGAATGTTTTCTCTGGGCACTACACAATGCTCAAAGGTGAGTTTCAATTAGTGTTTATTTATTTTTATAACTTTTTTTTTTTGTGTTATATGTTGTGCACTATAGGTTACTTTTTTCCGTAACATTCGTGTTCCTTTCATCTAACTTAGAGCATGCCATTATAATCAGAGGTGACAACATCGGTGGGTTGGGTGACAGGTCAAAACGGGTTTGGGTTTGATCTCTAAATACTTATATGGTCCAAATTTTGTACACTTTTTGGGAATAATTAATGTGTCAAAAAACTCAACTAAGATTATAAAAGTAATATTTGTTTCATCAGTTATTCATTGTGTTAAAATATTATGTAGAAGGTTTTATGCATTAGAAGTACAGTTTCGACGAATTTTGGCCACTTCTTTTCTAAGCTCTTTCAAAAAAATATACCCGTTAGGGATTGTCGTTGTTTCTCTTTGGACTCACTATTTCTCTTTGATATCAGATATTGTGATGGTGTAGAAGCTATCCATAGTTTTCGGCGGACTATTGTTGATGAGGTGTTGTTAAAGCTTATGTGGCATGACTACCTTTTGGTTCCATCTTCTGACGAGAACATGAAAAAGTTAGGCAACAAGTATCAAGTTGGCCATGTGCAAGAGTTTGGAAGATGCATTATTGATATCCTTTCGGGCTTGTTTTCATTGGAACCTAATCTCTTATCAGTATTTTGCCAAAAATTTGAAGAGTTTTGCCTAGAAGCATTCCATCAAAGCAACAACATTGAAAGCTGCGAGAATGTCGATAAAATAATCAGGTTTTTGTTGTTAGTAGATCTACATGCTGTGCAGAAAGGTGTAACATGGCCCTTATCTTATTTAGTGGGTCCTATGTTGGCAAAGTCTTTCCAGCTAATTCAAACTACTGTAAGTTCCTATCCGTTATCAATTATATTTACTTCCACTTGTCATATTCTTTCCATTTGCTTTAATTATTTAGTGTTGTAAGGCATTCTTACCTTGTTTCTGACCAGTGATCTATAAGCATTTTGTAATATTTTTGAACTATTAATTTTCTTGTTAATGATTTTAGGACTCATCAAATGCTGTTAAATTTATGGTTGTTGCGGTGTCTATATTCGGACCACGCAAGTTCGTTCAGGAAGTTGTTCAGGAAAAAAATGAGTCCAATTGTCGATCAGAGGAAATGAATAGAGACCTGAGCGTAAAGCAGTTTTTTCAATACTTTAAGGAGATTTTTGTTCCTTGGTGCTTGAAAACAAACAGCTGCTCTACCTTGGCCCGACTAGATCTCTTAGTTGCATTACTAGATGATGAGTGCTTTTCTGACCAATGGGATGATGTAATTTTACATGCAACTGCTACCAAAAATACTTTCTTGTTAGCTCTTCTTGTGGAGAAAACAAGAGAGAAAACCTTAACAAGGACAGTGACCGGAAATTCAAATCACTGGCATCATGAACTTCTGGATTCTACTGCTCTTTCCATTGCTCGTTCTCTTCCTCCCTTTGGATCTTCCGATGCCCGGTTCATCCGGTAGGTTAAAATACGATTTTGATACACACACACCACACAATTCTGATTGTCTGCCAAGAATGAGTACAACAATAATTACCGTGCCCTATAACTTTATAACTAGACTGTAACAAAAATATTAATAGGAATAATTGGTGTGAAAGTGAGCATATAGATACCACAGATGTGTGAATTCTTGCTTCTGACTTTGAATTTTTTTTTCCGTCTATATTTCTAGTAAATGTATTTTATTATCTTTTTTTATCATCTTAGTGTTGCTCTTGGAGGGATAACAGAAGAAGATCAAATGTCCTATGTGAACGAGAATACATCAATCTTGATCTTGAGGGAAATCCTCCAAAAGTTGCAAACCTTCATCGGGGCTTCCAACTTTAAATGGGTTAGGGGTGCTAATGTTTTCTTGAATGCTGAGGAACATGTCACCATCAAGGGATGTGAATTTTCATCAACAAGTGTACTTGAAATGGCCAATTTTGCCGTGGATGTACTTAATGGTAGCTTGTTTAGATTAAAGACTCTTAGTAAGAGCCCTGGCTTGGTTCCAGGTTTATTGGCTGCATTATTCGTGATTGATTGGGAACATAGCACATCAGCATTGTTCTTTGATGATGAGGCATATGAGAAGGGCACGGATCGAGTCAGTTTTTGTAATTCTGTGCATGCTTTTCGCAGAAAGCTCAGTAAGTTTGTTAAGACTCTTAGCTTAGATTGTCGGAGATCATTGTGCAATATTCTGGTTGAGGTCATCCGGTGTGCTGTATTAAAAGAAGATGAGTTAGAAATTGATAAAGTCACATCTCTGGCCTGCCTGTATGTTCTAGATGTACTTGACAGTGTTTGTGAAGGTCAAGTTGAGGAACAAACATTTTTAGACCTGCTTCTAAACAAGGGTGATTCATGGCCTTTGTGGGTCATGCCTGATACCAGAGATGGACAACGATCAGCTACTTTGAAATTTGATATTGTTTCTGATGTGAGTAATCTTTTTCTTTACATTTATTTCGTCAGCCGTCATGCTAAAAACTTGTTTAACCCGTTTTTCATCAACCTATTTTCAGTTACTGTTACTTTGTTAATATATTGACACAAGTTCTTTGTTTTATTGTCCTTTGCATAATTAACGCCTATTTACTTGATCAAACCTGTTTCCATATACTAGATTTGTTGCACGTAACAATGTACTACCTATATCGTATTTCTGTGCTGTTCTTGCTAATTTTCTTATGGCGGGCTAGGTTACTAAAATATAATATGATAATCCATTCATTGAACTTGAACATTTGACGAATCTGTTTTGTTTTTTGTTTTTTTTGTTTTTTCGCTTCCGGTAATTTTAAATATCTTTATCTCATCTTGCTAACGTGCAGTACTAATGTAACATAAACATTTCCGAACGCTAAATCCTTCTTATTTGTGCCAGTATTTTACCAAAAATGAGCAACTTACAGAATGTGATATTCTCATTACAGGCATCTGAGAGTAATCGAGTGGCTGCTTTTGTTGACAAGCTTATATCAAAACTTGGTATAGCTAGAGTTATTGCTGGCATATCATCTTCGAGTGAAATGATGACATGTTATTCTCATTATCCACGTGCGTGGCTTGCGGTTGAGATGTTATGCACATGGAAATGGCAAGGTGGCAGTGTGTTAACCTCTTTTTTGCCTTCATTAGTTAAGTACACAAGGAATCAAGCTTCTGAAAACTTGTTTGACCCCATTGTTAAAATTCTGCTTGATGGTGCTCTTGTCCAAGGAGAAAACAGTGAAACTGTTTTTCCGAGTATATATCCTGCCCCATATGATGAATTGGAAAGCATTGAGCAAGTGTTTTTGAGACCTCTTGTGTCTGTACTTGGCACACTTTTTGAGAAAAATATTTGGGGAAGAGACAAAGCTCTTGGAATCTTTAACCTGCTTCTGGATAGACTTTTTGTAGGTGAAGCCATAAACACAAGTTGTTTGAAGATACTTCCTGTGGTTAACAGTGTCCTAATCGGACCACTCAGTTCCCAAGATGAGTCTCTAGAGGAAGACCAAATAAATAATATTATCGAAGGCTGGCTTCAGAGAACTCTGTCATTTCCACCTTTGAACACATGGTTATCTGGAGATGGTAAATGATTAAAAAAAAAAACGTTTATTTATTTCTAGATTTCATTTCGTTTTGGTAACGCATCGAAACAGGGTTGGGTTGAAAGGGGGTTCTCTTGTCAAACATGTTTATCTAGAATATATAGATTATGGCTTTAAATTTGATTAACAAACTTCGTTTTTTACATCGTAAATTAACTTCTCGAAGTAAAACTATTCAGGAGGCTGTAAGTAATATGTTACGATCCAACATCGGCCAAGTATGGGATTGGTTGGTGGTTTATAAGTCTAGGTGTCCCCTCCTCCTTTGAGCTTGCTTTTTGGAGAGAGGTCTACATCTAGCTTATGGATACAGGCCTAGTATGGGATGTGTTCATATCATAATGGGTTTGTATCATAAAGAAATACCCTTATCCCGTTTAGCATTTAACGTACACTTTCGACCTTTTCCCTTTTTGGTAAAATTTATTGATTTGTTAAATTTGTAGGGATAACCAAAACACACATTGAACCTGTTCATAAGTAAATTGGTTAAAATTGCCTCCTCTACCTTTTGGTATTGCTATAAAAAGTCTATTACTTCTTGCAGATATGGAAGATTGGTTTCAGCTTGTTGTGTCATGCTATCCCCTCAGACCAACAAGAGGAATGCAACAGTTTACACCACAAAGAAATATCACCCATGTGGAACGCAGTCTTTTGCTAGAATTACTCCGGAAGCAGCGCCTCGGTTCTGCTAATTCCACAATTAATAAGCTAGCCCTTGTGCAAACATTATTATCAAAGTTTACCGTTGTTGTCGTTGGGTACTGTTGGACCGAGTTTAACCAAGAGGATTGGGAATTTGTCATGTATAACACAAGAAGGTGGATTGAATCCACGGTAGTGTTAGTAGAGGAGGTAGCAGAGTCTGTGAATGAAGTTATTACAGGTGAGCTCACTTCAGATATACTGGAGAAGCTCCAATATGTAGTATCGGGTTTAGATTCAGCTACTTTTAAACTTGCAAGAAACTCACTAATCTCGTTTTCTCTCTTCTGCGGGCTCATTGGACAAGAAACTGTCAAAAGCCAAAGTGAAAACGAACATCTAAATCCTTTAAGAACTGACAAGTGGGACGGTGTTAAAGATAAGATTCTTGAAGGTATTCTCCGTTTGGTCTTTTCAACGGGCGCAACTGAGGCCATTGCAGGCTCTTACTCTTCCATCGCTTCATCAGTAATAGCATCAAGCCGGCTTGATGACTGTCACTTCTGGGAGTTGGTGGCTTCAAGTGCTGTTGAATCCTCATCTCATGCTAGGGAGCGTGCTATAAAATCATTTGGAATTTGGGGGCTAAGCAAAGGAGCTGTTAGCTCTTTATATGCTATTCTATTTTCATCAAAACCAGTTCCGTATTTGCAATATGCTGCTTATGTCATTCTTTCAAGTGAACCCATTGCAGACTCGGCTTTTATTACTGATGACACTTTTTTGTCCTTAGAAGAAAATGATATTAATGATAAAGATCCTCTTGATTCGTCTTTAGGAACCAAGATTCATCTGAGGGACGAGATTTCCATTTTTCTCGAAAAATCACCATTTGAGATTTTTGAATTGGATTTGGTTTCCCCTCTTAGAGTAAGTCCATTTGAACTAAAATCAACACTTTCTTTTCAGTTTCACTCCAATTATGGGTGGGTCTGTCCGGGTATGTTTTATATCCGATGAGTCAAACCAGTAGAATCAGTTTGATTACCTTATAATAACAGGGTCGAACGGGCCAAAGATCTTAAAAGATAATTTTATTGAATAAATAATTTTTTTGTAATCTTATTTGACACACTGACTATTTTATAAAAAGTCCTATTTTGGCAAAGAAGTTTACTGGATCAACCCAACCAACCTACATAAGAGAGAACCCATTTTGCCACTTCTAGTTTCTTTCTGTGCTATTCTAGTTTTTTCTGCAAAGTAATATGTTGCTAAACTGGACAGGTGCATGTTTTTCTTGCTTGGTCGTTATTAATATCACGTCTACTCTCATCACCGTCATTATCACCAACCAAAAAAAAGTTGATTCAACACATAGAAGACTTATCCAGATCATCAATATTGGACTGCATATTTCAACACATACCACTGGAATTGTGTGCGGCAAGTGTAAAGAAGAAATTTTCTCAACTTCCGGCTGAGATTTCAGAGGTTGCAGTAGCAACAACTCGGGCCATCACAGATAATTCAGTGCTCTTTGCTGTAGAAAGACTTTGGCCCATTAGGCCAGATGGAATGGCATCTTTTGCTGCTGCAATATATGGATTGATGCTAACAACACTTCCTGCTTATGTTAGGGAGTGGTTTAATGATGTACGTGATCGTACTTCATCTTCTGCAATAGAGTCCTTCACAAGAACGTGGTGTAGCCCTTCTTTAATTGCAAATGAATTATCGCAGGTTTGTATTTTTCAGTGTCTTTCTAATTGTTATCTTGTATGATCATTGATTACTTGTCATGGGTATTTTGTTTTGGTATGAATGTGTAAGGGGTCAAAACGAGTAATTTCAGTTCAGCTAGGATTGGATTGAAACGAAACAATATTAGTCTTTTTTTAATAAATAATTAATGTGTCAGATATGATTATAATAAGTATCTATGATGGTTTATGCATCAAGAGAACAGTTTAAGCGACTTTCAACCCATTTGACCTATTTTAAATTTTATGCTATTAATGTTTAATCTTATCCGCAAGACCTTAAAATAAGACAACCTTAATAGTAAATGGGTCAAAACTGCCACCTCTACTAACAATAAATGAAAGTCATCTTTTATAAGTTTGATATGTTATTGCAGATCAAGAAAGCCAATCTCTCTGATGAGAATTTCTCAGTTACTGTGAGCAAGTCTGCCAATGAGGTTGTTGCTACATATACGAAAGATGAAACAGGAATGGACTTAGTAATTCGTCTCCCTTCATCGTACTCATTGCGACCAGTGGATGTGGACTGTACAAGGAGCCTTGGAATCACTGAAGTTAAACAACGGAAATGGTTGCTTTCTATGATGTCATTCATTCGTAATCAAGTAAGCTGTAACTTGTTGATCATATATCCTTCTTCATACGATTGTAGAGGTGGGCGATGGGTGGAATCGGTTAATGGTTTGAGTGGAAAAGGATCGTTTTTCTGGGTTGGGTTGATCCCCAGGATTTTGTTCATTGTTAAATTTATTTATAATTAATTTATGTGTTGGTTATGATTAAAAAACAGTTAAAAGTATCACAAAATAACCTAAGTCTTTAAATACAAATGATTCATTGCATTATAAGTGAATTTGGGTGACCTTTAACCTGGTTAACCCGTTCCTCTTGTAGCTCGTTTTATTTATTTGACCCATTTGAGATAAAACACTGCGAAAGTCTACCCTTTGATAAGTAAATAGGTTTAAACTGTGACCTGTGATTAGTTTTAAAAGACAATATTTCGACCTCTATATGCCAGCGTTAAATACCATTATTCTAGTTGATTTTACGTATGGTGATGGTTCTATTCGAATTCATTATTTATTCACATATAAAGTACTTATTATGACTCTAATATGACCTTTGGCAACTTGTTGGGTTACATATATGTCCAGAATGGAGCATTAGCAGAAGCAATTCGAATATGGAAGAACAATTTTGACAAGGAATTTGAGGGCGTTGAAGAGTGTCCTATTTGTTACAGCGTGATTCACACAACCAATCATACCCTCCCCCGCCTTGCTTGTAGGACCTGCAAGCACAAGTTCCATTCCGCTTGCTTATATAAATGGTTTAAAACGTCTAATAAATCTAAGTGCCCTCTATGCCAATCTCCATTTTAATAGGTAACTAGACCTTGGTCCAACTAGTTCTTTTGCAGGGTTTCTCCTCGGCTCCTAGAACTCTGAAATTTTGATAGCTTTTATTTGTAGATGTGCATATTGAGCTCCAACCCTAAAAGTGATACTTATACATTTATACTATATATTTTGACGGGTTCTTCAGTCGAGGTATAGTAGCCCATATACCTTGTGTATGATTTCTTTTGCTCTAGGAGTGTTTCAAGATTTTGAGAGTTTAGTGGTTTTTGGCTTCCAAAAGTAAAGTTCAATTGGTTTCTTCTTGTATATATGCTTGTTTGGTTCCCAGGTGTGTTTCAGTTTTGGCAACATTTTTTCTAGTTTCTGTACTATGTGAAATTGCTCAATGCTTATATTTGTGACATGCTAATCTGTGATTGCATACTAAAATCCAGTTGCAATGATACTTGTGACGTGGCAGACGAGATAATTTAGAGATCTCAAATTCCCTGAAATTACAACATAGATACCATTATTGTCATCTCCAATGAACAGACTCCACCATGTTGAACGATAATGGTCAGCCACAGACTGATATTGTGTTGCACACAAAACTCACATTAAAAGTATGGATTTTGAATCTGTTTACAGTTACAAAATAAAAGGAAATACAGTAGCCTAAGTAACCTGTTTTGTTCCTTCAGAGGTTGTAACCGAGGATGTAGATTTTCTCTTCTACATTAGTGATAGAAACTCTTGCTTGTCTCCTGTATTTGACATCTTATAAGTGTTTTTCAAAGATATAAAGAATTATGTACGCGGAGTAAGAAACTAAAATAATATAATGGTTGGACAAACTGATATCAGACTTGGTTTTACAATAGCCACAATGACCATTTGATAGTATATTAATGGATAACAAATGTGGAAGACTATAGTGTAATGTAAAATTCTTATCGAAAAGACCAAGTAAATTTCAACTCAAATGAATGAAGCCATGTGTTAATTTTTCACCGATTTTGGAAGAAACTAGGTGGTGATCGAGTAATGGAAGGTTACCCACAATTTGGTGCATATTGCGTTTTAACATATAAAACAATGTCCTAACTTTTCTTAAAAAAAAATATGTTATGAATCATGTGTATGGATAACACGTTTCAACTTGCATGTCTTACTATTCTATTTCCAATTCTTCATTTAACCTTGGTAAATGTATAATAGATTTTCTAGTATAAATATGTAGACAATGTGAAGTTGTAAGATGCACCATATACACTTTCATAAGTGATATATTACTTTCTCTCATCTTTGATATTCTTTCATAAAACTAAGTTAAGTTATTATTAATCTCGCCCTAATATTAGTAAATTTATAATACGTTATCAGCACGAAAAGCTTTTATCAAGAAGATTAAAACAAGTTCAAGGTATATCCACTATAATCAAGAAATCATCAAGGTAAACATTTTTCCTAATAAAACTTTATACATTACCATAAAAGAGGTAACCATCATAATACTCAAATTTGTAAAGTAAAAGAGTTTTAATTATGAACTGCTAACTTTTACCAATATTTCATCATATAGTAATGGACTACTAATTAATGGACTACTAACTTATAAATATTTTAATGGACTACTAACTTTTACTAATCTTTAACATTTATTTTAATGTATACTAACATTTGCTCTTAACCTTAGTAATGCTTATTTATTACTAACTTACTAACTTCTATTTATATATAATGTACGCTATCTTTACTCTTAACTCTCCTAACTTATATTTATTGATACTAACTTTTATTACTAATTCTTATTTATGTACACGAACTTTATTCTTAACTTTGCTAATTTATATTTATTAATACTAACTTTTATTCTTATGTTCATTTTTATTATTGTTTACTAACGTTAATGTTTCTATTCTTATAATTATATTTTCTAAGTTTTTCTTAATTACCATGTTTAACGATTTAATTACAAAGTTATTATTTTAAAGTATATATAATTACAACGGCGATATAACGGTTATAAACGACGTTATAACGGCTACATTTTTCACTATAAATTGAGAACTCTGGTTCATCCTTTTTCACAAAATAATTCTCTCTTTTCTCAAATTCATTTGGTTCAAAGACTTTTGAAGATGATTCATCCGCTTTTAATTTTCGTCATTGTATTAATCATGTTATCGATCATTCCCCTTGTTCAACTGCCATGACGTAAATTTTATTTTTTCTTGACCTTACTTGTAACTGTTGTTTTTCCATTTCTCTGTGTTTCATTATGCATTGATATATATGGATTCTAACTTTAATATTTGTTCAATTCTTATAGTTACAATATGTCGAACATTGCAAAGATTGAATTCAAAGCACTTGATATAAGTGGCAAAGATTATATGACATGGACCGCAAGGGTCAAGAGGCATCTTGAATCCATGGGTATTTTATATACCATAAAAGCAGAAAATGAATGTTCATCGCTAGAAAAAGCGAAAGCTAATGTTTTCATTAATAAGCATTTAGATGATATGCTAGAAATGGAATATTTTAATATAACAGATCCATCCCTTTTATGGAAGGATCTTGAAATAAGATTTAATCATCAAAAGGAAGTATTACTTCCATCTGCTAGGGATGAATGGAGAAATCTAAGATTCCAATATTTTAAAAAAGTAAATGAATACACCTCCACTCTGTTTAGAATATGTTCAACACTTGAATTTTGTGGACATGGTGTTACAGAGGAAGAAAGGTTGGAGAAAACATTCTCCACCTTTCATGCATCAAATATAAATTTACAACAACAATATAGGTTACATAATTTTAAAAGATATTCTGAACTGAATGCATTTCTCCTTGTCGCTAAACAAAACAATGAACTTTTGATGAAAAATCACGAGTCCCGTCCTACAGGATCATTAGCATTGCCTGAAGCAAATGATGCAAACATAGATGGTTCCAAAAATAATATGAGTGGACGAGGACGTGGTCGTGGACGAGGTCGTGGACATTTTGGCCAAAACCATCCTTATGGCCACAACCATAATTCTGGTCGAAACCAAAACTTTGGTAGAGGTCAATCTTATGGTCGTGGGCGTGGGCGTGGTCGTTCAAATTATTACCATGCTCCCTAAAACAAAAAGTTTCAACCACAAAGAAATTCCAAAACAACAAATCATGGTGATGTAGCAGGTCCTTCTCAGAATCATGAAGATATTTGTTTTAGATGTGGTGTAAAAGGACATTGGTCTAAAAACTGTCGAACGCCTCACCACCTCTGTGAACTCTACAAAGAATCCTTGAAAGGAAAAGATAAGGAAGTAAACCTTATTGATGATCTTGAGTTTACAGAAACTGAGCTCAATGCTGCAGATTATTGCAATAATCTTAACCTTTTGGACTGATATGGATCTTGATGACCTCTATTTACTAAGTTTATGTTTAATAACTATGTTCATGTTCCCATAACTATGTTTCTCTTTTATAACTATGTTTTTCAATTTCTTTACTTGTCTTTATCTTCCATGTAATGTTTATGCAATAAATGTACCTTTTGTTATTATCTTCTTGACTCATCTCTTATTTTTTTTAATATTTGAAGTCTGATATGAGTTCCACTGGAATACGACATCAAACAAAGGTTGGAGATCTCTGCATATCAGATAGTGGTTATACTGAAAACTAAGAAATATTTCTCTGAACTGAAGCCTACAAAAGCAACCATTTGTACTATATCAGGTCCTGTAGACTTGATAGAAGGAATGTGAAAGGCTAATTTTATGCTACCTAATGGTACAATGCTTTTGATAAATAATGCTTTATTTTCTCCAAAGTCGTCGAGAAATTTATTGAGTTTTAGTGACATATACCTTAATGGATATGATACTCAAACTGTGACTATAGGTCATGAGAAATATATGCATATTGTTGAAAAGAACAAAGTTCTAGAAACACTACCAAGACTTCATTCTGGTTTACATTATACACATATACATGTGGTGGAATCAAATATGGCAGTGAAAGAAAAATATAGTAATCCTGGAATAATTACTTTATGGCATGACAAATTAGGCCATCCAGGATCAACAATGATGCGAAGGATAGTTGAAAGTACTCATGGACATCCATTGAAGGATCATAAGATACCTCAATCAGGTTCAATAATTCCATGCACATCATGTTCTCTTGGAAAATTAATTGTGAGACCTTCACCAGTTAAAGATGAAAATGAATCACCTGTGTTTCTTAAAAGAATTCACGCTGACATATGTGGTCCAATTCACCCACCATGTGGACCATTTAGATATTTTATGGTTTTAATAGATGCATCAAGTAGATGGTCTCATGTTTTCTTACTTTTAACTCGTAATGTGGCATTTGCAAAATTCCTGGCTCAAATTATCAAATTAAGAGCACATTTTCCTGATTACACTTTTAAAAGGGTAAGACTTGATAATGCTGGTGAATTTACATCCCAAGCATTTGATGACTATTGTATGTCTGTAGGGATTGTTGTTGAACATCCAGTTGCTCATGTTCACACGCAAAATGGTTTAGCAGAATCACTGATTAAACGTCTTCAACTAATAGCTAGACCATTAATAATGAGAACAAAGCTACCTGTATCAATATGGGCCCATGCAATTTTACATGCTGCATCACTGATTCGTTTAAGACCAAGTGCTAATCATACGTATTCTCCCATGCAACTTGCTTTTGGGCAAGAGCCAAACATTTCTCACCTTAGAGTTTTTGGTTGTGTTGTATATGTTCCCATTGCACCACCACACCGTACAAAAATGGGACCTCAGAGGAGGTTAGGAATATATGTTGGATATGAAACATCTTCTATCATAAGATATCTTGAACCACTAACAGATGACGTTTTTACAACACGTTTAGCTTATTGCCAATTTAATAAGACAACTTTTCCAACATTAGGGGGAGAAAAGAAAATCAAAGAAAAAGATGTTTCATGGTGTGAACCTTATTTGTTGCATCTTGATCCTCACACCAAACAATGTGAAACAGAAGTTCAAAAGATTATGCACTTGCAACAAATTGCAAATCAATTACCTGATGCATTTGTTGATACAAAAAGAGTGACCAAATCATATATACCAGCTGTTAACACTCCAGCTCGAATTGAGGTTCCAGATGGAAAATCTGACGATAAAGTCACTCAAGAGTCTAAAACACGCTTGAAGCGTGGAAGACCAATTGGTTCCAAAGATAAAAATCCTCGTAGAAGAAAAGGTGCAGAGAATGCAAATGATCACGAGAAAAGTGTTCTTGAAGAGACACAAAATATCATCATTTCTCCAGTAGAGGAAATGAATGATAACAATAAAGAGATTGCAATCAATTATGAAAATACACATGCATTATGGAACCGGAACGAAATGGAAAATATTGATGAAATATTTTCATATAATGTTGCGTGTGAGGTTATGAATGAAAGTGATGATCATGAACCTCAGTCTGTTGTTGATTGTCAAAACAGACATGATTGGGTTAAATGGAAAGACACCATGCAAGCTGAATTAAATTCTCTCAATAAACAGAAAGTTTTTGGACCTATTGTTATCACCCCCAAATCCATGAAACCTGTAGGGTACAAATGGATATTTATACGTAAAAGAAATGAGAAAAATGAAATTATAAGGTACAAGGCCAGACTTGTGGCTCAAGGTTTTTCTCAAAGACCAGGGATTGATTACGATGAGACATATTCTCCTGTTATGGATGCTATCACTTTTAGATATTTAATTAGTCTAGCAGTTTCTAAGAATTTAGAAATGCATCTCATGGATCGTGTTACTGCTTACTTGTATGGATCACTAGATAGTGATATCTATATGAAGATCCCAGAAGGATTTAAAATGCCTGAAACATTAAGTACAAAACCCAAAGAAATGTACTCAATAAAATTACAACGATCTTTATATGGTTTAAAGCAATCTGGACGGATGTGGTATAATCGCTTCAGTGATTATTTTATAAGCAAAGGTTATACAAATAATCTTATTTGTCCATGCGTCTTTATTAAGAAAACAACATCTGGATATGTGATCATAGCTGTCTACGTTGATGATCTAAAAATCATTGGAACAAACGATGAAATTAATGAAGTGATTGTGCTTTTAAAGAAAGAATTTGAAATGAAAGACCTCGGAAAAACCAAATACTGCCTTGGTTTGCAGATTGAGCACATGAATAATAGTATACTTGTACATCAATCAAATTATACAGAGAAGGTCTTAAAACGTTTCAATATGGACAAAGCAAATCCGTTAAGCACACCAATGGTTGTTAGAACACTCAACATTGAAAATGATCCATTTCGTCCTTGCAAAGAAAACGAAGAAATTCTTGGTCCTGAAGTACCATATTTGAGTGCAATTGGAGCTCTTATGTATCTTACTAATTGTACTAGACCTGATATTTCTTTTGCAGTTAATTTGTTAGCAAGATTCAGTTCATCTCCCACCAAACGACACTGGAACGGAATCAAACATGTTTTTCGATACCTTCGAGGGACTATTGATTTGGGTTTATATTATTCTAACAATTCCAAACAAGGGTTGATTGGTTATGAAGATGCAGGTTATTTATCTGATCCTCATAAAGCTAGGTCTCAAACTGGATATGTATTCATGAACGGAGGTACTGCAATTTCATGGCGTTCTCAGAAACAAACTCTAGTTGCAACATCTTCAAATCATGTTGAAGTTATTGCACTACATGAAGCTAGTAGAGAGTGTGTATGGTTAAGATCAATGACACAACTTATTGTGACCTCTTATGGACTAGAGACGGACAAAACTGCTACTTTGATCTATGAAGATAATGCAGCTTGTGTCACACAGATGAAGGATGAGTATATCAAGAGTGACAGAACTAAACATATACCACCAAGATTTTTCTCATACACGCGAGACCTTATAAAGGATGATCAGATTGAAATGAAATATATTCAATCTAGCAACAATTCAGCAGATCTTTTCACGAAGGCACTTCTGACTGCAACTTTCAGAAAGCATGTCTATGATATTGGAATGAGACACTTGCATAGTACGTAACAGTTTACGGGTGTCTAAATGAGGGGGAGTCAACTATACACTGCACTCTTTTTCTCTTAGCTAAAGTTTTTTCCATTGGGTTTTTCTTTGGCAAGGTTTTTAATGAGGCAGTACTTTACAGTTGAACTCTGTTTTGAAAGCGTGTCATCCAAGGGGGAGTGTTATGAATCATGTGTATGGATAACACGTTTCAACTTGCATGTCTTACTATTCTATTTCCAATTCTTCATTTAACCTTGGTAAATGTATAGTAGATTTTCTAGTATAAATATGTAGGCAATGTGAAGTTGTAAGATGCACCATATACACTTTCATAAGTGATATATTACTTTCTCCCATCTTTGTTATTCTTTCATAAAACTAAGTTAAGTTATTATTAATCTCGCCCTAATATTAGTAAATTTATAACAAAATACTTATTTTTAACTTAAGTGTTTATTATAAAATGTGTCGAGGTTCATGTAAAAACAACACAATTATAAAAATGATAAAAATACCAAAAACACATTAAAATAAACAAATAAATCATCAAAAATACATTTTTTTAGATTTTCTTTGGAACAATCCTAATTAAATAACTTTTAGTAACTTTTCGTGATTTTTTTTTTCCGAACATAGATGCATTTCTTCAAGTAGATGCATTTTACATAAAAGTTTTTTTTTTCTTTTTTCGAACTTAGATGTATTTTTTCAAGTAGATACATTTTTCATAAAAGTGATGTATTTTACACAATCTAGATGTAATTTTATTATAAAAAGATATATAATACATTTAAGATAATATTTTATTCAAAAAGTTAAGAAAATGTTAGATGCATTTTTTATAATTAGATACATTGTTTTTATATTTTCGAACTTAGATGCATTTTTTTCAATTAGATGCATTTTTTAATAAAAGTGATGTATTTTACCCAATTTAGATGTATTTTAATAATAAAAGAGATATATAATACATTTAAGATAATATTTTTGTCAAAAAGTTCAAAAAACGTTAGATACATTTTTAATCTATATTAGATGCATTTTTTTTACCAAAAAAAGTCGTCAAAAGTATATCAAGTGGGTGTTCGTTGAAAAGATAATTAAATGCTTGTTCTAATGTATAACTAGATTATTGTCCCGCGATAACGCTGGAAAAAATAAAAATTGAATCGTAAATTTTATGTTTATGTAGATTTTAAGCTATTATGAGAAAATAATGTTATATTGATGTTTATAGTTATAATAACATATACACTTCATGTTTTGATGTTTTGTATTAGGAGATTTTAGAATAATAATAACGTAAATCATAGTTCAAATTGAACGATTCTATAGGTATATTAGAATTATGTTTTTTATTTTAGTGGAGATGAAATAAAAAGACATAATGTAATTATGTATTGTAAGAGGGTGTAAAATAAAAATAGTCTTTGATGACATCATCAATCTAATCTAACCGCTGACATCAAAGAAGTGAATCTATCAAATGGACCTTATTTCATCATGTGTCATTTAAGGTCTCTTTTTTATTATATATTAAATATTAGTTTTTCATAAAAGCTATTTATAGACATGTTAATTTAGAGTTTAGGTTTTTATTAAATGGGTTTTGGATTTGTTTTTATTTTGGATCATATTTCTACATGATCCTATTTCATGTCTTTAAATATACAATCCCAAACATAGCTAAACACTATATCTCAATTCAAAATGTTTAGAGTAAAATGCAAAATCATTCATGTGGTTTAGTGTGTTATGGAAGAATCGTTCCTATCAAACTATTAACACTGTGTTTATAAGTTTTAAGATAATGGAAAAGGAAAAGAAGTAGAAAGGGAATGTAAATAGAAATATAAAAGAAAAAGAGAGATGATTTATATGTTCTTAGGTTGGATAAAGAGAAAAGGAAAGGAACAAAATTTTATGTTCTTAAGCCACACGAAAAAGAAAGGATTTAGACAAAATTACAATCTTGCCATTTAATTGTTACATACCAATCTTTCAAAAAAAGTGCAGACTCCAAACAAAGATCCATAAGTACAACAACATTACTACAAACCCAAAATACATTACCAACACAAATGGGATCATACATACCCCAAATTACCTTGACAAAAGTACTAGTTTTTAACTAAAGTTCATGCGAGCAAGAATAACATTATGTTGCAAGAACATAATGAAGTTATCGGTTTCACAAACAACAGAAGGCTAGCAAGAGCATAGATTACTGCGTTGTCTTCACTTAGTTGTGTCCATCATCATGGTTAGGACACTTAAACGCATATGCTGAGGACAACCTATCAATGCTCGCATTTTATCAGGACGTTCAACTAGAAACAAATTTGCAGGTGGTATATCCTCTTCATCGAGCATCATAACTTCGAGTTCTATATATATGTCTCCTTCCGAATAAACGTGTGGACGAGAGTTTGCCATTACCTAATTACAACATAAAACTTTCATCATATACATACAAAACTAAAATTACTAATGATATAGTGTACATAAATTATGTACCTTAGTACTTTCTTTTATTGCATCAGCCAAATTGTTAAAGGAAGTCATAATCTTGAAGGTAAAATCATTCTCTTCCTCAAACTTTCTTTTCTTAGTTTTTAATTTGCTCGCATTTGGAGGCTCCACTTGTGATGTAACACGAATATCGTCATTGCGATTAACCTACTCGAGTACAATTTCATTGGTTTCCAAGAGCTCATCAATTCCACAATTCTTTCAATTGTTTAATTATTTTTTGTCATTCAGTTATAGGGAGCAACTCTTTTAGACTAGACTAAATACATTATTATACATCACAATTCATACGCTTACATATTTTAGATCCTAACATACATAAATCAAACACGACATAAAGGAATAAACACTAACACTATAAATGCAACTAGAAAGCATGATACAAATATTATGTGCGTGATGATGAACAAAGTTGCTTGATGGTAATGGGATGGAATTGATTTTGACCAATTAAGATGGTGGATAGACTGGTTTGGGGAAAAGAAAGAATAGTTGTGGATTGTATAGAACTTACTAAAGAGAGAAGGGACATTTTTGTCTTTTAAACAAAATAATGAAACTCTTCATTTCTTTTCCCCAAATATGAGAGGAAATTTTATCTAACAAAAAAGGAAAAAAACATTTCGTGTCTAAAACCAGAGAACACAAAATATGATATGGATCTTTTTTTTTTCTTCCCAAATTATAACACAATAACACCGACGATTTTTAGACTTTACTCAAAGGTTTATTAACTAAGTTTTATGCAATTCGTCAAAAAGTATTATTAAGTGATAATAAAGTTTGAATAAGAAAATTGCAATTGATTAAATGGGGACGATGAGGTCCTCATCTGAGGAGTTCATCAATGTCATCAACTGAGACAATAAATGGTTCCCATGAATTCAAAATAAGCGGATATGAATCATCAAAAGGAATGGGAATTGGAAAGTATATAGCTTCACAATGTTTTACTGTAGGTGGTCATACATGGGCTATTTATTTCTATCCTGATGGAAAATCTCCTCAAGATAATTCTACTTATGTTTCTTTATTCATTGCACTTTCTAGTGATGCTACTGATGTCCGGGCATTGTTCGAATTGTCTTTACTTGATCAAACTGGTAATGGAAGACATAAACTTCATTCTCATTTTGGTAGACTTTTAGATGCTGGTCCTTATACGCTTAAATACCGCGGAAGCATGTGGTCAGCTTCTTCTTCCTCCTTTCCTCTTCGTTTTATATCCATTCGGTATTATTAACTGGTTGGTGCAGGGGTTACAAGCGTTTTCTAAGGCGGACTGCCTTGGAAACATCCGACTATCTGAAAGATGATTGTCTGTTGGTTAACTGCACTGTTGGTGTTGTCAAATCATGTACCGAGGCCCCTCAGATTTTCAGTATATCTTCCCCGCCATCTGATATTAGTCAGCATTTTGGGTATCTGTTGGAAAGTGGAGAACTGACAGATGTAAACCTTCAAGTTGATGGGGAAGTGTTTCGGGCACACAAGTTGGTACTTTCTGCGCGTTCACCTGTATTTAAAGCACAACTTTTTGGTCCTATGAAGGACAGTAATACGAATTCCATTCAAGTTCAGGAAATAAAACCTACGGTTTTTAAGGTCTGCCTTCTTCTTTACGTTTTATGTGGCTTTATCGTATCGTAATTGTTACATTGGAATTAATGCACTCTACTTTTTGCGTGTGTGTGTTTCTTCTCTGTTTTGGTTATCATTATTTACTTGCGAACTCTATACTGGCCCTGATTACTAACACCCATAGTTTATTACTTCAGTGGTATGCAATTTTGCCAATAAGACAGTTCCACACATTTGTAGGGCTCTTACATGGTCTTCGTTCCCACATGGCCAATATTCATTGTTGATTTTAGCGGCTCATTCTCTTTAATGAAAGAAAAAGACATTTGCTGAAATAACTAGAGGTATTTGAAGTTCCGTATCTGAGCATATAGCCATGGAATTAATAACACAACAAACCACAAGATGCTCACAGCACCAAACCATCCATAGAATCTTGCATTGATCCGGATTTCATATGTGAATTCAGAAAAGAAAACAGAAATATCGTTACAGTATTCAGGAAACGATGACTATGTTTGGTCTTGCATAATGAAAAATAGCAAGTGCTGGTTGCTGTTTTCTTTTATATCAGTTGCATAAGCAATTAAAAATGGGCAGTCTGATTTCCGTTATATGAACATATGCCTTGTTGAAGTGAATAAAAATCAAACACAAAAGATTAAGATATCCGAGACAGGGATACCTCATTTACACAACTCTTCTAAGGATTAACTTAACTTAGTGAAATGCCCAAGCTATTACGAGTATTATTATGAAAAACAGGACTGAAATCGATCATAATAATCTTAACTAGGTTTTGGTTTACAAATCCTGCAAACTCTTTATTTGGTAGCTAGGTCTGAAGGTTCTTGTTGCCTTTTTCATGTATTTATTGTGGATTAAGAACTATTAAGTGTTTTTGTGTGGCAGACTTTACTCCATTTCATATATTGGGATAAGCTACCAGATATGGAGGAGGAGGTTGCGGGTGTGGGTTTGAGTCGTCAATGGGCTTCCACACTTATGGCACAACATCTCCTTGCAGCAGCTGATCAATATGGAATTGAGAGGCTCCGGTTTCTATGTGAGACCAAGCTTTGTGAGGATGTTACCATTAACACTGTAGCCACAACTTTAGCTTTGGCCGAGCAGCATCATTGTATTCAACTTAAATCCGTTTGCCTCAAGTTTGTTTCCGAGCCTGAAAACCTCAACGGTATTAAACTTGAAACAATGACTTCTTACTTGATTCCACTAGTTGTAACATATTACTGCTTAAGGATATTTTTCTAATTTTTTATTGTTTTTTCCGCACGTAGCGGTGATGCAAAGCGATGGGTTTGATTACTTAACACAGAGCTGCCCTTCTGTGATCACTGAGCTGTTGGAATATGTAGCGAGGGTCCGGGAACATTCTGTTACGTCGTATGGTCATGGGAATGGTAATGACGGTAATTTTGATGGAAGTAGCGCAGATGGGAGGCGTGTTAGACAAAGGATTTACTGATGAATCGAATGAAGTGAGAGATGTTACTATAATAGTTGATATTTCCGGTATCTGATTGATGTATTCCTTTTAAGTCTAAACTTGTCATGTTGTAATATTAAATTATCTGTATTTTTGGTATTTTTTTAAGTTGTCGGCTACTTTCTTAAACGCTCTATGTATATCTTGATCTGCCACTTTGTTTGCAAATGTTTTTGAATTAGAAATTTATCGCTGAGTTTAAGTGATATAATGGGAAACCCTTGGCCCGAAAATCATGTATCGTGAGACAAAATTGAGTAATCAAGATATTGCAGCTACAACATTTGGAAATGTTATGGAGGTCATGATCATTCGTATATAATGGAAGAAACACATGCCACGCTAGAAAAACTAACAAAAACACATTTGAATATGGATTTTCAAAACAAACGGGATGACTTGCTACAGAAGTTGATTAATGAAGAAATAAAACGTCATGATTAATGATGATAGAGGTAAACGAGGTCAATATTTAAATCTTAAAATATCATTTCAAGATGAAGACATACCAAACAATATTACGGAGATTTAAAGGAGATTGTCAAGAGGCTTGACGAAAATTTGTTTTCATATATAATTATGAAAAGAAGGAGAAGTGCAGCAGCAGCAGCAGCAGAAGAGAGAACAATCTGTTAATGTATATGAATCATATATTTCCTAGTAATTAATTACAAAATACGTAAAAGTTGAGATCATTATTGAACGGTGCAACAAATGGGGCACCTGATCAGACCATTTTTATTGCACATCATACAAATCCTATAACCACCTTTCAGTTTGAAGCATCTGCGGCTTCCAAAACAATTCTGGCAAATAATAAATCTGAAATCACCACAAGTCTCACAAACGCTACGTGACACAGCTGGTAACCTTTCCACAAGTTTCTTCAACTCACCGGTTTCATTCATTTGCCTTAACTCGTCTGCATCTCCCACATAACGACCCCCAATGAAAACCCGAGGAAGGCCACCAGCTTTGTTCTCCTTTCCTATTTGTATCATGATCTTATGTAACTCATCTTTGAATGAAGCATCCATTGAAAGATCTCGTTCCTCTACTGCCACACAAAAGCCTTGTAAGATAGAACGAACCGCACGACACGCGTCAAAAGTTTGTCTCACTGCTCCTAGACTTGTCATGTACACCACTATTCGCTTGTCTGGTATTTTTATCAATGTCTCTGCTGGTTTAACCGGTTTTTTTCTATTGACGACAGGTCTTGGTCGTGCTATTGTGCGCGTGAATTGGTGAGCAATGCTGGCACGATTGAAGACGAAGAGGGATGGTCGTTGTTTAGTTGCTGACACGGGAGACGAGGCAGAGGGTTGTCTTTGCTTTTGTTTCTGTCTTTGTGGTTGTTTTTGATCCTTTTTAGGTGAAACATTTTTATCATCATCACCTAAGAGATCTTCGATGTTTTTACAGCAATGTGGATTAAAATTTGATGAGGGTGATTTACGGCTCGGGCTATCTGACTTTGATGAAGGTGATTTACGGCTCGGGCTATCTGATTTGGATGAAGGTGATTTACGGCCTGGGCTAGTTTGGCTGTTATTATTGATTTGATTTTTTCGGGATAGCCACATCTCAGGTTAATTAGATTCCGTATTTAATCTCGAAAACAAACAAAATTCAAAGAGATTGATGTTAATGATGGTATGATTTACGATGATAAATTTTGAAATGATGGTGGGATTTCTTTTTCCCGGGAAAGAGAAAACTTGTTTTGCTGGTAAATTTGATTTGAAAAAAGGAATTTGTTTTAGATAAATGAGAGGTTGCTTTTGCTCTTTCAACATTTTTTAGTGGTCATCCTAGCTCTATTTTAATGGACTATTATTCAATTTATTTTATAGTTTGAGGTCATTAGAGTTTAAATTAGACTCTTAGGGGGCATTTGTTTTCTATAAATACGGGTTATGAACACCTCACTCGGGTCATTATGGTTAGGTTTTATGGTAAAACACAAATTGAATAAACAGTATCGGTATATTGAAAACCAATATGTTTTTCTTTTCCAGGTTTTTTCGGTTTAGTTTTGTTTGGATTTGGTATTTTTGGTTTTTACTTTTCCAATTTCAAAACATGAATCAACAATTTAAAAATCTTTCAAAAGATAAATCAATAAGTCTAATGTTCCATAATGGAGTTTAAAAGTTTCAAACAAAACTATTGTTAACAAATCATATAATTAAAACCGTCACAAAAACATATAATCAAATTTACAAACCAAATTAGTAAAACTTTTTAAAAACCTTCATAGAAACATATTTTATTTGAATTGTTTCAATAGATTTGAAAATCAATTTCCATCAAAGAGTAGACCCGAGCTTACGAATGTTACCTTTTTGGTTTTTGATAAAAATAGATGTTGTTTAACATCAAATATGAGAACATTGATAGTCCATGGTTTCACATCTTTTTTTGTTACAAGTTGGCAGGAGGACCGAAGAAACATTCAAAGAAAACTTTATTTGAATACTTGATGATAAGCCCCTTTCTTATGCAAGTAAACTAAATCGAAAGATAATTCGATCATGCGGTTTTTATGTGTTGCAAATGAATTACCGTTCTTCGGATTCTATTAGCTATAGGACAATATTATGAACACGAAAACATAATGTTGACAAGACTAATTATCAGTTGATTGATAGATTTTGCGTAGAAGAAAAAGTATGCTACAATTTTGACCTAACAAAATACAATAGTTATAACATTTATCAATTTAAATTCTTAAACTCGAGAGTGGTTTGCTACCGCATTACCTTCGGCTCAAAATTGGGATACCCAATAATACTATTACGAAATTTAGATCCCTCATATGGTATATGCAACGGTACAAAGTTAATATGTAAAAGTTTTTAACCAAACGTAATCGATGAAGAAATTGTTGTTGGTCAACATTATGGAGAAAGAGTATTTTTCGAGGAATTCTTTTATGTCTATAGAAAACAATTTTTTTTAATTTCTATTGAAGCAGAAACACTTTTCTAGTTAGTATTAACTTTACTATGAAATTAATAATGTTCAAGGACAAACAATTTCAAATGTCGGTGTTCATTACTAGAATCCGTATTTCCACACATACAACTTTATTTATGGTTGTCTCTAGGAATATCACGCAAAAATAGAAAGATATTTGTTAATTGTGACAACCAATTTAATCATAGCAATATCTTCACATCCAACATTGTATATCAAGAAGTTTTACGTTTCAACTACTCACGATTACTTGCATTTCACGCATGATATTACTAAATGTGGTAGGTAATTAGGCAATGATCGAGTTAATAAATATGAATGTAAATATGGTAGGTGTGTGTTAATGGAGCAACTCAACGTAGATCATGTCACACCCTGGTTTAGCGGAAACTCGCGAAAGCGGGACTTTCATGGATCATAGTCAAAATATAGTACACGACTCTAAATGAGACGTTTAAAAATGAAATACTTTATTTTATATATCCGGTTGATAAAATGATAAACTTGTCTTGACAATAATCCATAATGGAAAACAAAATGATTGCTTTAAAAGTAATTGCTCATAAAAAGAATCTTGAAAACCATGCTCCTGCTTCAGCGGGACGACTCATGTATAGCTTAGCTTAATCACATGAGAAATGCATTTAAAACGTGTCAACTAGAAAGTTGAGTGAGTTCATAAGTTTAGTTTGTAAAAACGTAAATGCATAAATAATGTATTAGACCACAAGATCTATGTATTGACCACGTGAACATGAACATAAAAATATTATCATTACACTAGTATCATGAGATAGAACATTAACATATATATAACTGTTGCGCCTTATCTAGCAGATGTCTTAATCATACATTCGTGAGTTTCAAACATTATGTATCCATTTACTTAATAGGCGCTACCCATGGGGACATAGCTATCAACTCAAATAGATCTATCCCCAATAGTTGCGTTTAAGCCTATAGCTAACCATCCATGATTAAAGGCAATTGATTAAGTTGTTACCTAAGTAATGAATAATTATGTGGGCACTTGTATCTAACATAAAATAATTTATAGAAATGCAATCTCCCCAAACATTTAAAAATATGTAAGTAAAAAGGGGTATGAGACTCACCTTAAAATGAATACTTGAAATACTTGACTAAAGTGGAAACTCTAAACATGCAGTAAGTCTAGATATATGGTTTTGGAAATGTATACTTAGTTTAGAAAGTTTTCATATTTAGTATTATCAATGTTTATGTAATTAACCCTAGTTATACAATTAGATCTAGATGTTGTAATATCGTTATTTCTTTTTCAACTAATACCTTGGGTAGGATCTACTCAAATACGACCATGTAAAACGGTGAAGGTGGTAAGTGCTAGGCGTATTACAAACCGACCTCATCAGGAGTAATTAACATATCCTTATTAACTTACCTAGAGATCGCACTCAAATAAGTAAGCCTATCTAGGTATAGTTTCATAAAGCAAGCTAGATATTAATTAGGAACCAACCATTACATCTATGTAGATCTAATTCCAACATGATCTAAACATAAAACAAGATAATAATTTAGGTTTAATAAAATGGTACATAGGTATATACATGGGTCGACATATATATATATATGTATATGTTTAAAAAATTGTAGTAAAACATGTAATTTCATAAGATCTTGAATTATCGTAATCATATTGTTTAGATCTAATCATACATCATTGGGTTTGATGTAGATATATATCAAACAAGATATTAGATAATATTAATGTAGTGTTATTAAGGGAATGGGCTTGATCAATCCAAACACCCGAATACAAACACAGGCTAAAAGACAAAATGCCCTAGATAAAACGTCCGGGAAGCCACGAGCAAAACACCCTGCAAGACACGACCAAGTGCCTGAAAAACCACAAGAAAGCTGTCCGGGAAGCCACAAGTAAGTGCCCGACAACGAGCACTTGTCTACCATGAGAAAAATTCCAGGCGCCACGAGCCAAAGCTCGGCACACGGGAAAAATGCCTGCGCCACAAGCCAAGGCCTGACACACGAGCAAAATGCCCGGCGCCACAAACCTTGGCCCAACAAACGAGCAAAGTGGTCGACACCACAAGCCAAGACCTGACACAGAAAAAAATTGCTCGGAACCACGAGCCAAGGCTCGACGCACGAGAAAAGTGGTTGACACCACGAGCCAAGGCAAAGTGCCCGTCACCACGAGCCACGACCCGCACGAGAATAATTTATTGATTTATTGGTAAATCAGGGTTAATTGACTTGGATAAATCTCTTGATCGTGTAAGGTTTCACTTTCTCAATAAAGTAATTCGACCATATACCTTTCCTTAGGGTTACACGAATTCTCTAATTGGGATAATCAGAAGACAGACAATCAATATTCAAGGCAATCAGAATATATCATCAAGAACAGAAGAATATATGTGAATTTTTGTTATCGTTTATGAGACCAGAAATTGATTTATATAAGAACGCAACATTGTTCACGAATTGATGCCATGAATCGACATATCTGTTCGTTTCAATAGAAGGGAAATAACAGAGGTATAAATCGGAGGGGATTAACTAGGGTACGATTCCCCCTTGACCCCTGCATTCTTGTGGAAACGAGATAGCTCGTAAGAGCGTGCACCCCGCACTCTCCGACTCGTAAACGGGCTTAAATCGTTTTCCCTTCGGTCCCAAAGTAAGTCACAACAACACTAACATGGCCGATGAAACTAAAATCACCAACACTTTTCACCTAGTTGGTACCACTAGGTCTCACTGTCAATCTATGAGCAGCTACAACTACCCGTAATCAAATTAAGGTTTCTTATGCAAAACCTAGGCATGCTTCTTATAATGAATGAATCAGAACAACAACAATTATATAAACTTACATAATTTAGAATAAACGTGTACCTCATCGTATAGTACACAACTGAACATAAGTACCTCATCGATTGTTACTGTAATTTATTTACTACTCTAAATAAATGTGCGACATTTATTTAGAGTAGTAAATAAATTACAGTAACAATCAAGATACATGTAGCTTACTACCACTTGTAATTTAAGTATACGGGTAGCTACAACCACCCGTAACTATCATGTATGGGTAACCACGTACTACCCATACCACACGATTCCGTTATTCTGTTTTGGTTCATCATTTATTGATCAAAACATCTTTATACATAGACAACGTCGTTTATCAACAACGTTACTTTCAAACATCTATACACGTGTCAAAACATCTTTCAAAACATTTATACATATTTTAAAATGTTACTTGGTCTAAATGCTCGGTTCTACAAACCACATTGTACTCACCTCTAAGTCTTCAATATAAAGCACTTGTCCTAGCAATGTATATCACGATCAACCTCAATAAAAAGAAATGGGTATCGATTCGTCCCGAAACGAACCACCATGAAACCAACTTCCGTTTATACCAACGTGTTCCACACGACACTAGGAGTGCTATGGTAAGTTCCGTTCGTTTATCCGACGACAAACGACTTCGGAATCGTCGATTTTTGACATAAACCGACTTTTGTAACTTGTTTATCTTTTTTCTTGCTTTCTCACTCGAAAACTCACACATATATACATATATTTACGTTTCCTTCACTCCTAAGGACTTCTTAACATATAAAATTGTAGGATTTTTATAAATTTCATATCAAACGCTTAACTATGTCATAATGACACTTTTAACCCAAAGTACAAAAAAAAAAATTCAAAGATGGTCCTTTAGCCAAAAACTATTACGATTGTAATCCTTTTCACATTTTTGGGCCGTTATAATATATTATAAATTTTAAAATTCTAAGATTTTTAATGCCTAGTTCAAATTCTGCTTCTTGGAAGTCCACCGGCGGCGACAATAACTTTCCGAGGTCTTCGGGTGCTTATTGTTAATGATGGCCCAATTTATTTAATGATCTTAGAAATGCTTAAGAATTACAACTATAAAGGTATATATTAAAAAAACACACACACTTCACACACACTATGTGAAAAAATAAGAATCTTAACCTTTTATTTATTTTATTTTTTGAAAAAAATAAACTCAATCTGATTAAGGGTTTTAATTTGTAATAATTTATTTTTCATGTATTATTGTTGTTTTTTGTGTGTGGAGCAATTGTATGAAATAGAGTTTGGACTTAATTATCAAATTTGAAATTTGTAGCTATGAAGTTGCCTTAGTTTTAATTATTCTTCATTACAACTTACACGATCCATTTTGTAATTTAAAAATGTAATTTGTGGTTATGATTTGATGAGGTTGATGGAATAAACAAGCAACGAATCCCTGATGAACATCCCATTGATTAAAAAGAACGAGTATACATGGAATATGTGTTGTTGGGTCATGACTAAAAATACACACTAACACACACATGAAGCAAGGCCGTTTCAAACAATATTTTGGCCCTGGACGAAATCCTAGAAATGGGCCCTATAAAATATTTTTTTTCAAAGAAGTAAAATCCTATATAAAGATTACGAAGAAATAAAGAACTTACAGTTGATTGATGTCGCCACTTTTGTTAATCTCTACTGTCAAGTCTTCAAAACTTTCTTGAACATTCTTGAAACTACACGCAATAATAAAAAAAAAAACTCATAAAAATTTGCTTCTTTTAGCTTTTCTAAATGCGAAATCATCAATGGCCTTATCAAGATCAATGTTATCTAATATATCTTTCTCAATACATAACATAGCTAAACCATTCAACCTTTCTTGTGACATTGTTGATCTTAGATAATTTTTAAGTAATTTTAGTTTTGAAAAACTTCTTTCAGCCGAAGCAACAGTGACAAACACAGTTATTAATATTCTATATGCAATACAAACATGTGGATAACAACCTGCATCTTTAACAAACTTTAATATTTCAATGACAGTAACTAAAGTGTTTGGCAAAGTAATTTGTAATACCTTTAGTTCGGAAAAAAAAATCATCTAAATCCACATCTGACACATCATTACTAGAAAAAGTATTTGTAAAATTAATACAATTTTCTCTTAATTCGGAATCATTTAGTGACTTCAATTTCCTTAGATCGTATAAAAAACCAAATATATTCTCAAATGTTTTTAATTGCTCAAATCTAGTATGTAATGATGTAATTGCCATATCAACAACAACAAAAAAATACTCAATTTTAAAAGACTATTATATTGATTGTACTTGTTCTTCATTATCAGTCTCATGAAATTGTTTTTTCCTAGTAATTTGGCGTCGTATAGGAAACATAGGATCTACATCCAAATCATAAGCAATTGTTTTAGCATTATTCATACTTGAAACAAACCCTTCATTTCTATAATTTTCAAAAAATGTCATTAAACTTTCTATTTGATTTATACTATCTTCAATGCATATAGAATTAGACCGTAACTTTTTACTCACTGTGTTAATAGCAAATAAAATATCATACCAAATAACCATACCAAGTATAAATTCAAAGCTTTTCAAAAGACCGAAGTAAACTTTCCCCTTCACTTTTTGATTTTGCGTCTTCATTTAATTTACACAATTCTAATAAGGCTAGTTTTATTTGAGGAGCTTGAAATCTGATTGGCTTCTCACTTTTTATTCTACTTTCCCATCGAGTATTACATAAAGATTTAACAGTTAACTTTGGAACATTTTCAACTAAAATTTTCCATCTTTTAGGTGAACTAGAGAATAATACATATATGCGTTGTATAATACCAAAAAATGAAACAGCTTTAACACAAGAATGTGCCATGACACTAAGTGTAAGATTAAGACTATGACAAACACATGGCATATATAGTGCTCTTGGATTAATTTGAAGTACACGAGTTTGGACACCTTTATATTTTCCTTTCATGTTAGAACCGTTATCATAACCCTGACCTCTTATATCATCAACGTTTAAACCAAGTAATTTTAGTTCTTTTAACATTACATCATAAAGTCCTAAACCCGAAGTATCATCTACTTTCAAAAATCCTAAAAAGTATTCTTCAACTTTTATGTCATTATTTGAAAAATTAACACATCTCACAATTAAAATCATTTGTTCTTCATGGCTCACATCCGGAGTACAATCAAGAATTATAGAAAAATATTTGAAACCTTTAATAACCTTAATTATATAATCTTTGACACTATCACTTAAAAGAGAAATTAGTTCATTTTGAATTTTATGTCCAAGATAATGGTGATGAGTTTCATTATTTGTAATTCGTCTAACATGTTCTTGCATTGTGTCATCAAACTCAACCATCATTTCAATTAAACCTAAAAAGTTCCCATTATTTTGTTGATAAAGTTTTTCATTTGACCCTCGAAAAGCTAAACATATTTTTGATAATTATATTTAACTCCCGAAATTATTCTTTTTAAAACTCGTCTCCAATGTTCTTTCTCTCTTTTAATTTCATTTTGTAAATCTTTATCAATTGTTTGATTCTTATCCAATCTTAGTTTGATTTCATGCTAAGAATTCATAAACAATAAATGTTCCATACTATTCTGATGTTCTTTAAGTTTCTCACCAATGTGTTTCCAATCATTACTTCCCTCGTGTGCTAATGAACCTTTTTGATTAGTAGATTTAAACAATTTACAACAAAAACAAAACACTTTATCTACACGATTCGAGTAAATTAACAATTTTCGATCACTTGACTCTCCATTACTTAATTTTCTAGTAAAATGAATATAAGAAAAATGTATTTTATCTTTATTCTCGGGATAGTCATTTTTAAATTCTCTTATCGGCCCCTTTTCAACTAAAATATCCCTTAACTTAATATCAACATTATTCCAAGAGCTAGGATCATAAATATCTTCTTGTTCTTCACTTTCTTTCATATTAACATTATCATCTAAAGTAGTGTCATCTAAAGTAGTTTCATCATTACTTTCATCCATATTTGTGTTAGGTTCATTCAAATCATTCGAAGGACTTGTCTTTTTAATAAATTTATCCATTGAACCTCTTAAAGATTTTTTTTCCTTTTCGATTTCTTCCCTTTTCTTTCTTTTTTGTGTGACAACCGTCAAAACTCAGGTACTTGTTCAATTAATTAAATCAGTTCGAAACGTTAGTTACTCTTTTATCGCGTTCGCTTTATCCTAGTTCGTAACTTTTGAGTCTATACTTTGTCGGAACCAGTGTCGGAATAACTTCCGGAATCAAATTATAAGTCCTAATACCAAGAAAACACCCATTGAACTTTCCTAAGTTCATAACTTATCATAATTAAGAACTTTTAATTAACAAAAAGGTCCAACGAAGCAAAAACGTAAAAAACGAAAAATTGAAAAAGGCTGAAAAATTGCCCGGTGCGCCGCACCTAGTGATGAGGTGCGCAGCACCTCACGCCAGAATTCAAAAATGTTACAATTTTAGTCCCTGCCTCGTTTTTACACTTCCACCACCCAACTCCACCAATCACAAACGACTATAGCCATCAATTACTGCCTTGTGACAGACCACAACTCCCTATACCCCATTTTTATTATTCTTTTTCAATTTACCTTTCATTTTTACAAAAAGAAAAACACACACACACACACACACTTGTTCTCTCTATTTTTCTCTCTAACCAACAACATTTCCAGTGACTTTCCACCATTAAAATCCACTTTTGATCCATACAAATCGTCCTAGACTTCAAGAGAAGCAAAGGGGTGTCGTTATTTTGAAAAAGGACTAGTGTTGCAAAGATTTTTGGAGCTCAAATCCGACCAAACTCATCATCCAAGCTTTTCCTTCGGTAGATTTCTTTATTTTTACTATTCTTACATAAATAATCAATTGCATGTAAGATCTAACGGTTGAAAATATGATTTTATACAAATCTTTGACTTTTATGGTCAAAAACGTTTTTAATCGAAATACTCTTTAGATCCACGAATCTGTGGATAAAAACACTTTTGAAACTGTTAAAATGATGTTTTAAAAGATATCTACTGGTTGCATGTCGAAATCCTTAAGTCACAAAACGTTTTTAGCAAGCAAAACACAAAACGGGATTGAGACAGCAGCTAGGTGCGCAACACCTGTGCCCAGGTGCGCAGCACCGAGATGTTGTTCTCCCGAAAAATCGTCGTTTTACTCGTTTTAAGATCATGTTTACATTCTGGACTTTTACCGATATCACGTTGGGACTGAGACAAATAAAAATAAGTAAAATGGTGACTTGTATTGGACTATTTGGACTATAATGAGCTATCAAATATGTGATATTGTGTTTTAGGTGATTTGTGAGCGGAAGTGATGGTACAATTTTTGGGCATGAAATTTGGGCCCGGAAGCGCTGCCCAAATTTCCTTAGAAATTGTAAATCACTTCAGCGAGCAAAAACACTTGAAATATAATGATCAAAAACGTTAAATCGGACTTTTGGACAAAAACGTGACAATTACCTATACGGACTATTTTTAACTATACCTAACTTTGACACTTAAAGTTTAATAAAGTTTTACCTATGTTATTATATAAGAACATAATAATATAACAACTCATTAAACTACCTTGGTATTAATAGGCAATCCGTGATTCCCGGCTTACACATTCCGACCGAGTTCCAAGTTCTCGTTCTCTTCGCAATCCGTGAGTTACAACCCCTCGTTTTATATATATTTTACATGAATTTGGGGGAAACATAAGATTAATTGCATTTTTAAGCCTTATGAAACAAATTGCAATATATCAAACTTTGACTTTTGACTTATTAAACTTTGACTTTGACTTATTAAACTTGACTTTTTGAACGTACTTGGATTTATTTGATCGACTATTTGAACTCCTATGCGTAAATTATTTGACTTTATTTAGACTTATTGGTCGCTCTCTTTTGACTAAACTAATTATTGATGCTTGTATACGCACCAACCCTTGATGGAACTATAACACGATCTTAAGTGATGGACGTACGACTCTCTCGATTTTAAAATAAAGTTTACTAGTGCCCGACTGTTTTAGACTTAGACTTTCACATTATTAACTACTTAGCCGTATAGTAATTATGGGTATCGATACTTAGGAAAGAACCGTTCCTTGCTTAGATGGCAGTCTAAGTACATATTACTAAGTTCTGAATAACTTTCCGTTTGAGAGGCGGGAAGTTGGGGCCGTTCACGGTTGGATAATCGGATTAGTGTGAACACTTAAGTTATAGATGCCAAGAGGTTGATACAAGAAAATCTAATTAGTTACTTACGCATAAAACTTATAAATTTTTAGCGTTTGATATACGCTTCTACTGTTTGACTAAAATCGACTATATTTTGGTCTTTACAAACTTAGGGCACCAGTCCGCCCATTACTTGGACTTTAAGTATATATAACTAAGCGACTTTTTCTCCGCTAATCTCCTTCGTGGAAATTTCTACTTTTTATATACTTTACTTACATTTTTGGTCGACTATTTAAACTGTAACTCACTCACTACTTTCGTAGTTGACACTTTATCTTATGTTTCAGGAAATTAGTGTAAGCACGAGGTGCATGGCATGGACGGGTCGAGGCGGTTGTGTGAGAACCTTTTCGGGAAAGACGTGGCCAGTTATTTTGGGAATTTTTAATGAACTTTAATTGTGTTTCAATGTACTAAATTATTGTGTCTTGGATGGATTTGTAAACACTTTTATTCTAATTAATGACTGATGACCGTTATGTCTTATATGACCTGTGTAATGATTTTCCAGCTCTTCACATTCCGTGTTTTTCCGCTTTAGCGGGGCTGTGACAGACTTGGTATCAGAGCACAGGTTATAAACGGTTTTAAAATTTTTTTTCAAAAAGTTTTCGAAACCAAACTATAACCAAGACTTTT
>CAJVGC010000590.1:51418445-51517897 GCA_910822075.1 Senecio squalidus | reverse complement strand
CCCATCGTCCGCATTCCTTCACTTGCACCGCGAAGTGCGGGATTGGCTCAGAACCCAGAACCAGGACACCTCATCAGTGAGGTTACCGACTCCGCTGAACGGTTGTCGGAGCAGGCGTTGCGATTCATCGCATCGACCCGAGCTACGGCCCGTACTGTGCAGCGCCTTATCGGTATGTGCCTGGTGATGGGAACGTTGATCGTGGTTATGGCAGCGAAGATGTTTCTGGATAGGCGCCATTAGTTGTTTCTTCATTTGTATTGTACTTAGTCTAGTCGTAATTTTCCTCTGTACACGACATAGACTTTATTATCCTCTTTTATGTATGGTGAATCATTTTCTCGGTTCAGTACTTGTACCAACTTAATTATTATTAATGGGATTCCTGTCTTTTGTCTTTGTGCTTGTCATATTTTATGAATCGTGTGCTTGTTATGATCATTATAATTCTATCTCTTGAATTCTAATCTTGCGTGTACTACTTGTGACAACTGTCAAAAATCTAGATACTTGTTTAGCTACTATGTCGGTTCAAAATCATTAGTCACTCTTTTATAGTATTCGCTTTGTTCTAGTTCGAAACTGTTGAGCCGGTACTTGTCGGAACTAATGTCGGAATAACTTTCGGAATCAATTTTATAAGTCCTAATACCAAGAAAACACATATTGAACTTCCCTAAGTTCATAACTAATCATAATTAAGAACTTTCAATTAACAAAAAGGTCCAACGAAGCAATAACGTAAAAACGAAAAATCTAAAAGCTGGAAAATTGCCCGGTGCGCAGCACCTCGCACCAGATTTCAAAAATATTTCAATTTTGGTCCTTGCCTCGTTTTTACACAATTTTAAACCAATCAAACTCGATTGGCAGACCATAATTACTGGTTTTAACCAGTAACACTGCCCTATACTACCATTTTCTTTTTATTCATTTTTGTTAAATCATTTTACCAAAACCAAAAACACACACACTTACACCTATTTCATTTTCTCTCATCTCTCTCTAAAACTCCATTAAAAACCAGAAAGTCCAGCCAACTAATCAGTCTAAAAACACATAAATCACCCACACAAATTGTTCCTTTCATCAAGAGAAGCAAGAGGGTGTCGTTTTTATCAAAAAGGACCAAGTTTGTAAAGATTTGTGAAGCTCAAATCCGACCAAAAGCATCATCCATTCGATTTCCTTCGGTAGATTACTTTCTTTTCACTGTTCTTACATAAATAATCGTTTGCATGTAAGATCTAACGGTTGAAAATGGGTTTTTATACAAATCTTTGACTTTCATGGTCAAAAACGTTTTAATCAAGATACTCTTTAGATCCACGAATCTGTGAATAAAGACACTTTAGAAACTGTTAAAATGATGTTTTAAAAGATATTTACTAATTGCATGTTCGATCTAAACAACAAAAATAAGTTTTATAAAGATTTATATCACTTTTCATACAAAAAACGAGTTTTATATGAATGATACTTAGATCTATGTTTTTGTGGATAAAAGTTGTTTAGAAACCATAATAATGATGTTTTATAAGTTATCCACCGGTTGCATGTTGAAATCCTTGAGTCACAAAACGTTTTTAGCAAGAAAAACACCAAACGGGAAAGAAACAGCAGCTAGGTGCGCAGCACCTAGGCTCAGGTGCGCAGCACCGAGCTGCTGTTCTCCCAAAAATCGTTGTTTTAACTCTTTTTAAGAATATGTTTACGTTCTGGACTTTTACCGATAATTATTTTGGGACTGAGATAAACAAAATTAATAATAATGGTGACTTACATTGGACTCTTTGGACTTTTTGGATGTATTAAATAAGTTATTATGTATTATGCGTGTTTTGCGAGCGGAAATGACACAAGATTTGGGCGCGGAAGCGCTGCCCAAATTTCGTTAGGAAGCCTAAATCACTTCAGTAACCAAAACACGTCTAACACGTAAACAAATAACTTTAACACTGAACTTTTGGACTAAAAAGAACGTTAACCGCCTCGGACAAATTTTGAGACAATTTGACTTCATCACATAACTATAAACAAAAGTTACCTAATCTTATATAAAGGACCTAATAAGACATTAACTTTTGGACACTCTTGGTATTCATAGGCATCCCGTGATTCCCGACTCCGTTCTCCGACCGATTCCGAGTTCACTCTCTTCGCAAACTGTGAGTTACACCCTCTCCTATCTTTTACCATTTTAAGCACTCTTTTTGGGGGAAACATGAGATCCAATTTGTTTTGAACTGTAACTTTTATGCGAAATTGTTTATGGTCCATTTTGACTTGAAACCCGTATGACTATTTCGTCTTTTGAAACTATTTGAACGACTTACTATTCTTTTGAAACCTTTTCGACCTATTTGACCTACCCTTCTATTTATGGAAACTTTTTAACTAAATAAACTATTTCGGAACTTATTTTGACTTGGAACTATCTTTGGTACGAACTAATTGAACTAATGTGCGTAAACAACATCAACTGTTCGGATTGGCTTACTTCAGACTCCCTAGGTTTGCCTCTTTGGATACTTGAATAGACATTGATAGCTTGGTTGTATTAGGTGCTAAACCCTAGGTGAGAATATAACGCCGTAAGTACAAACAAAAGACTTTTCAAATTGGTTCGACTCAAGTCCTACAATTTTTCTCTGACGACTATACACACTATTAGCATAAGCCGTTAGCATATATTATGGGTATCGATACTTAGGAGCGGTCACTCCTTACCAATGGGTAGCGACCAAGGTACATATTGCTAAGTCCTCGCGGACTCTGACTCTAGATCTGACTAGTGGGCAGTTACTTGACCAGAATCGGATTAGTGTGTAGACTAAATCTTACGTATATTAAGCTTAGCGGTTGGTACAACTCGAGGATCATAGGTCTATATTACGCATATACTTACTTACTGTCTTGCACATGTGGATTAATCCACCGCATAGGTGATGACTACGAACCCTCTTTTGCTCGCTACACTACTTGACTTTTGTATTGACTCGAACTTACTCTGATCGTACTTAAACTTATTTGAAACTAAGTAATTCTTGAATTTTAAGCACTTAAATTTAATTAAGTTATTCTTGAAGTTTAAGTACTTGAGCTTATCTTGGAACTCTTTGACCTTGAACGACTCTCGAATTATTATAAATCTTGAATTCGTCTCGGACTTTTTATAAACTTTGAATTTGGAACTTTTCTTAAATTCATAAACTGTAACTCACTCACTACGTTTTCGTAGTTGACACTTTATCTCATGTTTCAGGAACTAAGCGTAAGTTATGAAGTGCATTGCTCAGGCGGGTCAAGTCTTTTATGTGAAGTGTGCCTTGGGAAGAAGACCTTATTTTGGGAATTTTATTTAAAAACATTTTTGTTATGTATTATGGTCTTACTTTGAAACTTGGTTGTATCTTTGACTTGTACTTTTAAATTTATTTTGTGATGACTTGAACCGTTAATTTTGGTATAACCCGTGAAATGACTCTTTGCTCTCACATTCCGTGTTTCCGCTTTAGCGGGGTGTGACAGACTTGGTATCAGAGCACGGGTTATAGTGAAAACGGTTTTAAAAATCTTTCAAAGAGTTCGAAACCAAAACTATAACCAAGGCTTTTCAGAAAACGTCATTTTCGGGTTCAAACTTTAGTATGTTATTTTCCGCAATTGCATGATTAACTTTTTCAACTATGCGTGACTTGATCACCCACCCGTAGTTCAAAATGAATTATGCAAGAACGGAAAATGAAAGGCTATCGTTAAACGGTTTTTGAGTCCATAAATTCCCGGTCTTGCCAATTCCCGACACTCACATGATTGACCCGTGCATGCATTTTACTTACGTTTTTCCTATTCTTAGTTTCCCCGTACTTATGTAACTCTCTACTCGCAGATACGCCATGTCTCAGTCTTCGAACTCTCGATCCCAGACACGATCACTCCCCCGAGCCGCCTCCCCCTCTCACGAACCCTCCGAAGGCCACACCGCAACCGAGAGTCAGCGTCACCAGACGACTGACCCAACGGAAGACACCTCCCAGACCATCAGCAGCAGCCACGGGTCCAGCCCAAGGTCGGTACTTCCACCTCCCAGACTGGTGCCCGTTGCAACACCGCAACCCCGAGGACCAAATGCTGGAGCACATATGCATCCGCAGTCGGGCCCGTTCCGACCCGCGCCTCCCCGTTCTTTCTTGGACCCCTACGATCCCGCCTTTCGCACTCCATTATCGGAGCGTTACGCATGGGATCGTCAGTTCATTGAAGAAAGACGGCGTGCGCAGGAGTCCGGACCCTCCCGACCCATGATGCCACCTACTCATCAGCCTCTTCCCCCGGACGCCTTCCTCAACCTACACCGCCAAGTCAGTGGACTTGCTGAGGAAGCCCAGGAGCAGGGCCTTCTCCTATTGGAAGTCTCCGATGCTGCAAACGAGTTAGCACAGCAGTCCCGGCGGATCATACTGACGGCTCAGGCCACCGCCCGGACCGTCCAGTGCCTCGTCAGGGCTTGCATAGTCATGGGAGCACTTGTCGTAGCTCTCGCCGCCATGATGTTCTTGGAAGAGCGTTATTAGACATGTTTCCCTTTTTACTGTACTGTACCGGCTTAGTCGTAAATTTTCCATTGTACACGAGTTAAGCCATTATTTACTTCCTTCCTATGTATTGTACTGGTATTTCTGCAGTGATTCTGTTCTATGTACTGAAACCTCTTATTATTAATAGAACTTCTATCTTTTTATTATTAGGCTTATCGTATCTTGTGATCCTTGTACTTGTTGCGAACATCATGGTTCTATCTCTTTAATTATAATCCTGCGAATATTACTTGATCATTCGTGTTAATCTCGTGCTATAACTAACTATGGTCACTTAAAACGTAATTCTTATCATATCTCATTCGCGCGTTCTAAACCCCCACCTAAATTCTTCCTGTTGCAGAATCATGGCACCACCGCACTTGAGTGCTAGTGACCTCGCCGAGCAAGTCATTGCCCAGATGAACGCAGCAATACCCGACCTGATCGCCCAGGTAATCGCCGGAGTGAGCGACATGATTTTCGGAGACGATAACTCCAACGCTTTTTGTTCGGAGATCAATCATGACAACAACCTCCCTTCCTTCCCAGCCCCCGTCACTCGTGGGGAAAATGACAAACGTAGGGCTAGTCACCAACCCACAAGGGGCGACCACTACAAGAAGTCCGCCATCAGACGCCGAGAATATGATGGGCCGCACCCTAAGTGCGGTAAGTGTTACCGGCATCATGTTGGGGACTGCCCAGCGTGCTACTCATGCAACAAAGTCGGGCACCTCTCCCGACATTGTCGCGAATATTATGCCAAACAGTACGAGGATGAGGACTTTGGAACCAACCCTTTGCCTCCCCCTCTAGCCCTCTTCCAACGAAGTGGGAACAAGAGAATGAAGCTTCACCACCAAATCTCACGGACTAGCATCACCCAAGGATACCCCAACTTACCTCGAACCCACACTGGACCGCACCCCCAATGCAGCAGATGTCCCTTCCCCCATGTCCGGAAGTGCCCGGTATGCAAACTTTGCAACACAGTGGGACACTACCATTGGTGCTGTCCAGATAATGCAAACAAAAAACTGCTATGTCTCGAATGTGGGAGCAACCAGCACCTCCGTGAGGATTGTCTCTTAGATCATACCACAGAGACCCTCAGTGCTCTTGCAATCACAGCCGAGGAAACTCCCCAGAACACCAAAGCGATTACTGGTACGTTCCCTGTCAAATGACCCTTCTTCCTTCCGCACTACTTGACTCAAGAGCGGAAGAAAACGTTGCCCTTAGAGATTAGACATCTCACCAGCTTAAGACCTCAGACGTTACGGATAGTCTCCCTTCGATTATGCCAACGATCCAATAGTCGCAACTACGAATGCAAATTTAGGATTCCAAGTACTTCGTTGCCTAAAGCTTATTCCATCGACCCGGTTCTTACCAAACCATCAAGCCTTGACGATATCGTCGGGATGGAAAGGTCACCTTAGCATTGAGCCAAGATCGTCCGCCCCGACAAGCTTCCCTGCATCCCTCTCCATAAAAAGGAAACTCCCGTCGTTCAGGTGTACGACCTGAATAATAACTCCGCAACGTGTGTCCCTCGACGATGCACCAGCATCTCGAGGAGGACTACGACGCACCTCCCGCTCACGACGTTGATCATGAATCTAAGGAAGGCCGAGTCCAAGACATTTCCGTAGTCGAGGACCATCCAAAACCTTTCTGAGAGACTCCCGGACTACCACTGAATAGACAAGTAGAAATTTCAAATGAACTTCGTTCCTGACACGGCACCCATAGCTGAGGCCCCCTACCACGTAGCATCACCGAGATGCTAAGGCAGCCAAAGCTGCTGTAGGAACTTCTTGTTCCTAGCTCTAACACCCAAACCTAACCCCATGGGAAAACCCAATCTCCCTGACAAGAGACAGACGGACCCTTCCGTTTATACACTGATCGTCACGAACGTGACAAACCTACCGTCAAGAACCGATAACCATCCCCGAGGATCGAAGACCAGTCTGAGTAGTTGCAGGATGCATCATATCTCTCGAATGTCGACCCCGCCCGAGTTATCGCCAGGTTCGCGACATTTTGACCAACACTTGCGAGGACCGCATGTTCCGAACTCGATGCAAACCACCCAAGCCTTCCCCTGTTAGTACGCCTAAACAACACATCGCCGGTATTCATGGACTTAATGAACAAGGTGTGTAGGCCGTGCTCGGATAATTGATAACCATGCTCCTCGCCAACACTCACATCTACTCAAGCAGGATCCTGTGAGCATCCCGAGCTCACCCTAGAACCCTTCCATGGTCAGGAACTGCACGCCAATTTCCCTAAATTCGAACGCTGACCCCGAGCAGAACACTTCCCGACTCTATGGTCAACCTCGAAGGAACTCAGACCCAGGCCAAACGTGGCTTGTAGCGCCAAGCCCCTAGCATGAGCTCTGAAATCCGAAGGTATTCGCGAACCCATTCCCGTCAAGGGCCATCGAATTGTCATTCCATTTACCCCGGGATCCGACTTGCTGTAACCAGAGATCCCGAGAATACCATTCTGGCCGGACATTGTGTAAGGACACCACCCTGTATTCCGCCAAGTGCTTCACTTACCTCGAGGTCAAGGCAGGACACCGAAAACTCACCCCTCTATTAGTCGATCTATGTCCCTTCTCTTTGAAGTGCCCTCCTGAGAATCGCCATGAACGCGACTATACCTCATCACCTCTCGCAATTCGCCTATCTTTAATCGGGTACGCTTGCGTCACGGACCCCGTGCCAGCACGAAGTGTGAACCCATCAGTCTATGCATGGACGCAAGTGTCAAACACCGCCCTGTCGGCTAGAAGTTGACGGTTGACGACTTGCAAGGTCCTACGTCTACCTCTACTCGCGAAGGACCGGAAACGTTCCCGTACTCGGCCAAGGAGCCGCGCGACCATCTGGGAGTAAAACCTCAATCCCTTGGATGGAAATAGGGTATCCCTTATGATACCGCCACGGAAGGAGGACAGTCTGCTTCTGGAAATGCGGCAAACTAAGCCGAAGTACACCGGTTCAATCTAAGTCGCGGGATATACCGATCCGACCTCTCATCGTTCATAACTTTCCCGACCGTCCCCCAATGTTCTCACGTGCCCCTCCTCACATTTGTAAAGCGTTCAGCGGATGAGACCTTTGTCATCTCCCTCTAAACAGGGTCAAAACTGCTGCTACGCCAAGTTCTTTATTAAAACACTTAGGTTGTTGACTCCAAAGACAAATAGCATTGATCGAGCCTCGTACCCATCTTGGAGTTCAGTGGAACCTCCGACGTAGTCCCACTACCGTGTGAAGACGCATGGGCCAAAACTCGTCAGGAGCACCCACTACGATCCGACGGCGAAACTTTTCCCCATGAGACGAACTAAATTTCGGGACGAAATTCCTTTCAACCCGGGGAGAATGTGACAACTGTCAAAAATCTAGATACTTGTTTAGCTACTATGTCGGTTCAAAATCATTAGTCACTCTTTTATAGTATTTGCTTTGTTCTAGTTCGAAACTATTGAGCCGGTACTTGTCGGAACTAATGTCGGAATAACTTCCGGAATCAATTTTATAAGTCCTAATACCAAGAAAACACATATTGAACTTCTCTAAGTTCATAACTAATCATAATTAAGAACTTTCAATTAACAAAAAGGTCCAACGAAGCAATAACGTAATAACGAAAAATCTAAAAGCTGGAAAATTGCCCGGTGCGCAGCACCTCCTCCTGAGGTGCGCAGCACCTCGCACCAGATTTCAAAAATATTACAAGTTTGGTCCTTGCCTCGTTTTTACACAATTTTAAACCAATCAAACTCGATTGGCAGACCATAATTACTGGTTTTAACCAGTAACACTGCCCTATACTACCATTTTCTTTTTATTCATTTTTGTTAAATCATTTAACCAAAACAAAAAACACACACACTTACACCTATTTCATTTTCTCTCATCTCTCTCTAAAACTCCATTAAAAACCAGAAAGTCCAGCCAACTAATCAGTCTAAAAACACATAAATCACCCACACAAATTGTTCCTTTCATCAAGAGAAGCAAGAGGGTGTCGTTTTTATCAAAAAGGACCAAGTTTGTAAAGATTTTTGAAGCTCAAATCCGACCAAAAGCATCATCCATTCGATTTCCTTCGGTAGATTACTTTCTTTTCACTGTTCTTACATAAATAATCGTTTGCATGTAAGATTTAACGGTTGAAAATGGGTTTTTATACAAATCTTTGACTTTCATGGTCAAAAACGTTTTAATCAAGATACTATTTAGATCCACGAATCTGTGAATAAAGACACTTTAGAAACTGTTAAAATGATGTTTTAAAAGATATTTACTAATTGCATGTTCGATCTAAACAACAAAAATAAGTTTTATAAAGATTTATATCACTTTTCATACAAAAAACGAGTTTTATATAAATGATACTTAGATCTATGTTTTTGTGGATAAAAGTTGTTTAGAAACCATAATAATGATGTTTTATAAGTTATCCACCGGTTGCATGTTGAAATCCTTGAGTCACAAAACGTTTTTAGCAAGAAAAACACCAAACGGGAAAGAAACAGCAGCTAGGTGCGCAGCACCTAGGCTCAGGTGCGCAGCACCGAGCTGCTGTTCTCCCAAAAATCGTCGTTTTAACTCGTTTTAAGAATATGTTTACGTTCTGGACTTTTACCGATAATTATTTTGGGACTGAGATAAACAAAATTAATAATAATGGTGACTTACATTGGACTTTTTGGACTTTTTGGATGTATTAAATAAGTTATTATGTATTATGCGTGTTTTGCGAGCGGAATTGATTTTAGGTTTTGGACACAAGATTTGGGCGCGGAGCCTAAATCACTTCAGTAACCAAAACACGTCTAACACGTAAACAAATAACTTTAACACTGAACTTTTGGACTAAAAAGAACGTTAACCGCCTCGGACAAATTTTGAGACAATTTGACTTCATCACATAACTATAAACAAAAGTTACCTAATCTTATATAAAGGACCTAATAAGACATTAACTTTTGGACACTCTTGGTATTCATAGGCATCCCGTGATTCCCGACTCCGTTCTCCGACCGATTCCGAGTTCACTCTCTTCGCAAACTGTGAGTTACACCCCTCCTATCTTTTACCATTTTAAGCACTCTTTTTGGGGGAAACATGAGATCCAATTTGTTTTGAACTGTAACTTTATGCGAAATTGTTTATGGTCCATTTTGACTTGAAACCCGTATGACTATTTCGTCTTTTGAAACTATTTGAACGACTTACTATTCTTTTGAAACCTTTTCGACCTACCCTTCTATTTATGGAAACTTTTGAACTAAATAAACTATTTCGGAACTTATTTTGACTTGGAACTATCTTTGGTACAAACTAATTGAACTAATATGCGTAAACAACATCAATTGTTCGGATTGGCTTACTTCAGACTCCCTAGGTTTGCCTCTTTGGATACTTGAATAGACATTGATAGCTTGGTTGTATTAGGTGCTAAACCCTAGGTGAGAATATAACGCCGTAAGTACAAACAAAAGACTTTTCAAATTGGTTCGACTCAAGTCCCACAATTTTTCTCTGACGACTATACACACTATTAGCATAAGCCGTTAGCATATATTATGGGTATCGATACTTAGGAGCGGTCACTCCTTACCAATGGGTAGCGACCAAGGTACATATTGCTAAGTCCTCGCGGACTCTGACTCTAGATCTGACTAGTGGGCAGTTACTTGACCAGAATCGGATTAGTGTGTAGACTAAATCTTACGTATATTAAGCTTAGCGGTTGGTACAACTCGAGGATCATAGGTCTATATTACGCATATACTTACTTACTGTCTTGCACATGTGGATTAATCCACCGCTGAGGTGATGACTACGAACCCTCTTTTGCTCGCTACACTACTTGACTTTTGTATTGACTCGAACTTACTCTGATCGTACTTAAACTTATTTGAAACTAAGTTATTCTTGAATTTTAAGCACTTAAATTTAATTAAGTTATTCTTGAATTTTAAGTACTTGAGCTTATCTTGGAACTCTTTGACCTTGAACGACTCTCGAATTATTATAAATCTTGAATTCGTCTCGGACTTTTTATAAACTTTGAATTTGGAACTTTTCTTAAATTCATAAACTGTAACTCACTCACTACGTTTTCGTAGTTGACACTTTATCTCATGTTTCAGGAACTAAGCGTAAGTTATGAAGTGCATTGCTCAGGCGGGTCAAGTCTTTTATGTGAAGTGTGCCTTGGGAAGAAGACCTTATTTTGGGAATTTTATTTAAAAACATTTTTGTTATGTATTATGGTCTTACTTTGAAACTTGGTTGTATCTTTGACTTGTACTTTTAAATTTATTTTGTGATGACTTGAACCGTTAATTTTGGTATAACCCGTGAAATGACTCTTTGCTCTCACATTCCGTGTTTCCGCTTTAGCGGGGTGTGACACTACTTGATCAGTCATTTTTATCTCGTGCTATAACCATCTATGGACACTTGAATTATATTCTTATCACTTTCCATTCGTGCGTTCTAAACTAAATCTGTTCTTCTGATTGTAGAATCATGGCTCCTCGCAACAATGCTAGCATCATTGCTGAGCAAGTTGCTGAACAGCTGAACGCGGCTATGCCCAACATGATCGCTCAGATCACCGCCAGAATCAACGCCAACGTCAACAATCACCATCAGCAGCAGCAACAGCAGCAGCAGCAACAGCAACAACAACAGCAGAACAACCAGAACCAGAACCAGAACCAGCACCAACACCCGAACCCTCCTCTGTGCAACTACAAGAGCTTTATGGTATGTAAGCCTAAAGAATTCCACGGCACGACTGGTGCTGTAGGTTTGGTCCAGTGGTTCGAGAGCATCGAATCGGTCTTACACATCAGCCGATGTGCTGAGGCGAACAAGGTGGAGTACGCGTCCTGCGTATTCCATGGTCGAGCTCTGTCATGGTGGAACACTGTAGTCCAAACCCGAGGACGAGACAATGCCTATGCCCTTCCCTGGAACACCTTCAAGAACCTGCTTATCGAAGAATACTGCCCGAGAGGGGAAATTAAGAAGCTCGAGGCTGAGCTGTGGGACCACAAGATGGTCGGGAACGATATTGAGAAATACACTACCCGGTTCCACGAACTCGCCCGACTGGTTCCAAGGCTGGTAACCCCTGAGGAGAACCGGATCGACCTGCACATCTCTGGTCTAGTTCCGGAAATCCGAGGTATGGTCATGGCAGCCGAGCCTCAGACCCTCCAGAGTGCAATCATCCTGGCCCATCGTCTTACCAGCAACCTCCTCACCGCCCCTGGATCCTCCTCAAAGGAGTCAGGTTAGAAGTGAAAGGCTGAGTCCACCCCGAGAAGAAGTGACCGCAACAAGAAGAAGACCCGAAACTATGCCCTGACTGCTTCACCTGCACCTGCACCGCCAGCTAAATCTGGGTCTTACATCGGGCCACACCCAAAGTGCAACAAGTGTAACCTTCATCATCTCGGGAACTGCCCACTATGCCTCAAGTGCCAAAAGACGGGACACTTTGCCAAGTACTGCCCTGACAAGACAATTGCTCCAGCCCCGAAACGGTCCTGCTATGAGTGTGGAAGCGACCAGCATCTCCGCAATACCTGCCCTAAGCTCAATCGGACTCCTCAGAATCAAGGAGGGCAAGGTAGGGGTCGCGCTTTCGGACTAACGGCTGAGGAAGCACGTCAGGACCCCAACGCAGTTACTGGTACGTTTTCCCTCAACAATCATTTTGCTTCAGTACTATTCGACTCAGGAGCCGAAAGAAGTTTCATTTCCTTAGAATTTAGACCCCTCATAGAATTAGAATCTGAAGTTCTTAGTTTTACCGTTGAATACGCTAACGGCCAAGAATTTGAAGCTAAGGACATAATCCTAGGTTGTTCACTATGCCTATCTGACAAAACCTTCCCCATTGATCTAATTCCTATCGAGCTTTCAAGTTTTGACATTATTGTTGGGATGGACTGGCTATCTCGCTTTCGAGCGGAAATCATTTGTTTCGATAAGCTTATTCGTATCCCTCTTTCGGAAAAAGAGACTCTCGTCGTTCAGGGAGACAAGCCTGGACGACAGCTCGCATCGTATCTTCCATTAAAATGCGCAAGTACCTCCAGAGGGACTATGACGCATTCCTTGCCCATGTCGTCGAGCGAAAACCTTCCGAGATTCGACTCCAAGATATTCCCGTGGTCAAGGATCATCCCGAAGTCTTTCCCGAGGATTTGCCAGGGCTGCCACCTAATCGACAAGTGGAATTCCGAATAGACCTCATTCCTGGCGCAGCACCGGTTGCCAAGACACCGTACCGTCTGGCACCACTGCTAGAACTGTCGAAACAGTTGCAGGAACTCCTAGACCATGGTCTTATTCGTCCAAGTTCGTCCCCCTGGGGAGCCCCTATCCTCTTCGTCAAAAAGAAAGACGGATCCTTCCGCATGTGCATAGACTATCGAGAGCTGAACAAGCTGACCGTCAAGAACCGATACCCTCTTCCGAGGATAGATGACCTCTTTGACCAGTTGCAGGGTGCAACTTACTTCTCCAAGATCGACCTTCGTTCGGGTTATCACCAGGTTCGTGTTAGTGAGTCCGACATCCCGAAAACCGCTTTTCGCACCGATACTATCTCTGCCAGAGGGCACGGACGACTTCGTAGTGTTTTGCGATGCCTCCCACCAAGGACTTGGGTGCGTCCTAATGCAAAAGGACAAGGTCATCGCTTACGCTTCCAGACAACTAAAGATCCACGAGCAGAACTACACTACGCACGACTTGGAGTTGGGAGCAGTCGTGTTTGCCTTGAAGATTTGGAGACACTACCTGTACGGTACTAAGTGTACGGTCTTCACCGACCATAAGAGTCTTCAACACATTTTAGATCAGAAAATGCTCAACATGAGACAACGTAGATGGATAGAATTGCTAAGCGACTACGATTGCGAGATCAAATACCACCCGGGTAAGGCAAACGTAGTAGCAGATGACCTGAGTAGGAAGGAAAGGGTAAAGCCATCTCGAGTTCGAGCATTGGGTATACAAGTTCAGACGAGCCTTCGCACGAAGATTGCAAATGTACATCAAGAGGCGTTAAAGCCCGAGAACATTAAGGTCGAAACGCTTCATAATCACGAGAAAGAATTCGAACGCAAGTCGGACGGAATCTACTACTTCAAAGGCCGAGCATGGATTTCAAGATCTGAGGATCTTCGCAAACTCATTTTGGATGAGGGCACCGATCTAGATATTCCATCCATCCGGGATCCGACAAGTTGTACAAGGGCCTCCGAGAGTACTACTGGTGGCCAGGCATGAAGAAAGATATCGCCTTGTATGTGGCCAAGTGCCTCACTTGCTCCAAGGTCAAGGCGGAATATCAAAAGCCTTCAGGATTACTTCAACAGCCAGAAATCCCCATGTGGAAGTGGGAGCAGATTTCTATGGACTTTGTCACCAAGTTGCCTCGTACGACTAAGGGTAACGACACGATTTGGGTAATCGTGGACCGTCTGACCAAATCCGCTCATTTCTTACCAATTAAGGAAAACCACTCTATGGAGAAGCTCGCTCAAGTCTACATCAACGAGATCGTCTCTCGTCATGGAACACCACTCTCCATCATCTCCGATAGGGATAGTCGATTCACCTCCCGTTTCTGGAACGTTCTACAGAAATCCCTAGGTACTCATTTAGACCTCAGTACGGCGTATCACCCTCAGACCGACGGCCAGAGTGAAAGGACGATCCAAACACTTGAGGACATGCTGAGAGCATGTGTAGTAGACTTCGGAGGAAGTTGGGACACTCACCTCCCCTTGGTCGAGTTCTCCTATAACAACAACTACCATGCCAGCATCAAGTGCGCGCCATTCGAGGCTCTCTACGGGCGTAAGTGCCGGTCACCACTCTGTTGGCTAGAGGCTGGCGAGCGACAACTTACGAGACTCGATATCGTCTAGGCGACCATCGACAAGATCACCACTATTCGTGAACGATTGAAGACGTCCCGTACCCGACAGAAGAGCTACGCTGACAACCGAAGGAAACCCCTAGAGTTCCAAGTTGGCGACCGAGTACTCCTCAAAGTATCACCCTGGAAAGGGGTAGTCCGCTTCTGGAAGCGCGGTAAACTGAGTCCGAGGTACACCGGTCCATTTGAAGTCATTAAGCGTATTGGCCCCGTTGCCTATCGTCTCCAACTCCCTCAGACTCTCACGAATGTTCATAACGTGTTCCATGTCTCACACTTGAAAAAGTGTCTGTCTGATGAGACCATTGTCATCCCTCTTGACGAGGTCAAAATCGACAGCAAGCTAAACTTCATCGAGGAACCGCTCGAAGTTGTCGACCGCGAGGTCAAACAACTTAGGCAGAGCCGTATCCCGATAATCAAGGTTCGGTGGAACTCTCGACGTGGTCACGAATTCACATGGGAGCGTGAAGACCAATTCCGTCAGAAGTATCCACATCTGTTCGAGAACCCTTCTTCCTGATGGTACGCACTAAATTTCGGGACAAAATTTCTTTCAACCCGGGGAGAATGTGACAACCGTCAAAACTCAGGTACTTGTTCAATTAATTAAATCAGTTCGAAACGTTAGTTACTCTTTTATCGCGTTCGCTTTATCCTAGTTCGTAACTTTTGAGTCTATACTTTGTCGGAACCAGTGTCGGAATAACTTCCGGAATCAAATTATAAGTCCTAATACCAAGAAAACACCCATTGAACTTTCCTAAGTTCATAACTTATCATAATTAAGAACTTTTAATTAACAAAAAGGTCCAACGAAGCAAAAACGTAAAAAACGAAAAATTGAAAAAGGCTGAAAAATTGCCCGGTGCGCCGCACCTAGTGATGAGGTGCGCAACACCTCACGCCAGAATTCAAAAATGTTACAATGTTAGTCCCTGCCTCGTTTTTACACTTCCACCACCCAACTCCACCAATCACAAACGACTATAGCCATCAATTACTGCCTTGTGACAGACCACAACTCCCTATACCCCATTTTTATTATTCTTTTTCAATTTACCTTTCATTTTTACAAAAAGAAAAACACACACACACACTTGTTCTCTCTATTTTTCTCTCTAACCAACAACATTTCCAGTGACCTTCCACCATTAAAATCCACTTTTGATCCATACAAATCGTCCTAGACTTCAAGAGAAGCAAAGGGGTGTCGTTATTTTGAAAAAGGACTAGTGTTGCAAAGATTTTTGGAGCTCAAATCCGACCAAACTCATCATCCAAGCTTTTCCTTCGGTAGATTTCTTTATTTTTACTATTCTTACATAAATAATCAATTGCATGTAAGATCTAACGGTTGAAAATATGATTTTATACAAATCTTTGACTTTTATGGTCAAAAACGTTTTTAATCGAAATACTCTTTAGATCCACGAATCTGTGGATAAAAACACTTTAGAAACTGTTAAAATGATGTTTTAAAAGATATCTACTGGTTGCATGTCGAAATCCTTAAGTCACAAAACGTTTTTAGCAAGAAAAACACAAAACGGGATTGAGACAGCAGCTAGGTGCGCAGCACCTGTGCCCAGGTGCGCAGCACCGAGCTGCTGTTCTCCCGAAAAATCGTCGTTTTACTCGTTTTAAGATCATGCTTACATTCTGGACTTTTACCGATATCACGTTGGGACTGAGACAAATAAAAATAAGTAAAATGGTGACTTGTATTGGACTATTTGGACTATAATGAGCTATCAAATATGTGATATTGTGTTTTAGGTGATTTGTGAGCGGAAGTGATGGTACAATTTTTGGGCATGAAATTTGGGCGCGGAAGCGCTGCCCAAATTTCCTTAGAAATTGTAAATCACTTCAGCGAGCAAAAACACTTGAAATATAATGATCAAAAACGATAAATCGGACTTTTGGACAAAAACGTGACAATTACCTATACGGACTATTTTTAACTATACCTAACTTTGACACTTAAAGTTTAATAAAGTTTTACCTATGTTATTATATAAGAACATAATAATATAACAACTCATTAAACTACCTTGGTATTAATAGGCAATCCGTGATTCCCGGCTTACACATTCCGACCGAGTTCCAAGTTCTCGTTCTCTTCGCAATCCGTGAGTTACAACCCCTCGTTTTATATATATTTTACATGAATTTGGGGGAAACATAAGATTAATTGCATTTTTAAGCCTTATGAAACAAATTGCAATATATCAAACTTTGACTTTTGACTTATTAAACTTTGACTTTTGACTTATTAAACTTTGACTTTGACTTATTAAACTTGACTTTTTGAACGTACTTGGATTTATTTGATCGACTATTTGAACTCCTATGCGTAAATTATTTGACTTTATTTAGACTTATTGGTCGCTCTCTTTTGACTAAACTAATTATTGATGCTTGTATACGTACCAACCCTTGATGTAACTATAACACGATCTTAAGTGATGGACGTACGACTCTCTCAATTTTAAAATAAAGTTTACTAGTGCCCGACTGTTTTAGACTTAGACTTTCACATTATTAACTACTTAGCCGTATAGTAATTATGGGTATCGATACTTAGGAAAGAACCGTTCCTTGCTTAGATGGCAGTCTAAGTACATATTACTAAGTTCTGAATAACTTTCCGTTTGAGAGGCGGGAAGTTGGGGCCGTTCACGGTTGGATAATCGGATTAGTTTAAGTTATAGATGCCAAGAGGTTGATACAAGAAAATCTAATTAGTTACTTACGCATAAAACTTATAAATTTTTAGCGTTTGATATACGCTTCTACTGTTTGACTAAAATCGACTATATTTTGGTCTTTACAAACTTAGGGCACCAGTCCGCCCATTACTTGGACTTTAAAGTATATATAAACTAAGCGACTTTTTCTCCGCTAATCTCCTTCGTGGAAATTTCTACTTTTTATATACTTTACTTACATTTTTGGTCGACTATTTAAACTGTAACTCACTCACTACTTTCGTAGTTGACACTTTATCTTATGTTTCAGGAAATTAGTGTAAGCACGAGGTGCATGGCATGGACGGGTCGAGGCGGTTGTGTGAGAACCTTTTCGGGAAAAGACGTGGCCAGTTATTTTGGGAATTTTTAATGAACTTTTAATTGTGTTTCAATGTACTAAATTATTGTGTCTTGGATGGATTTGTAAACACTTTTATTCTAATTAATGACTTGATGACCGTTATGTTTTATATGACATGTGTAATGATTTTCCAGCTCTTCACATTCTGTGTTTCCGCTTTAGCGGGGTGTGACATTTTGGCTACCCGATAAATATTTTTTAGAATTCATTATTAACAGTTATTCAATTAAACAAAATAATAGAAACGCAGTGGAAGGGACTAGACAGAAACGCAGGTCACACAACAAATTCAAGTAAATTAGTCACAACTAGCGGCAAATAATAGAAAGTTAAAAAAAAAGGAAGTTTAACACCTGATACAAAGTAACGTTTGGCAATTGTCGGCAAAATCAAAGCTAGCGAAAAATCTTATCTGGCAATTGTGGTAGGGTAATCGTGAACGACTGCAAATTGAATCCGCAAAGAAAAATCAAACTTGGAAGACAGGGTCGCAATCACGCAAATCTTTTTTGCAAATGGAAGTCTAATAGGTTATAAAAGGGAAGCAATGGGCTAAAGACAAAGAAAATAGGCCCCTAGCCTTGATGGGTCCTCGTGGGGCCATGGCCGGCCCGACATGAAGGCATACAGTAAAATGATATATGGATGAATTGTATAATATGCATTGAAAGTTGTAGGTTTCATTTATAATTTTTTTAACCGATTAATACGAAAATCGTAAGTTTTGAATATAACTTAAACAATAAAATTTGTTTACACATGAGCTTGATAAAAATTAAAAAGTTTATTAGATTGTAGAAGCGAAATAAAAAGAAGAGAAGTCCAGAACGCAGGAAATCTGGAAATGGGGAGCGAAATAAAAATAAGCGTAAAGTTCAAGGGACGATCGATACCATTGAGCCTTCCTGCTGATGAGACTACGACTGTGAAAGACCTCAAATCCATCCTTCAACCACTCACTGATGTTCTTCCTCGCGGCCAGAAATTGATCTCTAAAGGCATAATTCTTCAAGATGATTTCAAATTCACTTCCGCCGCTGCTCCCTACAAAATTCAACTCATTGCTTCCCAAGGCCTACATCAAGGGGTCATCTTCTTTCTTATAGATATATTCATTACAAAATTGGTTATGTTAAGGGGGTGTTTGTTCCGCTTATGTTTCATAAGCCCGAATTTTATAGCTTATGTAAGGGCTCATCGGTTTACTACTGTTTATTATGACTAAATAAAAAGTAATAAACTCATAATCCCTTACATAAGCCCATAAAATTCGGGGCTTATAAAACATAAGCGGAAACTCAATAAGCTCATAACCCCTTATATAAACTCAATAAATTCAATTTGGTTTTTGTTTTGTTTTAGAGTGCTCCTGTCAAGAAAGAAAGCCCGGTACCACCCGATAGACGAGAGAAACAAGTGACTGTTGTTAAGAGTCAATGTGAAAGATGGAAGCTTACTGGTGTCATATCTCTTTCTAATACTAATGTTAAGGTCATACCTCGCGAAGTATGGAATTGTGGATCTTCTGTAAGATTCCTTGATCTTAGTTGCAACTCAATACAAGATATACCAGATGATATCGGTGCTTTGACTACATTGCAGGTTAGTTTTTCTTAGAAATGATGGTAAACGATTAACAGGAGTTTTCTTATAGAATATATATGGAGTAATGTCTCAATGTTGTATTTTTTCCGTAGAAACTTCACCTGAATGCAAACAGCATAAAAGAATCTCTTAGCTGGAAAGGAATGTCGTTACTTAAATCTCTCTCTTATCTTTCTTTGAACCAGAATCTGTAAGAATTTAGTAGTATCGTATATGATGTTTTCGAGTTATTATTAGTGGAGTGATTATCCAGTTATAAATTGTATTAGCTAAATTAGGGACATAATATTTGCAGTTTGACAACGTTACCCTCAGATTTGGGTGCCTTGACTACACTGAAGGAACTTCATGTAGCACACAACAACCTCACATGTCTTCCGGATGAAATAGGATCACTTGTTCGTCTTGAGGTTTTAGAAATCAATGACAATAGGTAACGTGTTTTTATTCACTTCTTATCATGGACTCCGCTCTAATTTTACTTAGTTTCCTTATGGTATTAATCTTCATTCCCTATTTGAATTTTGATTGGATCAATATCAGGTTTTGATTGGGATTCGTAAATGCTTCAGTAGACACTATGTTTAAGAAAGATGTATGCATATAAACTGGATGTCTTAAATGTCCTTCAATAAAGAATATGTAGTTGGATCTTTCTTGTAATTATTAACGGGTCAAAACAGGGTCGAGTAAAAACAGGTTATGTTTTGGTTCCATTCGAAGCTAGCAAGGTCAACTTGACCTGAACCTCTTTTGTGTCCAACTGTCAGATTATTTATTCAGTTCTGTTTTTATAATTAGTTTTTGTTATGGATACTCTAGCTAAAAATTATTATAATTTCAATTTAGTAGTTGAAGAAAGTGATTTAGTAGGTTCTATACTTTAAAAGTTGAGTTTAGGAGACCTTCAACTTGTTTTTTTTAGCTAGTTGTGTTGATTTTACCCAATGAACCTGTTAGAAGTAATACATAACGTGTTGGGTTCTGAAAAGTATGGATGAAGCTATGAAATCTTAAAAGTGTGTGTTCATGATCTGAATGTTTAAGTCGGGTGAACTAAGTTCATCACTCGACTTAAACATAGAAAGTCATTCAGTGAAGAATTTAACTCGGGTGAACATGTTACTTCACCAGTGCTAACTGAAGTTCATCAGAGTTAAATTTAAACTGAAGATTAAGTAAATCAACACAAGTCAACATTGAAGATTATAACTCTGATGATGAAGACTCTACTTCGAGTTAAAGTGAACAACTTAAGAGTTAAAATTAAGATGAAGACTTAGTTGTTTTAGTGTAATCTGTATGTTATGATGTCTATAAATAGTGTGATGTGTGAGTGTAACCTGGACTCATTGTGAGTGCCGTCAAACTTAAAGAGATTCATGTAACGGATTTTCCCGCCAATTCACACCATTAGTGATATCTAAACATTCAGCTTTCAATTAACCAAATCCTCAATTACAATTAGTATTTTTAGATTCAATCAGATCATGAGATTACGCATCATGATCTAATCATACAATTCACTAGTCAAGAGCGTAAGGATCCTTTCTAGTATTGTCAATTGGTATCAGATTGATTAAATTCATTTTATTCTGGTTCAACGGTTTGACTCGATTCGAGTGAATTTAGTCTCATTATCGGTGTTTGTTGAATCGTAGAAGCTATTGAAATCAAGGAAAATTAATGAAGAGTCTGTGGAGATTAGTTAGTTTTTGGTGGAATTACTGTTACGATAATCGATTGGAGGTGATCAGAGTATGAAGCTAATCCATGAGTTATCGATTTTTGAAGATATTAGATTTGATGCTGCAGATTTTAAGTCGGATGATGAAGCAGTTCATCCGAACTAAATCTGAAGGTGTGATTGATGTAAAGTAGTTTGAATCTGATGATCATGAAGCTAAGGATCTACTCAGAAATTGAATCCTGCATGCCAATACAAGCTTAGATTAGTGATTTGACTATTCAATCTGTTTAAGTCATTCTAGTTGAAGATTTGAGAAGGATTGAAGTGTTAAATCAGATGTTGAAGGAAACTAAGATTGTTAATGATCAAATTATTCTAATGATGATGAAGGAGTGAAGATTACAAGTTTGTCATTTGTTAAAGAACAAAATGTTTTCAGAAACATGTTTCCTCAAAGCAAGCAAAATGATCCGGTAATTAGTTCCTAATTCAGATTTATAATGATCTAAAAGTTTAACTTAGTTGAAGGTTTATGAGAGTGTGTGAGCTTGTTTGTTGAGGGGGGAGTTTGTTTGATTTTGGTTGAAGAATCTGAAAGTAATGGGGAGATTGTTTGTGCTTGCATTTCTAACCATGGAGAATCAGTTTTTGAAGAATCTAAAGAGTGTGAAGCTAATCATGGAGAATCATATTTGATAGTTTGAAGATTCATAGCATCATCCAAGGCGGAGATTCTTGGGTTCTGAAAAGTATGGATGAAACTATGAAATCTTAAAAGTGTGTGTTCATGATCTGAATGTTTAAGTCGGGTGAACTAAGTTCATCACCCGACTTAAACATAGAAAGTCATTTAGTGAAGAATTTAACTCGGGTGAACATGTTACTTCACCATAGCTAACCGAAGTTCATCAGAGTTAAATTTAAATTGAAGATTAAGTAAATCAACACAAGTCAACATTGAAGATTATAACTCTGATGATGAAGATTCTACTTCCGAGTTAAAATGAACAGCTTCAGAGTTAAAATTAAGATGAAGACTTAGTTGTTTTAGTGTAATGTATGTTATGATGTCTATAAATAGTGTGATGTGTGAGTGTAGTCAGTTGTCTTTGAACCCGGACTCATTGTGAGTGCCGTCAAGCTTAAACAGATTCATGTAACGGATTTTCTCGCCAATTCACACTATCAATGATATCTAAACATTCAACTTTCAATTAACCAAATCCTCAATTACAATTAGTATTTTTAGATTCAATCAGATCATGAGATTACGTATTATGATCTGATCATACAATTCACTGGTCAAGAGCGTAAGGATCCTTTTTAGTATTGTCATAACGCCAAGACTCATTAATAAGGAAATGAGTTGAATTGCCAGTATGTTTGTAATGTTGAAGGTTAACAAGTAACTCATTTTTGGTATGACATATGCCAATTTCTTGTTTATCCATTTTCTACAGCCAAATAGTTTTTTCTCGTATATATCATTATATCTCTGAAGCTTACAAGAGAATACTAAATTGATGAAGCATGTAAATCACGTGTTATCTTTGTGTTTGCTGATATCTACCATTTTTTTTATTTGTGATTATATCTTTACTATTAGTCCAAGATATGAAATAAAAAAAGCAAAAAAAAAAACAAAAAAAACAAGAGAAAGATATGTTTCAATTTTCCATATTGGAGTAGGAGAAAGAAAACTGAAATTAATTTCTTTCTATATATTTTCCATAGTCTTTTGTGAGTGATATAAATTGGAGTAGGGACTTGGATATGCTCTGAAATCTACGTTGAAATGATGTTTCCATTCACTTTGATAAATATATAATCTTTGTAGGCTTCGCACCATCCCTTCATGCATTGGGAGCTGCACTGCCCTTGTGGAAGTAAGATATAATTCTCTCTACCTCACACTTACTCATATACGGTAGAGGTTGCAAATTTTGGCCCATTAAGTTAGAAAATGCTGCCATGGCTCGTAATATGTCCCTCGTGCCACTTCTACTGATTTTGATACATCCGCCTTTCACTGAACCTGGATTGGAACTCTGATATTATACAGGTTGATTTTTCATCGAATCTTCTCATAGAGCTGCCAGAAACTCTCAGCAATCTGAAAAATCTCAAGGTGTGTATATCTTTCTATACTTTGGTTCAACTTATTGGTACATATATAGGTACATGATTAGTCTTAGTTGGTAATTAGTTTTTTTGCATGTATTAAGTTTAGGGTCTCCAGCTTAGGCTTACCCCCTTCTCACCCCTTTTCTCCTTATCTTCTACAACCACACCCCAACCTAGCCAACCCCTATTTTATCTTGGATTCCGTCGATCTGCTATTAACCGGTGATGGCATCATCACCACATATTTCCATGTTGTTCCTAGTTTTTCTTTCCCTTTTCTTTTTTGACCAAACTATATTTGAAATTGTTTCTAATTTTAACCATTGTTATTACCTCTGTTCGAAGAAATAAGATATTTGCCAGTCTAACTTACGGCATTGATCCAAGTTTTAACTGTTTTATGTTTGTACAGCAAATCAATGTGTCGTTCCAAGGTATGATTGTTGTTTCAGTAAATTGACATTTTATCACCTAGTTATAAAAAATCCCATCGCCCAAATCGGATTTTTGGCTGTATATAGTTGATTTTTCATTATTTAAATTATATATATATATGATGTTTGGGATCCTTTATTTATGAAATGATTTTGAGAAGGCCGATTTTATGAGGGTTTTTTGTTGTTTGTTATTTGTGATTTTATATTCTGTAAAAAGGTTATTTGAAAAAAAAATTGTAATTATTAATTACACATCCATGCATACTTTTTGGTTAACGAAAACAAACAACCTTTTTTTTTCAAATTTCAGATTTTTGAACCACTTGAAAAAACACAAAAAGACATCAGACATTTATCGCGTAAAAAACAAGTAGCACCTTACTGTTCTTGTTAGTTTCTTGTGGCGGGTCTTATAAAAAAGTTACTTCATTTGAAATTCATTTTGCTACATATTTAACATCAATACTCTAAATTAATCTATATAATAATTAAATACTAATCTCGTTAAAATATTTTATGATTTTATCTGTTTCTAATTGTTATATAAAATATTTGTTAAAGTAGTAAAAAGTAAAATACAATAAAGGTGCAATGGTACATAAAATAAATTTAAAAAAGTTATAAGTTATAACATTATTAATCTTCATTAATGCTTATAAATTACTAAGGTAAGCAAGCCCAGAATTTCATACCTCGGAAGTCCATATTTGTTATACAATGTAAAAGGAAATTTATTGTTTAAATTTAAAACGGCTTACTTGACATATATCATTATGTATTATAAATATACTTTGAGCAACTTTTGACCTGTAATTTTTTTAATTTTCTTTTTAATTCTATTCGTTTGACTCTTTAAGCATAACCGGAATGGATGAAGGGATTTTCTTGGATTGTAATGCCTAAACTATTGGTTTCAGGCTTTGCATCTTCACAACAACGGGCTCAAATTACTTCCATCAACACTGTTGAAAAACTGCACCCAACTATCGACCCTGGACCTTCATGGCACGGAAATAACAATAGACATGCTTCGTGAGGTATGACATTTTTCATTCATAGATGCTGTGTTTTGTTCAACAAATATTTGAAAAGGAAATTGCATTTCAGTTTGAAGGATGGGAAAGCTTTGATGAACGACGTGTGCTTAAGCATTCGAAACAATTGGCGTTTCGGGTGAGGGGAACTTCTTATTTTGATGAAGGTGCTGATAAAAGCTAGGCTCCAGTGATTGCAACTAGTGATGTTTGAGTAATAAGAGATTTATCACACATTACTCTGCCCATTTGATTTCTTTGTTATTTTGTGTCAAAACAAGTTGAGAAAATCCGTAAAGATTATTTACTTAAGAATTACAAAATTTGCTTAAGACATGTATGTGAAGGTTTTGCAAATTTAGTTATTTTTTACTATGAATTCAGGTGTAAGTGTCACACTATATCAATGGTATTATACAATAGACAGATAGAATTGTGTGTTTACAAAAACATTGACAGTGTACAGATATATTGATAAAATCTATTTTTGTTTGATCTGAGTTGAGTTGAAGATTGACGGAAGAATCATGTTCTCACTCTGAACCAAGGGCAGGGAAAAATGTTTTTACCTCGAATTTGCTCCGACATAGATTTATCATGTTCATTTAATTTTTAATAGTTTTATAATCTATTTTATTTTATACTAGATTATTGTCCAGCGATAACGCGAAAAAAAATAAAAATTAAATCGTAAATTTTATGTTTATTTAGATTTTAAGCTATAATGAGAAAATAATGTATGCTATTATGAGAAAATAATGTATGTTGATGTTTATAATTATAATAACATATACACTTCATGTTTTGATGTTTGCGTTATTAGATTTTAGAATAATAATAACTTAAATCACGGTCCATATTAAACGATTCTATAAGTATATTAGAATTATGATTTTTTATTTTAGTGGAGAAGGAATGAAAATAGATAATGTAATTATGTATTGTAACAGAGTGTAAAATGAAAATAATCTTTGATGACATCATCAATCTGATCCAACGGATAACATCAAATAAGTAAACATATCCAATGGACCTTACTTCACAATGTAACATTTAAGGGTCATCTTTTATTATATATTAAATATTCTTTTGTGTAAAAACATATTAAATAATTTAAAAAGTAACGAAGGAAAGTTAATGAAAGAGAACATATATTGGTATTTATAATGGTTGAGACTGATAGCTAACAAATTGTATGGTTGCCCATTTTCTTTTCCCAATTATCATTGATGTCACATTTTCTTTTCACCGGTTTTCTGAAATAGTTTATAAAGTTTCAATAAAATAGAAGTCACTACTACAAAATTGGTAGGATTTGCTTGAAAAACATTTTAATAAACTAGTTTAAATTTCTAATATATAAGAAGTTTGAATTTTTTTCCAGAAACAAAAAGGATTTATGAAACATAGATAAAGGAGTCTGATTAAATTTTAACATATAAATTTGAGTAAATTACGTCATTCGCTCATATTGTTTGTATCGAAATCACTAGTTTGAGGCTTTTATAATTATATCAGTAGTACCCATTGTTGCAAATCTCTTACGTGGGTGGTCCAGTTTTCTAACGACCGATAATTTTTAACGATTCGAAGCTCATGTGTCACGCACATGAGGGTATTTTAGTAATTTCCATACCTTTTATTATTTTAATATATATTTATTTCTGGCTCACCTGATCATTATCATAAACATTCAAAACACACTCTCTCCAATTCTCTCTCTTTCTACGATTCATCTTCCCCAACATTATTTTCTTCGCAACTAACATTACCACCATTATAATTACAAAAAAAAAAATACCGATTTCAATATCCTAACAAAATCATAAAAAATACAAATTCCAAAATTCTAACAATATCAATCCAACATGCAAATTCCAAAATTCTAACAATATCATACAAAGATATAGATTAATATTTAAAATCAGAAAGAAGAAAAAAAAAAACAAAATTATTGTATATGGCCCGAAAAAAAAACTAGCGAAAAAAGATGTTGGGGTTGCAGGTCGTGAAAGAAGAAAAAAAGGAAAATGGGGTGTGTTTATTGGGCATGGGCGGTTCGCAGCCGCCAAGGACGATGGTTTTTGGTTGTTTCCGGCGCCGCCAAGGAGAAGGACAACGGCCCGTGTCAAAAAAACGATGTTATATGAGATTACCGTTGGTGTGTCGGACTGTCGGGTATAAACGAAGTGACTAATTCTGGCGATATGGTAAACGGAGAAGGCATTTTGAAGGCATGTTTTTATGAAAGGCATATCAAGTCTGGAATTGTGAATGAAAAAGATGGTAGGTCATTTAGATTCAAGAAGACTTCAAATGTAAAGGGACTAAAGTGAAATAAAAGACAAAGTTTGAGGATTAAAATTGGAGTTAAAAATTAGAAATGACTTAAATGCCCTCATGTGCGTGGAACATGGGCTTCAAATCGTTAAAAATTAACGGTCGTTAGAAATTGGACCACCGGTGTAAAAAATTTACAACAATGAGAACTATTGATGTAATTATTTAGAAAAGAACTCTCAAACTTGTGATTTCGATACAAAAATAAGGATCAACGGATCAACATGTAATTTACTTTATAAATTTCATCTAATCTAATGTCTGACAAAATGACAAAAGGGGATGTAAATAGATTTTAGAATTACAAGATAATTGTTTCAACACTAGTTTTTGACAAAATCATATATAATCAAAAACTAGGGCTATGAACTAAACCCTTTAGATCACAAGTAACTTAAATAAAGCTTCCTATAATTAATTTTAAAACATTTTAGTCATTTCATGTTTCATGTTTATAACATTTATGCAAGTGGTAGGTCAGTGAAGGAAAACACAAAAGAATAGTAGTAACACTTTTCACCTCAAATTTTGGAGACACAGACATGAAGGACCCACTTTGGCCCTTTTAACATCAAAGTAGAGACAAAATCCCTTTAATTATTCCAACAATTGACACCAGATTCAACATAATCTCCTTTTTTTATACTTTTAATGAATTTCCATATCCCCTTAAATTAAATCATTCAAAAAGATTAAAAAAAAAAATGGGTTGGTGGGTGGGTGAAAACTGAAAAGTATGAAACATTTTTATATCTCAAACTTGTTTATGTTACAATAATTAAAACATGCACTTTTTGTATGCTAACTAAACATGGTCACTTAGTACTGTTGTTGTTATTGGAGTGAGCTAGTAACGAAAGAATCTCGGAAAATGATGGGCGTTTCGAAGGACTATTGTTCCAGCATTTGTTCATTAGAGATCTGAGGTGTTGAGGGCAGTCTTTTGGTATATCTGGTCTGAGCCCACATGCAGCGATCCCCACTGCAGCTTGAACCGGAGAGAGTGCACTGTATGCTGCCTCCCCTGTAACCATTTCCCATACAACCATTCCAAAGCTAAACACGTTGCTCATCCATGTTTCCGTCACGGTTTCTGGATCACCAGCGATAATCTGTAAAAACCCAATCAACGTCATAGAGAAATTTAGAATTGAAATAAGTCAAACTCTTAGTGGAAATTGTACCAATTAGCTTAAACTGAAATGATGAATGGGTTCAATAAAGCCAAAACTTAATGATGATATCCTATTCACTATGCTTGCCTGAGCATGATAAAGTTTTATTTAAACTTCTATAAATAAATCCTACTAAGGTTGCCAATTTTGACCCGATACTTTATCGCTTATGGGTATAACACAAAAAAGTAGCTGACGAGCAGAAAGTTGGCCAAAGTGTGTTTTTAATGCTTTAAACCTAATTCATAAGTAAAAACAGTAGATTTTTTTTATTAGGATCATATTATCCCTGCAATCATATTTCACACACTAATAATTATTAATAAAAAATAATAATTTAATTGACAAAAAGTGTTCCAGGTCAACCCGACCATATAGAAACCACAACTGTGAATCGAACCCATTTGAATTTATTTATGTAACGATATGTCATAGAAAGACACCCAAAGTTGTACCATAGTTTTAAAGAAAGGCGTCATATGAAAAGATGCAATGGGTAGGTATGTAGCATCACCAAATTACATTTAACATCATTGTAATTTTATATGGAGTCTATCGTTCCAATCTCCATTTTATGGGTGCTATATCTACTATCCTTGCATCAAGAATATGAAATCCACTATTAGCCTACATTCATCTGCAACAAATATTATTTACAAACTTTTTCTGTACGACTTTTGCAACAATCATGTTGTTCACAATTGATATCACGTAAAGGATGTTTAAACTCATAAGCACTGGAAAATAATAAAGAATTTTAAGTATTTTGCAGTTATGATTGTAAAACAAAATTTTGTACCCATAAATTGATCTCGTCTATGTTTTTATGCGCTAGAAAGTTTGAAACTTTTTTCCTCAATTTATTAGCCCGGAAATTCACATGATATTTTTTACCTTTTTTTCTTAATTTATTAGCCAGGAAATTCACATGAATCTTTTTATCTCTTCGACTTATAATTGTAAATATCTTTTCCATGTTTACTAATGTAAACAAATTAATTTTTGACTCTTTCACCTTTTTTCTACTATGTGAAGAAATTTGTAATAGTGCTAAAATGGTAAGGGAGTAAAGATAGGTAACCTCGGGAGCAAGCCAGCGGTAGCCATCAGTTTCATAATCCATAGCATCTCCAGAATTCTTGCAAGGGGAGGCGATACCGATATCCCCTAAGCATGCATTCCCATTTTTATCTAGTAAAATCCTCTGAGAGTTCAGGTCTCTATAAACAATACCATGATCGTTCATGAACTTGATCCCTTCGGCCACATCAGTAGCAATTCGTACAATCTCTTTCGTTTGAATCTTTTTTTTGTTTTTGGCCATAATACGATCATGAACCGATCCACCCTCCATCAGCTTATTCACAACACATAAACCATGGACATCATCAATGCATACACCATAAAATTGCAATATGTTTTTATGCCCACAAGTCATTAACTCTAGAAGATCTTTTCGGATTTCAAATTCATATGAATTTCCCTTCTCACATCCTTTAAGCTTCTCAATCCCAACCTTCTTACCTTTATATGTTCCTTTAAATATACCGACTCCAACCTGATCAATGAATTCTAAACTATCAGGATTTAATAACCAATTTTTGATCTCATCTGCACCCGATTGAACAGTTTGCCACTCGTCAACTGATATAACAATCAAACAACTCGATAAAGGCAATTGAAGTTTTATCTTTGAGGAAGTCGTCTCAACCCCATTTCTATCATGAGATTCGTCTTCGATTTCTTCAAAATCGATACCTTTTGTACCCTCTTCTTGACATCCGCAAAGCCCAAACGGAAGCTTAATCGAATTTGTCTTAGTTGGCTTCTTCAAAAAGGCCGATTTCAATACATTTTCAATCCTAGATTTAAAGATTTTCTCCTGGCCCGGCTGTACTAAAAGAAGAATAACTCCTAAAGTGAAGCCCTTTTTCTCAAAGACTTGTATCTTTTTGCAAGATATTGAAGCACTATCTAACGATCCAGCCATTACTGGCCACGAAAACGATGAATTACAAGCAAAAGTAAGATTGAAAACAGAAGCTTGAATCTCATCATCATTATCTACCTCTTGTATCATAATAGCTGGATTATCATCCCCGGATGATGATGCTTGTTCTATTAATCTAACATGTAAAAACACATCTTTCATTTCGAACCCAGCTTCTGCATAGCTGTCACATAAAAGCCAAGTAAACCACACATTGTAAAGATTACAAAACCCTAATAAGTAGAATACTTAAAGTAGTATTCCTCTCCGTCCCAAAATAAATGTCCATTTTGAAAATGCACATTTTTATCATAACCGTGTTTACCTATAAAAGATCATCTAAAATATCTTTATCCGTTAAAATATATAAAAACGGACAAATGTAGACATTTAAATTGGGACGGAGAGAGTAATAAGTACCTGAGAGGTAAAGAATCATAATGTTTTCGAATATTTGAAACAAGTTTCTCAGGGAGTTGACTTCCAGGATAAAGCTGAGTCAAGTTTCTAACGACACTTCCCCAGACATGTTTCCGACAACTATCGATCCGGGTCGGGTTAGAATCTCGGGCAGGGTCAAGATTTAACGAGTTTTTTAGAGATGCAATAGCTTCAGAGACATTGCGGCTTAATTTCTGAAACTTCTTTTGCATCAATGAGCTGCTGTTGTCTTTACCATCTCCGGAAGAGGCATCAACGGTGGCGGTTGAAGATTCCGATCTGTCAGCGGTTCGCATGAGACCTTGCTCCACCATATCCTCATCGGTGGTACTTGTACGACTTGACCAGCATTCAAGAGCAGCTGCCATGCCTCTTGTTGTTAACAGCAGGAATGGTAATTGTTTTTTTTTTGTTCAGATGGGTTTCTCAGATCAGTAGTAGTTGTTGTTGTTGTTCACATTTTCATTCTGACATGAAGAAAGAGAAAGTGAGTGTGAGTGTGAGTGTGAGTGTGAGAGGGGGCTGGGAAATTAGTGTGGACTCTTGACTCTTGACTCTTTAAAACTATGTTACACAAAAAAATAAATATCAAAAATGTGTTAATAAGTTTTTAAATAAAAAAAAGAGAAAAGAAGTAAAAAAAAGTATATTTTATTTTTCTCTTTAAATATTTTTTTCAAAATTAAGAAAATTCAGAAAGAAAATATATTTTAAATATTTTTTAACAAATTAATTTTCGAATTATATTTAACCAAATATATATCTTGTTGGTGCAAATACATGATGACTGGATGTTCTATTTGTTTTGTCAATTATTATTGTATTAACTTTATTAGTTTGTATAGACTTAGAGCTTAATGGGCTGCTCACGAACTTGCATGTTCGTGAGGCCCAAACTGGGCGAACATGTTACTCTATAAATAGAGGTGTTTAGGTCAGTTTAGGGTTGTTGGTTTTAGAGAGAATTCAGAGAGAATACTGTGGATTGTAACAGAGTTTATCAATCAAAGTATTCTGAATTCGGTAATTGCTTTGGTGTTTATTATTATTATTGCATTCGTTATAATCTGTGTGATTTACTGATTACGAGATTCCGCCTCGTGATTAGTTATAGCTTAATCTTGTAGATCAGACCACTGGGACCTACATTTGGTATCAGAGCAAACGCATTGTTTGCTCTCTATCGAGATTTGGTTCAGGATTAACTTTCAGGTTTTTAATTGATTTTGGGAATTAGGGTTCTTACTACATCTTCGGCGGCCGCTCGTGAAAATTAGGGTTTGTGTACTTTGTTCGTGGATTAAATCGTGGATCATCTTCGTGGATTATCTTCGTGGAGCATCTTCGTGGATTATCTTCGTAGAACAACTTCGTGGAATATCTTCGTGAATCATCTTCGTAGAGCATCTTCGTGGAACATCTTCGTTGAGCATCTTCGTAGAGCATCTTCGTGGATAACCTTCGTGGAGCATCTTCGTAGCACATCTTCGTGGATCATCTTCGTGAACATCTTCGTGGATAATCAAGTTCGCTTCCACGAACATCATCCTCGCTGAACATCAACATCTTCGCCGAACAAACATCTTCACCAAACAACATCTTCGCCGAACAACATCTTCGTCGAACAAACATCTTCACCAAACAACATCTTCGCCGAACAACATCTTAGCCGAACAAACATCTTCACCAAACAACATCTTCGCCAAACAACATCTTCGCCAAACAACTTCTTCGCTGAACAACATCTTCGCCGAGTCATCATCTTCGTGATCTGTCAACTAATCGTCTCACATGGATCCAAAACAATCAATCACCACTCCTCCCAAGTTACTTAATTCTTCACAATATTACGAATGGGTCGATAAATTCAAATCTTATTGTCGTTACAATGACGTACAAATGTAGTTGTGTATCGAAAAAGAATATATACCTCCAATCCAAACCTCAGGCACTGTAACTGGTGATATCTCAATCCATAATCTCACTTCTGATCTAAGAAAAGTATACGACGCTGAAAACAGAGCATGGGCGAGTCTAAAAATGGCCTTGCCAGTCAAAATGTATCACATCTGTCAAACTTCTCACACGTCATATGCGTTGTGGAAAGCAATTGAAACTGAGTATGCTGGAACTACAACTCAAAAAAGAAGTAGAGCAAATCTTCTGAAAAGGAAATTTGATACATTCAGATATGGATCTAACGAAAATTTTGAAGATAACGTCACCAGATTCTATACTCTAATTGCTGAACTTTCAAGATACAATATTATACCATCAAATGATGAGCGAGTAGAGCGTTTTTTGGATGCCTTGCCTAAGCGTTGGGAGATATATGCTAACTTAATTAAAGATGAAAATGAAACATATAAAGAATCGCGTCCACTATTACTCTTGGGAAAGGTGATAGAAAGATTTAGAGGTTACGAGCTTACACGTCAAACTGCAGATGCAATATCCGATCAAACACCTTATGGACAAACCTCGGAGTCCAGCTCCTCTGGAAATGCAACTGCAACTGCGTTCATGTCTGATAAGGATCACACAATCCCTGACACACATCCCACCACTGGCACAACTAAAGCAGCCTCAAATGCTGCAATTACTCATCAGAAAATGCCAATGACTGTCAAATCCGCAGAAGAAAGCCTAGAAATCTTATCTTGTTTTTTGTCTGCTTATGGTAATCAAGTCAAGGGAAAAATTACTGATCCAGGGCTATGGGATGAAGATTTCAGTCAAGTCGATCAAGATGACCTGGAAGAAATGGACTTGCAATGGCAAACCTCTATGATTACTAACAGAATCAAGAGATTTATGGCAAGAACAGGACGTAGTCCAAGAACAGGCAAAGCAGGTTTCGACAAGTCAAAGGTCCGTTGCTACAACTGTCAAGGACACGACCACTTTGCAAGAGAATGTCAACAGCCAAAGGTGGAATACAATCCACATCAAGACAAAGCTAAATCCACTCCTTCCCAACCACAACGTAGTTTAGCTTCTCAGGTAATGATAGTTCAGCACGATGACCGTACATATGATTGGAAAATTTGCAATGACGACAAGAATCAAGCACTCATGGCATCTATCGGAGACATACAAAGTGAAGCCTGTAGTACTGCAGGCGATTCCATTACTGACAGTGACCTAAACTCAAATGAAGAAGACACTCAGGATGTTGAAGACATTGAAGACCAAACAAAGATTTGTAGCTGCACAGTGGATCTATCAAATGAAAACTTCATTGCAAAAATGGCTGACCTCAAAACTGAAAAGTCAAAGGTACTGCTTGATATTCACTCCGTGAAGGAGTTATGCAAATCATTTACTGTTTTAACTCTTCAAAACGATAAATTGACTAAGTTTGTGTCCACCTTGGAATCTCAGCAAACTCAACTTGAGCTTAACGTGTCAACCCAAACTTTTTTAAAGGATGATTTTGCAAAGAAACTAAATCAAAACGAAAAAGATAGAATGGAACTTTTATCAAATGTTGGCATTTTAGCACATAAAATTGACCAGTTATATGAATGTCTTGAAAAGGAAAAGAAGAGCTTTGCTGAGAAAGTCCAAGAGTTACATAATTGTGAAATAAAGTTAACTGAGCAGGAAAGAAAGATCGAACAGTTTCGTACTTCTTCTAGTACTTTGAACTCTATCTTAAGTCGTCAACGCGCTAGTGGGATATCTGAAGGTTTAGGATATAACGAAACACCACCTCCTTATAATAACAACTTCAATTTCTTTAAATCTGAGCCTCCACAGCATGACAAATGTGAATCATCAAACTCCAAGGACCAGGAATCTGCGAAACCTCAAGAGAAGCAATCCGCAAAAGCTCCGACTCAAGATTCAAAGTGGGAACCTCTGCTTAAATCATTCATCTCAAGCAAAGATATTGAGTCAAACAAAAGCGTACCCTCAGATGCTGAACCAAATCAACCAAATAAAATGGAGACTTCAAATTTCTTCAAATGTCGTGAGAGAGGACACGTGGCCTCAGTTTGTACCAATAAACGCAAAGAACCTCAGGTTAAAGCCACGCCCCCCCAGAAAGCTAAATCCATTCCCACAAAACCAGTTCAAACTCTACGAAACCCACAACATGAACGCACAGAAACAAATTCTCGAAATTATGGGTACAAGAAACCAAATATGGGAAGCTTTAATCAACGATCTCATCAACGGCCACAACAACCTTTTGTTCCATCCTACAGTCAATACAATTATGAAAAACGTTTTCAAAGTCCTCCACGACACAATCATGACAATTATCACCACAGTCCTCCACGGTCTCATTATGAACCACGTTACCATCACTTCAATAACCACCGTTACAGTTGCCCACAAATGAGTCATAGAGTTCCATATAACTCTAACAGTCATTACTCTACACGTCACACATCTCCAGTCTCTCACCACAATAAGGGAGTTTACAAAAGAGTCACCTATGTGACTGAGAACGGTCAATCCAGGTCTGTTATGGCCTGGGTTCCCCATGAGAACTAATGATTTTATTTTATGTGCAGGAACCGGGTCACCGACTAGTCAACAACTGGTACGTTGACAGTGGCTGTTCCAGGCACATGACAGGAGAACGAAGTTTGCTCAACAACTTCGAATCAGGAAAGAAAGGTTGCGTAAATTTTGCTGGAGATAAAGGTGGAGAAATAACTGGAATTGGATCAGTTACAAATGGTAAAATAACACTGAAGGATGTGTTTTATGACAACGATAATCTCGTGTATTTTACCAAGAAGGAAGTTTTGATTCTCAAATCAGGAATTGATATCCCTGATGATCTGATACTGATGCGCGCACCAAGAACAAAAAATACGTACATTATGGATATGAACAACACTGAAATCACCACCGATTCAACATGTTTATTGTCAAAGTCAACGAGGGAAGAAGCCATGATTTGGCACAGAAAAATGGCTCATCTACACTTTCGGAAAATGAACGAGATAACAAAGAAAGGGCTAGTTAACGGAGTTCCACTTAAACGTTTTGAGTATGAAGATAAATGTATTCCATGCAAAATCGGAAAACAACCAAGCAACATCACAAGTCCAAGTCTACTAACACAATTGAGACAGCATTTGAGTTGATGCACACTGATCTTTTCGGCCCCATTGCACAAAGAAGTTTCGGAGGCAAATACTACTGTCTAGTGATCACCGATGATTACTCTCGCTACTCTTGGGTTTACTTTTTGGTTGCTAAAAGTGAAACAGCCGGCACGCTAATCAACTTCTTTGATATGATCAAGAATGTATACAAAGCCAATGTCAAACGTTTAAGCAGCGATAACGAGACAGAATTCAAGAATTCCACAATGACCTTCTATTGTCTTGCCAATGGGATAGTTCAACAACACAGTTCTCCATATGAACCGCAACAAAATGGAGTCGCTAAGAGGAAAAACAAAACCTTGATAGAGGCCGCACGTACTATGCTCGCTGACTCACTTCTCCCCGTTACGTTTTGGGGGGAGGCCATGAATACAACCTGTTACGTCCTTAATCGAGTTTTGACGGTGAAACGGTTTGATAAAACAAGTTATGAACTGCTTAATAGTCGAAAGCCAAATCTTGCTGGTCTGGAACCCTTTGGGGCTCCCTGCACCGTTTTGAAAACAAATTACACCACTAAATTCGCACCTAAAGCAGTCCAGGGATACTTTCTTGGTTATGTTGAGGGTTGTGCTAACAAAAGAGTTTATCTAAAACTTGCACGCACAGTGGAAATTGCTTTCAATTTGGAAATAACTAGTTATACTTTTGAAAAACAAAACGGTCCAGCAATTGCTTTCGACTATGAGGCATTATTTAAATCATTTAACCTTTCTCCTAGTGTGAAAAATACAGGAACAAAGAACCCGAGTTTCTCTTCTGATGATGAAGATTCAGTCTTCCCTCGTCCTCAAGTTATTCAAGAAACAGTAGTTGAACCTGCTGAACCCGACGCTCAGGCCGATGATCAAGACGATGTGGCAGAACCAATCGTTGAAGACGCTCAAGATGATGCGGCAGAACCGCACGCAGAAGACCAAAGTTTAGGAGATCCCTCCGATCACTTCCCTAATATTCCTCAAGAGTCTCGGATTCACCAGTATCACCCACTTGGAAATATTCTTGGCTATCCAAACGCAAACGTTCAAACTCGATCGCAACTAGAGGATCTGCAAGGAATGTATGCATTTGCTACAACTTACGAGGATTTCAACAACTGTCGTTACTTCTGCTTCGTTTCCCAAGAGGTTCCTGCAAATATCCATATGGCTCTCAAAGACGCAAATTGGGTACACGCCTGTCAAGAGGAATTAGCTCAGTTTGAGAAACTAGGTGTCTGGGTACTCGTGATTCTACCCGACGACGCCTACACTATAGGCACTAAATGGGTTTTCCGGTGCAAACGTGATGACCGTGGAATTATTACTCGAAACAAAACCCGATTGGTGGTTCAAGGCTTTTATCAAGAAGAAGGATTGGACTTTCAGGATGTTTTCCCCCTAGTCGCTCGACTCGAGGCTGTTCGCCTCTTCTTGGCTTATGCTTCTCACATGGGACTTACGCTTTATCAACTTGATGTTAAAAGTGCCTTCTTATACGGTAAAATCGATGACACAATATATGTTCAGCAACCCCCCGGTTTCGAAGATCCACAATACCCTGATAGGGTATACAAGCTTAACAAAGCTTTATACGGTCTTCATCAAGCCCCTCGTCTGTGGTATGGAACATTATCTACTTTTCTCTTAGAATCCGGTTTCAAGAGAGGTCGTATCGATAGCACTCTTTTCATCAAAGATTATCCCAAGGCTAAATTATTGGTTCAAGTCTACGTGGACGACATCATTTTCGGCTCCATTGATAATCAAATGTGTAAGGATTTTGAAAAACTCATGAAAGACAAATTCGAGATGAGCGCCATGGGAGAACTCAAGCTCTTTCTAGGGTTACAAGTGGAGCAACTACCCGACGGTATGTTTGTCCATCAATCAAACTACGTCACCGAAATGCTCAAGAAATTCAACATGACCGACGCCAAGTCTATTGCTACTCCCATTCCTCAGCAGCACAATATGGAACCAAACGCCCAAAATGATCCTGACGTGGATCCAACTGTTTATCGCGGCATTATAGGCTCTTTAATGTACCTTAGTGCATCTCGTCCTGACATAATGTTTGATGTATGTTTATGTGCCAGGTTTCAAGCTTGTCCTAAGATGTCTCATCATACTGCTGTAAAGAGGATTCTCCGCTACCTAAAAGTCCGACCGCGGCTGGGTCTCTGGTATCCCAAAGGAAGCGACCTATTTCTCGAAGCATTACCGATTCAGACTTAGGTGGATGCAATATCGATCGAAAGTCAACCTCCGGTGGTTGTCAATTTCTGGGAGGACGCCTCGTGTCTTGGCAATGCAAGAAACAGACAACTGTTTCCGTCTCATCATGTGAAGCAGAATACATCGCTGCAGGTAGCTGTGTGTCACAGGTTCTCTGGATTCAACAACAGATGCTGGATTACGGTTTATCCTTTACCTCTACTCCTATTAATATAGATAATGAGGCTGCTGTTTCTGTTATTAATAATATTGTTAAGCATAGCAAGACCCGCCACATAGACTTTAAGCACCACTTCATTAGAGACTATGCTGAAAAGAAATTCATTGATATTATTCGCGTCTCTTCCGAAAACAATTTGGCCGATCTGTTCACTAAAGCCTTTGACAAATCTCGTTTTGAATCCCTTATTCATCGAATTGGACTACGCAACTTAGATTAACCAACGTTTCCTTTTAAAAAAAAAATTAGATTAACTTATTTATGCTTTGTTTCTATTTTCGTCCCTTGACATTATTACAAAAAAAAAAAAAAAAATTGATGAAGTTCCGAATTGGAGATGAAGATAACTTTTGCTTATGACTCTCCGTCTTAGATTGGGTTTTAGCACTTAAATGCGCACTTATAATTCTCCATAGTATTCTAGTTTAAATTCCAGTGTCTTGTGGCCCTTCGTCTTTTAGTTGTTCTCGGTAGTGTGGGTTGCCCGTTTTAATACCCCTTAATTCCTACATTAAACGACTTAAATTTGTTTGCCACAATAAAGTTTGAGATTAGATTTTCGTTACGAGTCATATGTTGCGCTTACAGATGAGAAATGCTCTTATTGAATTACAAATAATTGGTGTGCTAATAAGTTGTTGAATTCATATAAGCGGCCTTTGAAATCTGAGTCAGTATACCTTTGGGGTGCCCTTTTTCACCTAGCCACCTAAGGCCTAAATGGTTTGGGATCGGTTGGTAGAAAACTTGCCATAGGATTTCGTAGAAAGTCAACATAATTCTTTAATCTTATAAAACTTCATCGAAGTTCGTCATTGACTTGCACTAAATATCACCAATTCGTTATTCAAGAACAAATGTTTTAATATTTAATATGAGCTATCTCTTCGCCAGTTTGATATGCTGCCCTTGTCTAGGTTGGTAACCAATCCATACTACTCGTAACTTAAAATACTTCACAAATATCTTGAGTGCACTCCGATTTTTGTCGAATGTCTGATTTAAGTGGGTGCTTTCAAGCTTAAATTTAATACAGCTTACTTGTAATTAAAACACTATCTTACGACTATAAGACTGAACGGTTAAATTGGACAACTACACAAACATGGGTTTAAATTAAATTAACTTTGGATCCCCGATAAGCAATCTGACCGAATTATATATTTCATACTGTATACTACCGTTTTTACGATTAGTTCAATTCTTACTTTTCGTGTTTCCTTTTTAACTTTTCCTTAATTACATTAACGTTGGTTAAAATCATTCACAGTCCATTGGGCCCAACATCTTTGGCCCAGGCCCATAGGCCCATTATTGGCCTTATATATACCTCAAAAGATGAATTCAATCTTCACTTTTCAGTTTTTTACTCGGAGCTAAGGTTTTACTATTTTTCTCTCTCACGAAGATCCTCATTCGTTCGTTCATTCTCTCTCGTAAGTTCTTAATGTTCGTTAACTTTCATCAATTATCATACATGTTCGTTCATAAACTGCTATATGTTGCTAGGAATTATCACTTTCGTATATGTTAGTCTTCATAATCTGGATTAAAACCACGAACTTTTGCTAAACTTGATTCGTATTCATGTCATGTTCGTCCAATATTGCCATAATTTGCCATGATAATCTTGTTCGTTATTGTTACTGCTTGTTATTGTTCATATGATCATGTTCGTCATCATAAGTGCCAAGAATTCTCATGACTTAGAAATTTAATCGTGGCCCTCGACGAACACACTTGTCCGTCACCATGCTCGTGGCCCCTGGCGAACATACATGTTCGGTACCATGTTCGTGGCCCTTGACGAACACACATGTTCGTTACCATGTTCGTGGCCCTCGACGAACATACTTGTTCGTCCCATATTCGTGATCCAACGACGAACATACATGTTCGTCACCTTGTTCATGGTCTTTGACGAACATACTTGTTCGTCATCATGCTCGTAATCCTCGAAGAACATCCTTGTTCGTGATCATTTTGAATACCATGTTCGTCACGAAGACGTTTCTCTCCACTACCATACATGTTCGGCACTTGTTAGTGTGCTGTTTATCTGTTACACGAAAATTTAGTTGTAGAGTTTAAAAGAAATAGTGTATAGTGAGTCTTGTATTATATACGAAATTTGCATATTCGGAGAAAAAAGTAAAAGTTGAAGAAAATTGAGCAATCCAGTTCGTTAGAGAGTTTATTTAGTTCGGATTTAATCTAAGTTTTGTATATTTAATTTTTACCCATTTACACTCCATTATATATTATCCATAGGCCTTTACCTGTAAATTATAACCCGAATAAAAGTCCCCGTTTAGTTGTACCTAGACTCTAGTGGTGGAGATTTGATACTTTATCAAGCCTATGATAGAATATTGTTGGGAAAAACAATGATTTACCCTAAGATTAATAAATCTGTTAATCAAAGTCTCAGTCTGAGTGATGAGTCTGAGTGACTCAGTCTGAGTGACTTGAGTCTGAGTGACTGAGTCTGACTAACTCAGACTCATTAAGAAACTTAAGGCGTAATTTTAGGCAATCTAGTTAGATAAAATCTTCTATCTCTTTAGAAGATTTCCTAAGATTTATCCTTATCAAGCTCACTGCTATTGTGTATAAATAGTGAGCTTGAACGTTGTAAACATTGCACCTTTTCACCGAAATATAACTGTGTGTTATTTTCACTGTTTCTTTATTATAATTCCGCTTTAATAATTACTGAAACTGAGTAATCAATCGATAAATAATAATTAACATCTAAATACTTATTTGTGATTGATTTGCCATTGTTTGAGATCTTAGTGAGACCTTACAACTGGTATCAGAGCAAATAAGATTTACATTTTAATAAATTTATAAATCTTAAACGATCAATACATAGAATCTCAAAACAATGTCATCATCTTCAAATATAACTGCAATGGCTGGAAAAGGAATTCCTGTATTCAATGGTCATAACTTTGCACATTGGAAGCTTAAAGCTGAGTGACATTTGTCAGGAATTCATGAAGAAATGATAAGAATCATAACTGAAGGACCCATAATTCCAGGAAAGATCATTGATGAAGTCAAAGAAGGTGATAAGGTTGTCCAACGTGCCAGATGGGTTCAAACCACCAAAGCTCAATGGACAGATCAAGACAAGCTGTTGTATAACCTTGATCCCAAAGCCAGAAGCATTTTAGGAAATGCAGTATCTGAACAAATATTCTCAAAAATTGCTGGCTGCAAAACTGCTAAAGAACTCTGGGATACATTAATTGTGTCATATGAAGGGGTCCCAGTAGTGAAAGAACAACGACTAAACAGTCTCATAAGAAATTATGAAAACTTTTACATGAAAGAAAAGGAGACTTTAGCTGATGTTCACACAAGATTTCAAATCATGTTAAATGATATGTCAGCTCTGGGAGTGACAAAGGAAGATGATGAAATATGTAAGAAATTTGTTGATATTTTACCTAACAAATTTGAATATGTTATTACATCTCTTGTAGTGAGTGAGAAACTGTCCACCTACAAGCTGCCAGGACTATTTGGCTTATTGTTGAATTTTGAGGAATCTCAAGAAAGGAAGAAGATCAACAATAGGCGAACTGCAAGGGATCCAGAAGCTGCATTAGTTGCAACTAGCAAGAGGAATAAAGAAATTTATTCTAAAGCTGACTCATCTGAGTCTGAGTCACATTCAGATTCAGAGTCTGACGATGAATCAGAAGTTAAGAAACTGAAAAGTCAGCTTGCCCTGTTGACCATGAAGCTTGAACAGAAGACAGGGTACAAAGGAAAGAAACCTTTTGATCTGAAAAAGGTAAAATGCTTCAAATGCAATGAATATGGTCACATGGCTGCTGATTGTAAAGTGAAGAATGCTCAGACTGAGCACATGGATGAAGTTGCTGAAAGAGCCCAAAGATACCGAAACAAGTATCTTAAGTATAAGAAAGGCCATAGTTCAAATTCTCAAAAACCTCAAGCTGAACAGAAAGCCTTCTTTGCTGAAGAATGGTTAGATGAGGAACTATCATCTGATGAAGAGGAAGTAGAAAACAAATGTCTGATGGCGTTGGTGGAGGAAGTAACTGAAGCTGAGAAATCTGCTTCTCAGTTCGAAAAGGATCTAAAGGAAGCAGAAAGAATGAGCTGCAACTCAGACTGGAACAAGTCCAAACTTTACAAGGTACATAATTTCAATTCTTATACAAATGAACAAAAACTCCAAATGTTTGAGTACATTTATATAGACTTGACCACCACTTTAGAAGAACAAACTGAACTCAAACAAAAACTCAAAGATCTTGAAAACAATTTAAAAATTAAAGATGATAAAATTATGGAATTAGAAAGTTACAAAGTTCTTTTAAATGCTCAGACTGAAGCTTATAATGATCTTGCTAAAGAAAATCACAAATTTAGAGAAGAAACTGAGCACTATAAAAGAATTTGTAAATCTTGGTGTATTTCATCTTTAAAAAATGAAGATTGTTTGAGCAGACAGGTACCCAAACAAGTGCAAGCAGTGTTGGGTGAAGGGTTTAATTTGAAGAAATACATGACAGAAGAGGAAGAAGAAGCTGAAAAGGCTGAAAGAGAAAAAATCATTTTTAAACCAGAAATTCTTCCAAATACTTTCACTTATGTGAAAGGAGATAAAATAATGATGTCAAATGCATTTGTTAAACCTGTAATTTCTCAAGTTTTGAATAAAATTGATCTTGTGTCTTCATCTTCTTCTAAATCTGACTGTGTTATTTTATCTGAGACTGATATACAGAAATCTACCTCCTTGAACAAAGTTTCTCCCAAAGTTGTGAGCAAACCAAAGGGTCAGGCTCCAGTCAGTTCCAAAGGCTATAATAAAAGTCCTAAATCAAAAACAATTGATAAATTGGGAAATCAATTACTGGAACTGACCAACATTGTAAAAACTTTAGTCAGGGATAAATCACCTAATCAAGGAAGACCCAAATCTCCTCCTAAGAGAATTTGCTATAACTGTGGTGAAAAAGGACATGAAGCTGTGTTTTGTAAACTATTGACCAAGTCTAGACCTAAGAATCCTTATGTTCAAAAGTTAGTTTCATCAAAACATCGGTCAGCTTCACATAAGTCAGGGTCATCGAAATCCAGATCAGTCTCATCAAAATCAAATTCATCTTCAAGAAACACTTCTCCAGCAAAGACTACATCTGTACAATCTTCTAAACTTCAGTCATTCCCATCTAGAGTCAATCTTAAAAATGTTCCTTGTAAATACTGTGGTGTTATAGGTCACTATTCTGTCAATTGCATGAATGAAATCAACAAATGGAACTATACAAGTCCCAAAACTGAATGCAAGAGTGACTCTGCACCTAAACCTGTCTCAGTTCATGGATCCACTCTAAAGTGGGTACCCAAAAGGAACTAATTTCTTCCTTGTTCATGTGCAGGATTCTACAAAATGGTATCTAGACAGTGGAGCATCAAGGCACATGACTGGAATGAAGTCCTTTCTACAGGACTATAAGGAAGAAGATGGACCTCACGTAAGATATGGTGACAACGGGGTATCAATGACTAGGGGATATGGAAAGATTCATGCTGGAGCTGTTACGTTCAAGAGGGTTGAATATGTGGAAGGATTGCAACATAATTTACTCAGTGTGAGTCAGATTACTGATGAAGATCATGAAGTCAGATTCAGGAAACAAGCTGGGATAATTTATAGTGCCAAGGGAAAACCATTACTGCTAGCCAAAAGAGAAAGATATGTGTTCTGCCTGGATCTGAGTACAACAAATGATGAAGCTGAGACATGTTTGTTCACAGAAACAAAGGAGGAATTGAATTGGCTATGGCATCGAAGGTTATCTCACTTAAACTTCAAGAACATTAATGCTTTATCCAAAAGCCAGCTAGTAAGAGGGTTTCCAGAACTGACCTACACCAAAGAAAAAGTTTGCTCAACTTGTGTTCTTGGAAAGCAAACGAAGTCTCAATTTCCATCCAAAATGCTGCATTCCATTGATGAACCCCTGTTCATGCTACACATGGACCTCTTTGGACCAATTGGAATTGAAAGCAAAGGAGGAAAGAAGTACACACTGGTAATTGTTGATGAGTTTACTCGATTCACTTGGGTCATATTCTTAAGAGCCAAAAGTGATGATGCAGAAGAGATTATCAGTCTGATCAAAAGGGAACAGCGCCAGAAAAATACTCTTGTTCGTCAAATGAGAAGTGATCATGGAACTGAGTTCAAAAACTCAGTCTTAATTGATTTTTGTGATCAATTAGGCATAGTGCAAAACTTTTCCTCAGTTCGAACTCCTCAACAAAATGGAGTAGCAGAAAGAAGAAACAGGACTCTCATTGAAGCTGCAAGAACAATGCTATGTTATGGACAGATGGAGATAAAATTCTGGGCTGAAGCTGTAAACACTGCTTGCTTCACACAGAACAAATCAATTATTGTGAAACGTCATGGCAAGACAGCATATGAATTATATCACAACAAAGTTCCCTCAATCCATTATTTCCATGTCTTTGGAAGTAGATGCTATATTCTGAATCAAAGAGATCTGTTGTGTAAAATGTCACCCAAGGCTGATGAAGGATTATTTGTTGGCTATTCAAGTGTTGCTAAGGCATTCAGAGTGTACAATGAACGAAGAAAGGTTGTTGAAGAGAGCATCAATGTCACTTTTGATGACACTACTCAGTCTGACAAAGATGACTTATCATCTCAGATTGACATCTCCACAATTAACAAACTCTGTAACGAACTGCTCCTAAATTCCTCTGAATCTGAAACTCAGAGTGAAGATCAGTCTGCTAGAAACACTTCTCAAGATCAAGAATCAGAAAGTGAAACTGATGAACCATCATGTCAGAAAGCTCCAGAATCAGAAACATTAGAGTCAATTGAAACTAACGATACTCCGTCCGAGATACCTCAGTCTGATCAAGCTCAGCCTCAACCTACTCAGACTGATAGTGCTCAGACTGAAGAAGAAGAAGTTACTGAACATGTTTCAGGAAACATCAAGACTGTAAGGGGCCATCCAATCTCATCTGTTATTGGCTCTATCACTGAAGGTGTCAAAACAAGAAGAAAGAATGCCACAACAAACTTTTGCTTTTATACAAACTTTTTGAGTCTGATGGAACCAAAGAGAATTGAAGAAGCACTGTTAGATGAAGACTGGGTTGATGGCATGCAGGAGGAGCTTGGTGAATTCATAAGAAACAATGTCTGGACAAGGGTGCCACGTCCTCTGCATAAGACCATTATTGGCCTTAAATGGATATTTCGAAACAAATTTGATCAGGATGGAGTAGTGATCAGGAATAAAGCCAGACTGGTGGCTCAAGGTTACAAACAGGAAGAAGGAATTGACTATGATGAAACATTTGCTCCAGTGGCCAGAATTGAAGCAATCAGATTGTTCCTAGCATATGCAGCATTCAAGGATTTCTTGGTCTACCAAATGGATGTAAAGAGTGCCTTTCTAAATGGAGATTTGCAGGAGGAAGTCTATGTGAAACAGCCTCCAGGTTTTGTTGATCCCAACTTCCCTGATCATGTTTATAAGTTAAATAAAGCATTATATGGTCTCAAACAAGCTCCTAGAGCTTGGTATGAAACTTTGTCTGAATTTCTCATTAAAAATGATTTTAAAAGGGGTTCAATTGATAAAACTTTGTTCATAAAAAGGGAAAATGGTCATGTTATTTTGGTTCAAATATATGTTGATGACATTATATTTGGCTCCACAAATGACAAACTTTGCACTTGGTTTTCATAACTCATGTGTAGTGAATACAAAATGAGCACCTCTGACAAATTGCACAAAGACTCATCTGGCAAGTCAGTCTGTCAAGCTACTTATAGAGGAATGATTGGTTCATTGCTCTATTTAACTGCCAGCAGACCTGACATCATGTTTTCTACATGTCTCTGTGCACGTTATCAAGCTGACCCTAAGGAATCTCATCTTAAAGCTGTTAAACGAATTTTTAGATATCTTAAGGGTACACCAAACCTTGGTTTATGGTACCCTAAAGATTCTGGTTTTGAACTAATTGGCTACTCAGATGCAGATTATGCAGGGTGTAAGCTTGACAGGAAGAGCACATCAGGAGGATGTCAGCTCCTAGGAGGAAAGTTGGTTAGTTGGTCTAGTAAGAAACAAAACTCAGTCGCAACTTCCACAGCTGAAGCTGAGTATGTGGCTGCAGAAAGCTGTTGTGCACAATTGCTTTGGATGCAACATCAATTGGCTGATCTTGCTATCAAAATTCAAAACACACCCATCATGTGTGACAACAAGAGTGCCATCCAAATCACTGAGAATCCAGTATTCCACTCCAGGACTAAACACATTGAGATTAGACATCATTTTATTCGAGACTGTGTGGAGAAAGGAAAGGTCAGACTGGAGTTTGTGGTAACCAATGATCAATTTGCAGACATATTCACCAAACCTCTAAGTGAGGAAAGGTTCTTCTATTTGTTAGGAGAACTTGGCATGTTAAATCCTTAGTCTGGTCAATTTCAAATTTCAAACTGACCACTTTGTCAGTCTGTACATTTTCAGTCTGACTAAAAAGTCAGCTTCAGGAATCTCAGTCTGACCACAGTGCTCAGACTAAATGTATTTTTAGAACATATTTTTTTTTTTATTTTTTTTATATATCTTTTGAATCTCTTCCATTAATTATTCGATATATTTTTTTTAGTCAAGTCCTGTCAACGGTCAATAGTGATCATATGATGTATATTAGGGGTCTAAACTGTAAATTTCCTAACTTAGTTACCAGTTTTCGCTATATTAGTTTAAATCTAACCGAATTTCAAATTTTTAAACCTAATTTTGATTTCTTCCTTCCTAATTCTTTGCTTGATTATATCTCTTATGGCTAACCCTAATCTGATGCTTCATGTCACATCAAGAATGATCCCAGGTGCCGATTTTCAACAACGGGTTCAAGTTAAGGACAATAATAGAGTGGCGACTGCTGACATTCCCGCCAATCGTAGAAACAGAGGTTTTGAGCAACTGATTCAGTATATGAAAGCTCATCCCCTCTATGGCGCCTTCTTTTGTGCAAACACTATGTGTCCTCCAGTTCTATGTGAATGGTGGTACACCTGCACCGCTAATGCTGACAGAACTGCCCTCACTGGCACATACAATAATGGGCGTGAAACTATTGTCATCACTGAAGAGACAATTCGGAGTGCTTTACTACTTCCAACAATCACTGAGGCTGGCGAAGGTGGGTTTCAGGCAAGACGGAGCAAACAGCAAGCCAGGGAAGAATCTTTTCCCCTCATTGGTCAGCCTGAAACACAGGGAGTCATTAAATACAGCCTTTTCACCGGAAAATGGAAATTCTTGTTTTCTATGATAACAAGATGCTTGGGGGGTAAATCGGGAAGCCTGGATCAGATGAATGAGTTTGAAACTCACCTGTTTCATGCTATGGTAACGGGTAGACGAATCTCTTTCTCTCAACTTTATTTCGATGAGATTCTCTCCCTAGCCCTAAAAACCAAAAGACCGAATGATGTTCCATTTATTCGGGTTCTTTCACTCAGTTTTGAGGAGGCCCTGGGCAAGGAAACTTATGATCAGCTTGATCAACGATTTTATACATGTGAATTTCCCAGACTGACTCCAAAAATGTTTACTTACATAAATATCACTGAGAATGAAGTTGCACTCACACCTGTGATGCTTGAATGGATTGCCAATCCTTTCATCGATCAGGAACAGACTGAGTCTGACTCTTCAGACTCAGATGTCCAAGCTGATAGAATTGACGGAGGGCCTGAGGGAAATATCCCTGCTGCAGATGCTGAGGTGGAATTGGGTGGGGCTGGGCCAAATGATGCTGACCAAGGTATGGAAATTCCTCTTACTCTACCTCAGTCTGAGAGTATCCCCTCTCAGTCTGAGCAGTCCACTCCACATCTTGATGTACTGGCTACACAAGCGACCAAACTGATGGACTCACCAAGTTCATTTGATAAAGATCTCACATCTAGACCCACAGCAAATCAAGCACTAATGGACTCACTATTCCATGAGGCTGAGAGTTCTACACTCCCCTCCAGTGCTGCAGTTCAGACCAGTCTCTCTCTGCTAGAGCATGAGTTGGATCTGACTGCTTTGACTACCCAAAGCCCCATTAAGGTAGTAAACTTGGAAAAACACATTGATGCTACCACACTGACACATGTGGCAAGCATTGAAGAAAATGTCTCACTCCTAGACATACCTGTACTCAGTATGGGAACACCCCCTTCAGCTTCAGCGGCTATTCCAACAGCTATTTTCACCAGCTCTGTGCTGGTTCACGATAAGGTACCACCCTCAAATCTCTTACACTCTCTTTCACTAGTCGCAAATGCCTTACTCCCCAAACTGAGTGAGGTACAGACTTCTTATTCTATGGCTTATGATCATTCTCCTACATCACAGGGAGGGAGTGAAGCTGTGCCACCTGTTACAACAACAACTGCTACTACTTCAACCCAGTCTGAGGTTGCCTTGACTGTCCCAGTGCTATTACAAGCTCTTATGGACGTGTCAGCTCAGTTTGATGACAGACTGAAGGCAATGCAGACTGAGGTTCATGCTTTGAGAACACAAAATGCAGAGGAGCTGCAAGATCTGAAGGAGATGGTGTTGAAACTGACATCTGAAGTCAGTATGATGAGGAAGGGCAAGGCTGTTGCAGAGGGTTCTCAGATTTAGGGGGAGAAATTAGCTGCTGCAACAAATGAATCTGAGGTCCCCAAGCAGAAGTTGAAAAGGAAAAGAGAAGAGGGGGAGAAAAGGTACTATAAGACTACCAGGTTTAACACTAAAACTGGTCAGTCTGAAGTATTCTATGAAACTGATTGGAGTGATATCTCAAGTGATGAAGCTGAAATGGAAGATGTCAAAGGAAAAGGAAAAGTTGAGTATACAAGTGACCCAGAACAGACTGAAGAAGGGGATAAAATGGAGACACAAACTGAATCTGAATCTGAAGTGAAAAAGAAACAGTCTGAAGCTGAAACTAAACCTGAGACTGAGGATCAAAAGAAACAGATTGAGGCTGAAAAATTGGCCAAACTTCAAAGGTATGCTCAAAATGCTGGAATGACTGTGGAAAAATACAGAGAGTATGTGAAGGGATTATACAAAGAGAAGTTTGAGGTCAATCCTTATGATCAATCATCAAAAGCTGCTGAAGAACTTGAAGCTGAGATGGCAGCTGAGGAGGAACTTGCCATTGAAGAAGAACAGATGAGGGTTGAGGCTGACACACAAATGGCCAAACTAGTCCTCAGAGAAGAAGCCAGGGTCAACTTCATTGAAACAAACTTCACAATGAGAAAGCTTAAGCATAAAATTCAACACTTGGACTGTAAAAGTCATGGTGGAACTGACCTCCTACTCACATGCACTCACAAAGGAGGATCTTTCAGAGTTGGGTTATCAAGAATGCACACCATGGGGTTGGAAGAATGGAAAGAAATAGCAAATTTGAGCTACAACATAACTGACAAAGGTCAAAGTTTGGCTATAAAAAGAGAAGCTATCTTCAATATGAATGCAGCCCACATGCTGAATCTGGTGTCTGATGAAGATTACAGAGCTTTCTGTACCAAGCACAAAGTGAGAGCTGGGGCTAAATCTTTGAGTTTGGAATCAAGCAGTATGCACCCTGTTCCCAAAGAAGTTGTATTCCAAGACAAGACTTATATTGAAACTGAGAAACATGCTGGTCTTTGTTATGTTGATTGTGGGGGAGAGGAAAGTTTTCAGGATAAAGACAGCCTAAACATGTCTTCAATCTATCACTGCATAGCATTACTTAGTGAATGTGAGTCTGCTCAATGTCTTCCATTCAGAATAAAGCTGATCAGTTGGCTGTTCAACAATCTCAGACGAATTGAAGAAATTGGAACAATGTCTGACAAGGTAGAGCTGATCAAGAAGGAATATCAGATGCATTTCCATAAGTCTGACACTGAAATGGAAAGATTGCTAGCTTGGAAGACAGAGAGACTGAAATGGCTGAATGAAAGGGATCAACCTTTGCCATTTGAGACATCACTGAAGAAAAGGAAGAGAACCTTGAAGAAGAAGAAGTAATCTGGATGGTGCAGATTTTGTTCACAAACAATGTTTTGTTAAACTTTTTATGTTTGTGTTTATTTTAATGCATCTTTTGTAAAAGACTTTGATTGAAACAGATAGGGGGAGATTGTTGGGAAAAACAATGATTTACCGTAAGATTAATAAATCTGTTAATCAAAGTCTCAGTCTGAGTGATGAGTCTGAGTGACTCAGTCTGAGTGACTTGAGTCTGAGTGACTGAGTCTAACTAACTCAGACTCATTAAGAAACTTAAGGCGTAATTTTAGGCAATCTAGTTAGATAAAATCTTCTATCTCTTTAGAAGATTTCCTAAGATTTATCCTTATCAAGCTCACTGCTATTGTGTATAAATAGTGAGCTTGAACGTTGTAAACATTGCACCTTTTCACCGAAATATAACTGTGTGTTATTTTCACTGTTTCTTTATTATAATTCCGCTTTAATAATTACTGAAACTGAGTAATCAATCGATAAATAATAATTAACATCTAAATACTTATTTGTGATTGATTTGCCATTGTTTGAGATCTTAGTGAGACCTTACAAATATTCACCATGACTGAGCAATTGAGCGATTCTACAGAATACGTTACACACCCTTTAAGATTAGTTTGAGAGTTTGTGTGATTTTACTTCCCATAAAAATCGTGAGGTGTTTGGTTATGTAATTTAATTTGGCTTTGATAATTGTTTTAAAACAGTTTTTGCTTGAGGGCAAGCAAAAAGGTAAGTTTGGGGGGATTTGATATCGCATATTTATATAGTTATTTATATGCGATATTTGGTCATTTTTGTGTCAAAACCACGATGGATAGGATCATTTTTTCTTGTAATTGTTTATTAAGTGATTTTAGGTCTCAGCTGAAGTTCTAGCACGGAAATGATACTTTTTGAGCAAAAGAATGGCAAAAATGAAAGTCGGTTTATTTTCCGTTAACAAGTGAAGATCAAATTTAGTTAGTCGTTCTTTGAAAGTTTATAATTTATTTTGAAAAATAAACTTGATGATTGAATATTGAGGCATGAACTTTCATAATGAAAAAAATAAATCAAAAAGAAACATTTTCAACAAAAAAAGGAAACATGGGTTTTGAAAGAATAAAAAGAATATATTTTTAAACAAAAAAATACTCCACTGCCATTAGAATGTGTATGGCAATAGATTTCAAGTTGGGCCTCTTTCAAGTGGGCTAGAGGGATTTGTCTTGGTGGGGGTCACGGTAGAATAAAAGAAGAAAAAAAGGAAGCAGCACATGGAGCGACACCCTCATTGCAATTTCGCAGTTTTGGAGTTGGTTTCGAATACGAATTCTATCTAATTTTTTCCTATAAATACAACCCCAAAACATCCAGAAAAATCATCAATTATTATTTTCACGTTTGGAGGCAGGAATTAAGGCTAGGAAGTTCGGTTTTCGTTTAACGACGGTCACGACACGTTTGAAGATTTCTTAGTTTGCTTTTCTTCCTTTTTAATACTTATTTTCCAGGATGTTTTCTACTATTTTATTTGCTGTTTTAGACTTAATAATGCGTAGCTAAACTCTTTTTACGCTTGTTTGATTAACGGATCTTGTTTGAAGTTTACTTTTGCGTAATTGATTATTAAGGTTTTTGTGTTTAATTGAAAATTCTTATTTGCTTAAGTTTTAACATATTATTAAAAAGTTGTTTATATATAATTTAATTAATCAACATTCTAGGTATTCGAGAGGAATCTAGATAGGTTAAATAATTTATATGAAATAATCGGTCGGTCTATAATCGGTTTAAAATTATTAGGATTCGAGAGAACCTAGTAATAACAAGTTAGGTAATTAAACTTAATTGAGTAAGTCTATTTGTTAAGATTCGGAAGGACTTAGTATTTAGAGGAGTTATTCGAGAGGAAACTCTATAAGATTAAATCACTAAAAACAGGCTTGTTACTTAACGCTTAATTATTAATAATTATAACTGTATTCGAGAGGAACAGTATAATTAGAGATAGTTAAAGTTAATAAAAGATTAGAGAAGACTTTTACTATATCTTAGAAGTTTAATATTTAATCAATTTCGTAAATTTAAATGGAAAACAAGTGAAGTGTCAAACAAGTGTATTTTATCCATTATTTGATAATCTCAATTATTTTTTCACTCGATTTTTATTAATGACTGTTTACTAATTACTTTATAATTTTTAATCAATCAATCTTTTTGTTACGATAAAAAACCCCCAAAAACAAATAGTATTATTAATTCGAAATCTAAAAACAACATTAGTCCCTGCGAACGAACCTTTACCTGCCTTTAAACTATATTACATACGAATAGGTCCACTGCCTATAAGTGTGTAATTGCGTGAAATAGTAGGTTTAAATTAAGACTAGATTTTATACATCAAGTTTTTGGCGCCGCTGCCGGGGACTGATTTTTAGTTTTTATTTCGAATTTGTGATACTATCCTTTTGAATATTTATTTACTTAGAAGTTACTTTTAATTGTCATTACACCGGTACGTTTTACGCTTTTCTTGTTTCTATCTTTTTCAGGTATTCAACTAGTGGATGAACACAAGGGCTTCGGGATTACCACTCGCGAGTCCAAAGTCAAATCCAGGAGTATCGAAGAGGCGAGGCAGGAGGAAAGGAAACTTATTAGTTCAGACACCACCAGGTTTTGATCAAGTCTCACCAGTCAAATTCGAAGATATCTCATCTTCAGAAGGAGGAGGAAGCGATTCAGAATCAGAGGTCGAAGAACTAATTTGTGAAGACAAACCGGAACCACAACCAACTATGGATCATTTGGACATGCCAATGCACCGACGGGCCGCAGCTGTAGCAGTGCCACCCACCCGAGGGTCGGAAATCACCACCCCCGGACTTGGGTGATGATTTTGTTGTCAAGGGTCACCATCTCAAGATGATCCAAGACAATACTTTCGATGGACGATACAATTCAGATCCGTATAAACACATAGCCAAATTCAACGAGCTTTGTGAGATGTTCAAATACGGTCAAGGCAAGAGCGACAGTGTCAAACCTAAGGTTGTTCCCTTCGTCTCTCACCGGAGATGCGAAGGTTTTGTTCGAGGAGCTTAATGAAAATTCAATCACAACATGGACACAAATGCGCAAGACCTTCATCAAAAGATTTTTCCCACCCGCCTTGGGTAGGAAATTACTACAAGATATTAGGGGATTTCGACAAGAAGATGGAGAAACATCTACTGAAGCATGGGCTAGACTAAAAGAGATGCTGAGAAGTTGTTATGGTCATGGTCTGGGCAAGGAAAACATCATAGAGATTTTCTTCTATGGATTAACCAAAGAGTCACAAAACGAATTGGATTTAGGCGGAGGAGGGGATTTCATGTACAAGACCACTAATGAAGCATACAACTTAATGGAGGACAAGCTAGTCATAAGCCTATCCAGGGAATATCGAGACGACGGTAGAGGGCGAAAACATCGAAGTCAAGTAGCTCAAGTTGAAAGTAGTAATGAAACATCTTCGGTCGTGAAAGAAGTCAAATCTATGGCGGACAGGATTGATAAACGCATCGGAAGAATAGAAAGAGACATGCACTTAATGAAGAATGGATGTGAAGGATGCGGAGGACCTCACTACGCTAGTAAGTGTGATCGACAAGTGGAGGATGCCAATTACGCACAGTATGGTTATCCTAATCGGGGGACGAATTGGCAAAACCGCTGAGGTAACTACAACCGCAGTGACAATCGAGACAACGGATGGCAAAGGAATAATACACGATCCCCACCACGACAAAGATACGATCCACCGAAGAACGAAGACGAAGATCAAAGCCTAAAAGATCTTATGAAATCGTTCATCCACACCCAAACCTCGAAGAATGACACATTTAGTAACCAATTCAAAGTCTTGAATGATCACATCGAGCAAGGACAAAGAAATCAGCAGGCAGCACTGCAAGACTTAGAGAGACGGTTCGATAGGATGAACGAGCGGAACTCTAATCGACCATCGGGCTCATTACCGAGTAATACGCAATCAAATCCACGACCACAGAACCAGGGAAACAGTTCCACCAATCAAACACCGAAGTATCAACCTCCTGGAAGGGACGGAATGCCACCCTGCCCAAAACACAGAGACGAGCACATAAACTCAATTACCACACGCTCGGGACATGCTTATGGAAAAGATCAAAACGAAACCGGAGAGAAACTGCCAGCCAGGACGCCACATTCCACTATAGAACCAGTTGTGGATGATTTCGAGATCGAGGACGATGAGGAAGAGGCACCACCAGTTCAATCAAAGGCTAAAACACCTGAACCAGTGGAGGAAGTTCCAATCAAAGCTTACCAGCCACATGTTCCATATCCTCAACGATTAAGAAAAGAGAGAATGAGGGAGCAGTACGGTAAATTCTGTGATATGATTAAATCTGTTAATATTAATGTTCCTCTTGTTGATTTGATTGCAGGGATGCCAAACTACGCTAAATTCATCAAGGAGTTGGTCACAAACAAAGGAAAGTCATCGGAGGAACAAGCCGCCTTCTTAAACGCTGAATGTTCAGCCTTGGTGAAAAACACGATACCACCCAAGTTGGATGACCCAGGGAGTTTTCTGATCCAGTGCAACTTCAGTAATACATACAGTTGCAGTGCCTTGGCAGACTTAGGAGCTAGCATAAATCTGATGCCATATTCACTATATGCTAAACTTTCCCTAAGAGTGTTAAAACCCACCAGGATGAGCATCCGCCTAGCAGACCGTTCATTTCAATACCCGTTAGGAATTGCTGAGAACATGCTAGTAAACGTAGGAAAATTCACCTTCCCGGTTGACTTTGTGATTCTAGAGATGGATGAAGCTGTCACTGTTCCACTCATCCTTGGACGACCATTCCTAAACACAACTGACGCAATTATTCGAGTGAAAAATGTGCAAATTTCATTGGGGGTTGGGGAAGAAAGAATTGTCTTTACACTAGATAGAGCCATGACCCATTCTTATTCTACTGATGAAACTTGTTTTCGGATTGATGTGTTTGATGATTTAGATTGGCAGGAAATTCTCGAGATAGAAACAAGCTTGGAGGAGGAACTGAAGGACGAGAAGATCGAAGAAGTGGAGACTGAAGTCAAAGAGGAACTGAAGCTGGACCAGAGCATGAGGATAAAGTCTTCAATTGAAGAACCACCTACCGACTTGGAGCTGAAACAACTACCGGTACATTTAGAGTATGCTTTTCTTGAAGGTACAAATTTATTACCAGTTGTTATTTCGTCATCACTTTCGGGTAACGAAAAAGCTCGATTATTGACAGTCCTTAAAGGTCATAAAAAGGCCTTTGCTTGACGTAAATCTGACATACCCGGATTTAGCCCCGAATTTTGCAAACATAAAATTAATTTTCTCGATAACATAAAACCCTTTGTTCAAAGACAACAGAGGCTAAATCCGAATATGACAGATGTCGTTAAAAAGGAAGTTGTTAAGTTGTTGGATGCAGGAATTATTTACCCAATCTCAGATAGTCCGTGGGTGAGTCCAATTCACTGTGTTCCAAAGAAAGGAGGTATGACCGTGGTGCTGAATGACAAAAATGAGTTGGTACCAACGAGGACAGTCACAGGATGAAGAGTTTGCATCGACTACCGCAAACTAAACGAAGCCACCAGGAAGGACCATTTCCCACTACCATTCATGGACCAGATGACCGAGAGACTAGCAGGAAATGAGTTCTATTGCTTCTTGGATGGATTCTCGGGGTATTTTCAGATACCCAGTGCTCCTGAAGATCAGGAAAAGACCACCTTCACATGCCCGTTCGGAACATACGCTTACCGGAGGATGCCATTTGGTCTATGTAACGCACCAACCACTTTTCAACGGTGTATGCTAGCCATTTTTCAGGACATGGTGGAGAAAACAATGGAGGTGTTCATGGATGACTTTTCAGTTTTCGGAGATTCTTTCGATGCTTGTTTGAAGAATCTGGATCAGATGTTGGGAAGATGCGAGGAAGCTAACTTGGTCCTAAACTGGGAGAAATGCCACTTCATGGTTCGAGAGGGAATTGTACTGGGACACAAACTCTCAAAAGTTGGGATAGAGGTAGACAAAGCAAAGATCGAGGTCATCGCCAAACCACCACCACCAACGAACGAGAAAGCAATTCGGAGCTTTTTGGGACATGCGGGATTCTACAGAAGGTTTATCAAGGATTTCTGGAAGATTACTTGTCCTATGACGAAATTATTAGAGAAGGAGGTAGTTTTCAATTTTCGGAGGAGTGCTTACAGGCTTTCGAGTTACTCAAGGAGAGGATCACTATTTGGTAGCACCGGATTGGTCTCAGCCCTTCGAACTAATGTGTGACGCCAATAATTTCGCAGTGGGAGCTGTTTTAGGGCAACGGATCGACAAGCATTTTCGACCTATCTACTTCGCCAGCAAAACACTGAACGAAGCCCAACAGAATTATACCACTACGGAAAAGGAACTTTTGGCTGTAGTATTTGCTTTTGACAAATTCCGCTCATACTTAGTGTTGAGCAAAACAATTGTTTTCACGGATCATTCTGCTTTAAAATTCTTATTTTCTAAATTAGATGCTAAACCTAGATTAATTCGTTGGATTTTATTGTTGCAGGAATTTGACATCGAGATCAAGGACAAGAAAGGAGCTGAAAATGTAGCAGCAGATCATTTGAGCAGATTGGAGAACCCAAGTTTGGGGGAGTTGAAGGAAGGGGAGATAGATGACGCATTTCCGGGGGAAATGTTGGCCTACATCAGCAAGAAGGACGACAATGCTCCATGGTTCGCGGATATTGCGAATTTTCTAGCCGGAAAAATTGTCAACAAGAGCCTGACCTATCAACAGAAGAAGAAACTAATCGCGGATGCTAAATACTACTACTAGGACGCACCGTATTTATTTCGTAGGTGTGCTGATGGAATGGTACGACAGTGTGTATAAGGAGGAGAAACAAGGAGGATTTTGGACGAATGCCATCATGGACCCACCGGAGGACACTACGGATCGACGGTAACTGGTAAAAAGGTTTTTGATGCAGGTTTCTACTGGCCAACAATCTTCAAGGAGGCCTATACACTCGTGAGCACCTGTGACGCGTGTCAACGCCAGGGAAACATCACCAAGCGAGACGAAATGCCACAGCAAGGGATCCAAGTTTGTGAAGTTTTTGATATTAGGGGAATCAACTTCATGGGACCATTTAAACCTTCAAATAGAAATGTTTATATTTTAGTTGCTGTGGATTATGTTTCTAAATGGGTTGAAGATAAGGCATTACCTACTAACAACGCTAACGTGGTTGTTGATTTTCTTAAAAATTTGTTTTGCAGGTTTGGAGTGCCAAAGGCATTAATCAGCTATCAAGGAAGCCACTTCGCAAATGCTCAGCTAGCAAAATTTTTGAAGAGATATGGAGTCAATCACCGGTTTGCTACTTCATATCATCCTCAAACGAGCAGGCAAGTGGAAAATACAAACCGAGCAATCAAGCGGATTTTGGAAAAGACAGTCAACAACAATCCGAACATATGGTCGAGGAAGCTAGAAGACGCACTGTGGGCATTCAGGACAGCGTACAAAACGCCAATTGGAACCACCCCGTATCGACTACTCTACGGGAAAACGTGCCACATTCCGGTCGAAATCGAGTATAAGGCATACTGGGCATTGAAGAACTGCAACATCGATATGGATTTAGCGGTAGATATGCGGTTCTTACAGCTTCACCAAATGGACGAGTTACGGTTACAGGCCTACGAAAGTTCCAGACTTTACAAGGAAAGAACAAAGGAATTCCACGACCGAAAAATTCGTCGTAAAGAATTCAAGGAGGGCGATAAAGTACTTTTATTTCAGTCGAAGTACAAATTTAAAGCTCCAAAATTAAGTTCAAAATGGACAGGGCCGTACACCGTAAAACGAGCATTTGCCTCAGGCTATGTCGAGCTATGGAAGGAAACAGGAGATGCATTCATCGTCTCGGGACAACGGGTCAAGTTATACCACGAAGAGGACAATGAAAATGGAATGATGATCGATGATGGTTTCTATACCATCAACACCTGATCACGAGGCGTATCGAGTCAAGCTAACGACTTGTTCGAAAAATTAGCGCTTCTCGGGAGGCAACCCGGGTTTGTTTTTCTTTTCTTTCGTAGTTAATTTTTCATTCCTTTATAAAAAATGAAAAAAAAAAAATATAAAAAACGTAAAAACCAAAAAAAAGAGAGTCAGATTTTCAATGTTATTGTTTACATTTGTCCTCTATTAAAAAAAAAAATAGTCTACTATTTTTTTTAATTCTGTCGTAACTTGTTATTTCTATTTTTTTTTTTATTTCGTTATCTTTTCTTTTCTTATTTTAGGAATTGTTAACATTTTTTTTCTTTGAAGTGTTATTTAGACAGGAACCGAAAAAAAAAAAAAATTAAAAAAAAAAAAAAAACGAAAAAAATCTAAAATTTTGTATTTTTTTCTGTAAAGTTATTGTTTACCTTTTTCCTCTATTAGACTTTAAAAAAATAGTCTATTATTTTTTATTCCATCGTAATTTGTAATTTTTATTTTATTTTTTTCAATTGTGTTTTTAATATTTGTTTTTAGTTTTTCTCTTTTAGTTTTTTATAGATTTGAAGTAAGTTCAACAACCGGTTTTGGGACTAGCATTCAGATCAGTAAAACATTTTCACAAGAAATATTCGATACCTACAACCGGGTTCTATTTTCTTCTTTTCTTATTTTTGTATTTTATTTTTATTTTTAGATTTTATTTTTGTAATTTCCCTTTAGTTTTGAGTCGTTAACACATTAGGGACAATGTGTAAGTTAAGTTTGGGGGGGTCATCGGGAAATTCAAAGGTTTATTTTTCGACCCTTAGCTTAGTTTCCATCGTTTTAGATTGTGTTATTTTGTACAGTTTTTGAGTCAGAAAATAGAAAAAAAAACAAAAACAATCGAAAAATTGAAAAAAATAAAAAATTATAACGTTTCTAGTCGGTAATACCTTAAACTTTAAGCATAACCAGACCCATTTGATACCCTACTCGAAAAAATAGTGAGATTTTTGAGCCTTTGAAAGCATTCATTTTTAATGCTACTTTTTCGTTTCTTTGAGTGTGCCGATGGTTGATGACTTTAAAACTTGACACTGTTATACATTTCGAGACCACATATGAGCAATTGCATTAGGGTAACTTAGTGTGATTTGGTACAATGATAGGGGCATTTAGGATTAACCATTTGATTAGCCTTTTCGTTTCTTTTTATATATTTTCCGCCTAACCCTTGTAACACTTACTTTTAGTGTTAGAAACTCTAGTAAACCAATTTGCGCCTAAAAGTTTTCGTTTCTAAACACTACTATATATTTTGTACACTCGCCTTATTTTCGTTTCTTTTTAGATTAGATCCGAACTGAGTTTTTGATTGCTATTATATATAAAGTGAAGTTAGAGTATATTAAGGCATAAAAGAAAAGTTATACTATTATTGCCTTGTATTATTTTGTATTTGGAGAAATAGTTGAAAAAAAAAAAAAAAAAAGTTAGCCTTTTGAGCATGTGTACTTACCACGAGAAATATTATATTGTAAGACATGTACTAGGCTGAAGAAAACAAAATCGAAAAAACAGAAAAGCGAAAAAAAAAAAATTAGTTGTAGAGTTTAAAAGAAATAGTGTATACTGAGTCTTGTATTATATACGATATTTGCATATTCGGAGAAAAAAGTAAAAGTTGAAGAAAAATTGAGCAATCCAGTTCGTTAGAGAGTTTATTTAGTTCGGATTTAATCTAAGTTTTGTATATTTAATTTTTACCCATTTACACTCCATTATATATTATACACATGCCTTTACCTGTAAATTTTAACCCGAATAAAAGTCCCCGTTTAGTTGTACCTAGACTCTAGTGGTGGAGATTTTATACTTTATCAAGCCTATGATAGAATATTCACCATGACTGAGCAATTAAGCGATTCTACAGAATACGTTACACACCCTTTTAGATTAGTTTGAGAGTTTGTGTGATTTTACTTCCCATAAAAATCGTGAGGTGTTTGGTTATGTAATTTAATTTGGCTTTGATAATTGTTTTAAAACATTTTTTGCTTGAGGGCAAGCAAAAAGGTAAGTTTGGGGGGATCTGATATCGCATATTTATATAGTTATTTATATGCGATATTTGGTCATTTTTGTGTCAAAACCACGATGGATAGGATCATTTTTTCTTGTAATTGTTTATTAAGTGATTTTAGGTCTCAGCTGAAGTTCTAGCACGGAAATGATACTTTTTGAGCAAAAGAATGGCAAAAATGAAAGTCGGTTTATTTTCCGTTAACAAGTGAAGATCAAATTTAGTTAGTCGTTCTTTGAAAGTTTATAATTTATTTTGAAAAATAAACTTGATGATTGAATATTGAGGCATGAACTTTCATAATGAAAAAAACAAATCAAAAAGAAACATTTTCAACAAAAAAAGGAAACATGGGTTTTGAAAGAATAAAAAGAATATATTTTTAAACAAAAAAATACACCACTGCCATTAGAATGTGTATGGCAATAGATTTCAAGTTGGGCCTCTTTCAAGTGGGCTAGAGGGATTTGTCTTGGTGGGGGTCACGGTGGAATAAAAGAAGAAAAAAAATGAAGCAGCACATGGAGCGACACCCTCATTGCAATTTCGCAGTTTTGGAGTTGGTTTCGAATACGAATTCTATCTAATTTTTGTCTATAAATACAACCCCAAAACATCCAGAAAAATCATCAATTATTATTTTCACGTTTGGAGGCAGGAATTAAGGCTAGGAAGTTCGGTTTTCGTTTAACGACGGTCACGACACGTTTGAAGATTTCTTAGTTTGCTTTTCTTCCTTTTTAATACTTATTTTCCAGGATGTTTTCTACTATTTTATTTGCTGTTTTAGACTTAATAATGCGTAGCTAAACTCTTTTTACGCTTGTTTGATTAACGGATCTTGTTTGAAGTTTACTTTTGCGTAATTGATTATTAAGGTTTTTGTGTTTAATTGAAAATCCTTATTTGCTTAAGTTTTAACATATTATTAAAAAGTTGTTTATATATAATTTAATTAATCAACATTCTAGGTATTCGAGAGGAATATAGATAGGTTAAATAATTTATATGAAATAATCGGTCGGTCTATAATCGGTTTAAAATTATTAGGATTCGAGAGAACCTAGTAATAACAACTTAGGTAATTAAACTTAACTGAGTAAGTCTATTTGTTAAGATTCGAAAGGACTTAGTATTTAGAGGAGTTATTCGAAAGGAAACTCTATAAGATTAAATCACTAAAAACAGGCTTGTTACTTAACGCTTAATTATTAATAATTATAACTGTATTTGAGAGGAACGGTATAATTAGAGATAGTTAAAGTTAATAAAAGATTTGAGAGGACTTTTACTATATTTTAGAAGTTTAATATTTAATCAATTTCATAAATTTAAATGGAAAACAAGTGAAGTGTCAAACAAGTGTATTTTCTCCATTATTTGATAATCTCAATTACTTTTTCACTCCATTTTTATTAATCACTTTTTACTAATTACTTTGCAATTTTTAATCAATCAATCTTTTTGTTACGATAAAAAAACCCCAAAAACAAATAGTATTATTAATTCGAAATCTAAAAACAACATTAGTCCCTGCGAACGAACCTTTACTTGCCTTTAAACTATATTACATACGAATAGGTCCACTACCTATAAGTGTGTAATTGCGTGAAATAGTAGGTTTAAATTAAGACTAGATTTTACACATCAGGCATACATACATGTTCGTGGTTATTATATCTAACATGTTTCATTTCTACAGAATTTACAGATGGCTCGACAATTCGATAAAAGGCATAATCAAGGAGTCAGTTTCGCTCTGGACGATCCTTCGGCAAATCAGTTTCGAGAGACAATACTCTTTCTACAACATTCACGGATGGAATATATTCTTAATGAAGATCTACCAATTCTTACATCATTGGTTCTGCAATTTCTCACCAACCTCACTCATGTGGATCTTACTCATCCGGTTACCAATAAGCCCAAGGATGGTTTACGCACTATAGTCAACAACCGAGAAATAACCTTCACTAGCACTACTCTCCGAGAGATCTTTCATCTCGGTCGAAGCTCCTAGGAAAGTTCAGCCTCCTCGTTCGGCAACAGATTTCTTGCTCGCAAATTGCCGCTATCGGGATATGCAAGGCCTTTTCCCACTAACATCCTTTCTAAGGTCAAGTTCTACGGTCGATGGCGATATCTAGTTCATGTGTTCGTTTCTGTGTTCAAGAATACCAAGACCGGTCATGATACTATTGACACCCAACTCCTGTCTATGCTGCTCAACCTTGTTCTCAACAAACCTTATCCAGTGGCAGAGTATGTGTTTCAATTGTTGCAAAACGATCTTATTCGCCCGAAGCAGCTTCTGCTCTACCCGCGTTTCATTATGATCATCCTCCGGTATTTCATCCCTGACCTTCCTCTTCACACTTCCACTACGAGGGTGGTTCAGGTTGGTGGACCTAAGCTATTCCATACATGCCTCAAGATTTACCCCCGAGCTGCGGGGGAGGCTCAAGCCCTGGACACCCCTCTATTCGGGGCGATCGTTGATCTTAATTTTGTTGATCCAGGTATTGATGAGGATGCTAATGTCCTCTCTGGGGAGCCGCGGACTGAAAATTCTGCTTGTTCCACCGCTCCTCATGCATCTCGCTGGGCATCTTCCCGCCCAAAGCGCAAGGCTCCGATTCCTATCTCCTTGGACTCTACATCAAGTGATACTATATTTAGGGAAGTGGAAGATTATCAGGGTTCTCCTCTTCAGAATCCGAATTTATCTGTGATTCATGAGCATCCTCGGATTACTCCATCAGCAAGTCCTCGTACTATTATTACAGAGGTTGTCGTCACTTCTCCCGCTCCTGCAACTGAAGCTGCTGCTACTCCCACTGCGGTCAACGTTGCCACCACTGAGGAACTCCACATTGACTTTGACGATGTCACGTCTACATTTCAACCAGTCGATGTTCATGCGTCTAGCCGTGGGAAACGGCCTCATGAATCAGGGTCCTCACCTCAGCACCCTCGCAAGAAACGGGCTACAGAGCCTGTTCATACTGTTGATCTTCATGACTTACATTTACTTGTTTTGCAGTTATCCTCTCAGGTAGCAGCTCTCCAGAAGTCCGATGCCGAAAACTCAACTCGCATTTCCACCCTTGAGTCTCAAGTAAGGGAACTCTCGAAGCGCCTATCTGCTCAGGGGGAGGAAACTTGCAGAGATCATACTATTAGACTTCCAAGAAGAGACGATCAAGATGATCCTAGCGCAGAACGATCAAGAGAGAAGCTTGGCTCAACTTCTCGAGCGATGATTGTTTATCAGGCTACGGAACAGGGGGAGCAGCAGCAACAGCAAAAACAAGGGGACAATCAACAACAAGAGTTTGGGGATGACAATGATATCTGGTTACTTGAATACAAAGGCAGTGGAGATCAAGTTGAAGAAGATGAACATATATTTGAGGAACCAGTAAGTGCAACTGAAGAACAGGGTGAAAGCAGTGCCAAACCAAGCCTTGAAGAACGCAAAGGATGGTTTCAGGCACTTAATCTGAAGAAACAAGCCCCACTGATTCGGAAGTTCTTTACTAAAGACCCAGAATGCCAGCCGCATCTGGGCATCATTAGCTGGATGTTTGACTCAGAATTGCGGGTGTTTGTTATCAAGAGATTTGACGGAGTACATTATCTGAGTAGAAAACGAGAGAATTTCAACTCCTTCCCGAAGTCTGAGCTTATCTGTTTATCAAAGCTTCCACTGATTAATCGAGGAAAAGACGAATGGGCAAATTGGATTGAACGCATAATCAAGCAAGAAGGACGATCAGGGGAATTTAAAGAATTAAAGCCGGCAACTAGAAAACTCATGATTCATAAAAAGAATATTAATCCTAGAACTGGCAAAGCGGCGACAAGAATGGTATACCCACCGATTGCTAGCATGACGAAGATTCCAATGAAGGATTTTGGTCGAGACATTCTTAGTGATATGTACATATGGCAGTGGATACTACAACGGGTGAGGCAGTAGTATTTAAGAAAGATGACGAAGTTGAAGACGGTATGACGGAAATTTTGAGAGTGATTGACGCAACCCAACTAGCCAACCTACCGGAGAACGATTTGAAGATGCTGAAGAGCAAGCATATTATTACGCAGGAAGGCTGGGGAGACATTGGTAGAGATTACCAGAGGATCGTTGATGGTTGTTTGAATTTGCAGGTTAATACTGACAGCGATATTTTGAACAAAGAATAGAAGCATCAGTCAAGGGGGAGTTTGTTGGTGCAAATACATGATGACTCGATGTTCTATTTGCTTTGTTAATTATTACTGTATTAACTTTATTAGTTTGTATAGACTTAGAGCTTAATGGGCTGCTCACGAACTTGCATGTTCGTGAGGCCCAAACTGGTCGAACATGTTACTCTATAAATAGAGGTGTTTAGGTCAGTTTAGGGTTGTTGGTTTTAGAGAGAATTCAGAGAGAATACTGTGGATTGTAACAGAGTTTATCAATCAAAGTATTATGAATTCGGTAATTGCTTTTGGTGTTTATTATTATTATTATTACATTTGTTATAATCTTTGTGATTTATTGATTACGAGATTCCGTCTCGTGATTAGTTATAGCTTAATCCTGTAGATCGGACCACTGGGACCTACATATCTCTTACATAATGTCTATCTTTTTTCATCTTTATTCAAAATTACAACCAAATCGAATCGAATTGCGAGTTTACTATTATTTTGTTCTTTGTTCCGTTTTTACACAAGTGATTTTTTTTAAATTAATTTATCATATACTTGTTTTCTCTTAATTAATTTGTGTAGTATGTAATGCTTGTTTTTTTTTTTCTTCGACATATTAAATTGTTTTAGTTGTGTTTATAAAGTTAATCATATTGTATTCATTAATATAGAATGAACTTTGATATAAATTTACTTTTCTTTCTTTTTTCTCCAAATACTTCCAACTCGGTAACATATTTTTTAAAAAATAATCTCTTTTCTCCTCTCTCTTCTTTTCTGTTAAATTATTTTCTTTTCATTTCTTTTCTCCGCTTACTAAACTCAGGAACATAGTATAATCTATCTTATTTTGATATGTTGTTAACAATAAGATATAAGGGATTTTCTGTTATGTTTAAAAAAGGTATTTCTTATGTGTAACATCCTAGTTTCGGAAATAGAATATTTTGTAAGTATATGTTATGTTTTAGCCTTTAATAGAAATTAGAAATGGAAAAGGACAAGATTAGTAAGAAAAGTAGTTAATTTTGGTTAGAAAGGATTTAAATTGTTAAATATGTTAGTTAAGTAAGTAAGTTAAGCAAGTTTTGAAAGTTGAAGGACTAAAGTGTAATTTTAGAATTATGTATGTGAGGTGGATGAGAGGTGTCATTTCCATAGATTTGTATGTGTAAGTGTGTGTTTTTGAGAGAAAACAAGAAGAGAGTAAGTGTAAAAATCTCAAATTGAAGCTTATTAGTAGTAAATTTCATCAATTAAAGTGGAGATTAAGGGTTTAAGAACCTTAGCTTTGGTTCTAGTTGAAGAAAAAGAAGGTATGATTATATACTTTAAGTTATTTGATGAAATTGAGTTTGTATTATGTGTTATAACATCATTTAGATGTTTAATTGAAAGGTAGATATGCTTGATTTGGTTGAAATTAGATATTTGATTATTCCGGGATAATCATGGAAGTTGAAAAATTGTTAAAATTAAGCTTTGGTTATATGTTATTTTGATGTTAATACTATATGTAAAGGCTTGAAAGATTGAAAGATTAACTTATATGAATTTTGTAAGATTTCATGTTTTAGCTAATAAGGGTGAAAAGATGAATTGTTAAGTAGAAGTGTTTATTATTGTAATGTTTTGGAATGAAAGATTTATGTTAAGATTGATTATTATCATGTTTATGATAGAAAAGATAAGATAAGTATACTCAAATTGTGTTTGGGTGAAATGGTGTTAAGTATGTTACACTAGTTGCCAAACGGATCATGTGACCCGTGAAAAGCTGGCAAATGGGTAAGAAATGGTTAGAGGGAAGAAAAAATTACTTGCAATGTGTTATTTTTGATTGGTGTTATGTGTGTAAAGGGTTAAAATGCTTGTTTGTGTATTAGAAAGTTGAATGGGTCAAAAGACCCAAAAGGTGGCAAGTTGGGTAGAATTTGCAAAACATATTTAGATTAAGAGTTAAAAAGAGTTGTAATGAAGTTAATACATGTGTTTATATGTATGTAAGATATATTGAAAGGCAAATTTGTGTTTGGTTGTAAAAATGCCGATTTGGAGAAAAAAAGTAAAAGGGAAAGAGCTTTGTATGTTGTAGACTTAATTCGAATTCGAGGTGAGTATATGAAGATTTTATATAATGTTTTATATGTTAATATAATGTACATTATATCTTTGAAAGATTGGTAAGATAAATGTTTAATGTATGAAGAAATGGTTAACGAAAAGAAGGGTACGAAGTGCTAGACTTTAGGTGAAAGTGCAGGAAGTTACAAAGGAGTCAGGCCCTGATTTTCTCTCACACACTTAGCAAATCGAATTGAAACTGAAATCGAAACTGAAATTGAAATTGACACAATAATAGGCACAACTGTTTTAGATTTCATTTGATAGTAGTTACAGGTTTTGGATCGAGCTTGTTACAACTGAGATTCAAGCTTAACGGAACTCAAACATGAGTTCCGGGTTCAAAGACAACAAACTCTAACAACCTATCACACTATTTATAGACAAAATCTAAAACACTACGAACTAAGTATTACAACATGTCTACATCTTAATTTCATCTCGGGGAGTTAACTTCAATTCGGAATCAAATTCTTCAGCCTTCGAGTTGATATATTCAATGTTGACTTGTTGACTTAACTTATTCTTCAACTTATTTTCAGTTCGGAGGAACTTCATTGAGTTCAGAGTATCTGAACTAACTTGTTCCCCGAACTGAAAGCTTCACTTCGGATTATTCTTGATTTCAGTTCGGACCCTTCCCGAACTGAAATCATCTTTATTCCTTCTTCACTTCCAGACTCCATTTCTTCATCCATTCAATTTCTTGGCCCAACAATCGCCCCCTTGGATGATGCTATGAGTCTTCAACCTTCATAACTTACTTCTCCATGTTTGGCTTCCTCCAATTCATCTTTCTTGTAATCTTGAACAAATTCTGGAGGAATAGCTGCAATGTCACCTGTTCTTTAGGTGCTTCACAATCAGATACTCCATGGCAAGTATCTAATCAACAACTAAAATCACTTTTCTTCCCCTCATAGGTTAACCTCAGATTTCTTATTCATCCTTGTTGACCATATCAATCATGAGAGTGATTTTCCGTTAATTTTCTAACGAGCTCTACCACGTCACACCTTTTTCTCAAATTGATGACGTGCGTTAGAGCTCCGTTCTACTTCAATCACACCCCTTTCTCAAATCGATAACTCGTGTTTTCACTCCCTCTTCACCAACCATCTTTGAACTGATATGTGTAACACCAGATCCACCATGAACACCTTGAAATCTTCACAGATGCTTCAATACAGCTCTTCAATTTCACTTCGGACTCCTTCGATTCACTAATAATTTGCCCTAATTTTCGAATAAAGTCAAATTGATGAACCAGACTCAATTGAATTAATCAATTGATTTGTCTGGCTCTGATACCAATTGACAGGTCCTGATTTGCTCTCACACACTCAGCGAATCGAATTGAAACAGGTCATGATGCGGAATCTCATGACCTGAGTTTGGAATAAAAAAGAAGGAAACATGAAATCGAAACTGAAACTGAAATTGAGACAAAAATAGGCGCAACTGTTTTAGATTTCATTTGATAGTGGTTACAGGTTTTGGATCGAGCTTGTTACAACTGACATTCAAGCTCAACGGAACTTAAACATGAGTTCCGGGTTCAAAAACAACAAACTCTAACAACCTATCACACTATTTATAGACAATGTCTTCAGTAGTAACTGTGTTCATTCCGTATTAATAACTTCAGTCCGTAGTAATGAAGCAGTACTTCAACAACAGTAGTAACGAGCAACATTAATGAAATTAAAAATAATATTATTAAGTTTCAATCCCAACAATCTCCCCCTAACTTGAACTTTTATTACTAATGAAAGTACAAGTTTTTATATAACTTATAACTACTTTAAATTACAAGATACTATCACTCTTCTCTTAATCTTTCCTTCTTCTCTTCTGCTTCTTTGGCTAACTCTTCATTCAGTTGCCCCATTATCCTCCACACTAATTCGTGAGCCATCCTAGAAGCAATTAGACCATGTAGTCTCACTTTGATTAGCTCCTTGAGTGTTCTCAACCCCAGATCATACCTTTTGTCCACTAGATAAAACTGCATAGCTCCATGACTTCTAACTATTGAGTAGACTCCACTTTTTTCATATAGGTACCATTTGATCACAGGGTTGTGGACTCCTCCTTTCTTGAATGCTAGATTCACTATTTCTGCTTCAGGATTAAACATCCCATTGAGCCAATCCATCGCCATATCTTTTCCAGAGCACTCACCTCTGAACCTTGAGTACTTTATCATTCCAATGTCATATAGGCGCTGGATATCATCTCTAGAGAAATCCCTGATCATTCTGTAGAAAGCAGGTAGAACAGTCTTTGACTAGTCGGATCTAGTGACCATGTAAGAAGTTTTGTTTAGTCCTCCAACATACTCTCGGTCTATTATTTCAGGCAACTCAACAGCCAAAGGTTCAATTCTTAGTCCTTCTTCATGTACAATAACAGTTGAGCAGTCATTTTCTGAGATTTCAATATCTCCTTCCTTCTCTCCAGTTTGAACATTGACTGGCTCTTTCTTGATAGGCACATTTGGTACACTTGGACTTCCTTGAGAAGCAGTAGTTGAAGCATTAGGAATGTCACTTTGTCTTTGTATTTTCATTGGTACTCTGGTAGAGCGTGACTTCTTCCTTTTCAATTGTTCAGGTGGACTTGGCTTGACTGGAGCAAAAGGGTTATGAATTTCATTCCCTTGGGCATCAAAAATTGATCTTCTAGTCTCTTGAGCTCTCTTCATAGATCTCTCCAACTCAAATTGTTGTTGTTCCTGTTGTTTTGACAGTTGGATTTTCTTGAGATTGTCTCTCTTCTTCTCCTTTTCAACCAGTGCAAGCAAATATCCTATCTTCATTGGCCCTAATGATTTTCCATTGTAGCCCTTTGACTTTAAGTAGGCCATAAACTTTTGCTTGTCACCAACTAGCTTCTCTTGTGTGGTTTGTTTCTTTGCAACTTTCCTTTTCTTCTCAAGTTCTTCATCCTTTTGATTTGAGCTAACTCCTTTTCTTGCTCAGCTAGCAAGAATAAGTGTTCTTCTTTCAACCTTTTTTATCTTTACTAATTCTGCTTCTTGAAGCTTGGTATGTATTTCTTTGATTGTATCAGGGTCAGTACCCACATCCAACTCTTCAGAAGCTAGTTGAAAGGCAGCTAGCTCAGCCAATTTCTCTTCTCTTTCCTTCATCTTTTTCTCGTTCTCTTTCTTACTTTCCTCAACCATTACCTTCTTTCCCTTTGCCTTCTCTGCTGGTTCCACTTGTGGTCTTGACCTGGGAATGTAAGATCTGTAAGGAGGAATGATTGGTCTCATACCTGTAGGTCTTGATGGATCATTGATGAAGTCAACTCCTTCAACCATTTTTGTACTATCAGGTGCAACAGGAATTTCAACTCCTTTTTCTTTGGGTCTAGAAGCTTGCTCTTTTCTTGTCTGCTCAATGATTTTACTTCTTTCCAGCTTTAGAAGTTGATCATCAATAGTAGCAATTGGTGCTGCAGTAGAAACAGTGGTAACACTTGTTGCTTCTATGAAAATTGTTGTTGGAGTTTCTCCTATTGGAATTGATACTGATGGAGCTTCAGTAGAAACCAGAAGATCAATAGAAACAAAACTTTCCGTAGTAATGGGATCTTTAGCAGAAACAACTCCTTCCGTAGTAACAGCAATAAAAATAGGAGAACTAGAAACCAAGTCTTCATTGGTAGGAGCAGTAGAAATAATGTCTTCCGTAGAAATGAAATCAGCAGCAAAAATGATCACCGTTTCAATGGAAGCAGTAGTAAGAACTTCTTCTTCAGTATTAATCATCTCTTGTTCAATTTCTTGCTCCCCCTTAAGTATTTGTGTCTCCTTATCTTTAACTTTAGTATCAATATCCATATTTCCCCCCTCCACCTCTGCATCAACCTCTTCTTCTTGCTCTGAGGTAGCAGTAATAATCGTATCCTCACTTCTTCTCTCTACCTCCTCCCCCTTGACTACAACATCTTCTTCTGTTGACAAAACATCTTCTATTTCTTTCTCCCCCTTTTTGTCAGAAGGTGGGGTGTCATCTAAAGAAGAAGAAGAGCTGGATGGTCTTGGAGATGTACCAATACTCCTGCTGGTTGGCTTTGGCTTCATTAACAATTTTTGCAGTTGTTTTTGCTGCTCAACCAGCTTATGGACCAAAGTGGTTAAAGTTGCAAGGTCCTCCCCTTGTTTGTCAACTTTAACAAAAAATGCGGCACATGATTCCATCAATTCCAAGGGAGTATAGTGAAAGCTATCCTCACTCCTTTCATGTTGGGTACCAACAGGGTGGTGGATCATAGGATGTAGAGGGACCCTTCTGCCTAGCAGAAGCTTGTCCCTCCCCCGAGGTCTCTTGGCGCCTGGGACCACGTTCCAAAGATGCCACAAAAGTAGCATCAATGGGTTGTGTTGCCTTGGGGTGGGTCTTAAGGATGTTCAAACTGTCATGTGCCTCACTATGAGAAGTAAGAGCAACAGTAGTAGGAGCCTTTCCCAAATGGTATTCCCCCTCCTTAGCGACCACCTCAGTGATCCTAGGAGAAAGCTCATTGTATTCCCATGTAGTAGCCTCACCTGAAGAGTGTTCAGGTAAGGGAGTGGAAATGATTGGAGTAGGGGTTGGTTTAGGTTTAAGAGGCCGAGGAACCCTCTTAGCCTTTCTTGTGAAAGTAGCAACAATTGGTGGTGGTTGATGAGGTGTAGAAGAAGAAGGCGCAGTCACAAGATTGGTGACTATAGGTTCACTTAAAATTGGAGGAGTGCTGGCAGTAGAAACTGGAGGAACACTAACAATAGAAACTGCTGTAGTTGCGACAGGGATAACAACTGCACTACTTGAAGTAGAAACTGCAGAGGTACTAGTAGTAGGAAGAGAAGCAGATGGGGGTTGATACAGAGGTGAAGTCACTTGTCTCTCATCTTTAGCAGTTGTTCCCACCAATATTGTAGGGAACAATGGTGTAACATTGTGTGAAAAACCTTTGTTAACTCTTCTCATGTTAGCAAACACCTTTTTGGCATGAGAATGAGCAAGAAATTTTTTTTGGGATCTAGTTAGATCCATTATTTCACAATTTGAGATATGCTGTAAGAATCTTGGGCACATTAAAATTTTATGTTTAGGTTGGCCCAAATTCCACAACATACCATCAAAGATGAGTTTTGAAAAATTGAAAGTTTGGTTTGTAGCAAGACAAACCATGGCTGTAGCTAAGGAGTAACTTGCCTCATTCCATCCCGTTCTCTTTTTTGAAATACATTATTGCAAAGTATGCATAAAGTATTTCCAGTGGGGGGACAATTTTTGTCACACCCCGCTAAAAGCGGAAACACGAGGTGTTCCAGTTATAATATCATGAGTCAAATGTTACAACAATATAACCGATAAAAAAAACATCAAATATATTAATCATGCCAAATGTTACCAAAATACATTACAAATCAAGAGCGTTACAACGCCAAGTACAAATTACAACATCAAAAGACAACAAGCGAATCGTCATGGAAATTACATCAACAATCAAATTTCCCAAAAACAAGCGATCCGAAAACAACATAGCATGATCAACGGAAATCCTCAATTTCCTGAAAAGCGTTAAAATGAAATCAACAACATGTTGGTGAATTATTCGTAATTTTAAGTAAAAGTTGACCCATCGACAAGTTTTCAATAAACATCATAATTTCAAATATCATATCTCATATCTTGTTTTTCAACCCTAGAGAGGATACCATGCTTATATTAGTTATACATCGAACCTTACCAGTCCTGAAGACCCACTTCCTAAGGCAATGTCAACCAAAGGCAATTAATGAAGTACGGTCATAACATCCACTCATAGGAGCTTCCTACCAAGGAATGAGGGTTAGGTAAAATAATCCATATAGCTATATATATATATATATATATATATATATATATATATATATATATATATATATATATATATATATATATATATATATATATATATATATATATGTATATATATGTATATATATATATATATATATATATATATATAACCGTTGGACACAAAGCTTAACGAGTGTATAAGACACCCAATCTAAGGCAGACCTATTCTACTAGGTAAAAAAGATAATCAACAATGTCCCGCATACATGCAGACGATTTATAAAACACGCTTTCGAGCCCTAAAAACAGTAAAGACACAGGGCTACGAATAACTCACCGTGAAATCTTCAACAACAATTATCGGGTACGCAAACACAAAGCTACAGCTCCACCGCCTAAGTGCCTTAAACAATAAACAACATAGTCTCAGTATCTCTATAAGTCTAGTCCGGTTTAGCCTTGTCGGTTAAGATTAAGATTATTAGAGTATTCCAACAATAACTCAGTTTAATCGAGATGACGTATTTAGGATGACGGTGTTCCGTGCCAAAAAGGGCCAACCGGAAGGATATGACATTTCACGTCATAACGATAATTCGAAAGGAATAACATTCCGAGTCGAAACGACTACTAGGAATATTGGTTGAAAGGAATATTGTTTATAAGTTTTATCGAGATCGACCAAGATCAACGGCAACGATGTTGACTTGGTTAAAGTTAAAGATGTTGACTTCGTAAGGTCAAATGTTAAGGAAGTTGACTTACAAAAGTCAAATGTCAACAATGTTGACTTATAAAAGTCAAATGCCAAGGATGTTGACTTTGCATGTAATATCCCAAAAAATAAAAATACATTTTTGTAAATATAATGATATAATAAATTTAAGTCCAAATATGTTTAAATTATGATCTAAATATTTTATTAATGATTTTATCTTAAGAGTAATAACTAAAACTAAATCATTTTATTGTGGGATCATGATAGCTATATATATATGTATTATTATAGTAATCAAATTAAATAATAAATGAAATATAAGTAATAAAGTCTCACATTTGATGAATGAATATGTACGGTTTATGTATGTGATTGTGATTTAATATAATAAATATATATCATTTAAAATCAACTCATAATGAGTCCTTTGGAATTACGAAATAATGGTTAGATATATTAAACAAATCATGAGTTCATAACATGAGAAATATCCATTTACATAACAAATAAATATAAAACTCCAACACCATAATTTTGTATTGATCCTATCTCAAAGTCAAAACTGGTATAAGGAGTCACTTTCATCTCCATGTGCATCGATGTTGTATGTTACGACGTGCAAGGCAACTAAATCGTAGTCTCGGAGACAAATACCAAGTCACTCGATCTTTATCACTTCTAAATATCCAAATTAGTAAGTCTCCGTCTCTAAGTTCTTTAATTCTATTTTTTTCTTCCAAAAGATAAACTAATATAATTTTGATAATCCAAGTTTGTTATTCAAAATTGGTAGATATTAAGACACATATTAGACCTAAGCAATTTACCCTTGTTATGATATTCAAAATTATACATAATATGAAATCTGGATTTGTATCAAATAATAGTAGTAACCCATTAATTAAATGATTTTGTTATGAGTACTACAAATTACTTTATGAAATGATAAACTTATGTTATTTAAATTAATATATAGTAGGTGATGGCAAATAATACGGTAAAGTAGTACTTAGTATCAGATTTGAACAAATAAGAAAATAATATTACATATAAGTTATAAGTGGATATTACAAATTACTACTTGATTTTGTCTTAATACTTTTCGTTTGTTAGATACCTTTCGTTGATCGCTTATTCGATAAACTATATTCGAAACAAGTTTTCACTGGAATTTGAGGTACGGATATTCCGAGTCTCTTTTAATTATGTTTCTCTCGTTCGTATTATTGTTGGTACGGATATTCTTTGTCTCTTTTTAGTACTTTTACCTTGTTCGTATTATTGTTGGTACAAATATTCGATACATTTATATGTATATTTGTTGTCTTCGTTCGATTGATTATTTTGATTGTTCCGATATTCTTAACTTTATTTTTAGTATTTATTTCATTCATATATTGTTCATTCCACATCTTATGTGCCTCAGTTTTATTCATGGCTTCCTTGTGTGAATTTCTGTGATTCTGTCGATATATATGTTTCTTTGATCATTTGTACATATATATTATTTTTCAATAAGTATTCTTTTGTTCGTAATATGTTTGTATATTTGTCTATCTTAAACGTTATTTTTATTCGAAACTCACCTTATTGTTTTGCCTCTTCGATCGATACATGTTTCTTGTGACTATTGATACAAATTCATTGTTCTTCTCGTATGTGTATCTTTTGATCGTTCTTACAAATTTCGTATAAGTCTTTTTGAAAATCTCGTTAAATGATTTGAAATATTATTGGTATGACATGTATGTTTGCATAAAAGTTTGTTTAAGTTTTGTTTTGAAATCATATTACTTTATTTTGATCATTTGGTGTACTAACGAGAATTTGTGATCATGTGTAGATTTGAAAATGACAAAACTAAAAGTATTTTATGTGTCAAAAACCGTGTCTCGAAAACCCTCTGAAACAGCCCCCGAACAGCCCATAAAACAGCCCCGAAAAAGTCTCGAAACAATTCGGTAAAGAACACGTGTGATTGTGGTAATTGGTACGTTGATTCGTATAAAGTGTCACTCATTTCGTGTGGCTTTACATGTCCCGATAAGGACCCGTTAAGTTATTATTTCGTAAATAGATTGATAATATTGTCATGGTGACTCGTGACAAGATTAGAACGAACGGTTGGGTAGACACGTGATTTTCAAAATAAATAAAATGTCACATTATATAATATTTTATGTTTGTGGTTAAACTACTTTACGTACATTATAAATAACTTTTTAAACATATTTTGGAGTCTTTTAATCACTTTGAAAATTTGTAAAAGTCTGTCGAAATTTGTAACATATAAGTCGGTTAAAACGGTTTTGTAAGATATGCCTAAGAGTAACCTATCCATGGAGGTCCCATGGGATTGTGACACCAATAATGTGGCATCGACCGTAGCGGTGTATTTTGCTATATCTACGGCGTCTCTTTTTGTTTACCCGGACTGTGGTAAGGTGCACTAAGTATTATTTGTTATAAGAGGCGTATGGATCGATCCTAGGAACTTTGTGTATTTGATGGTGGACGTTTATCGTAGTGTCATACGAAACGTTTGCACCTTTTGGAAAGACTAGTGGTATGTGTTACCCTAGGATTTCATTTGATATTTGTTACCTATTTGTTTGACTCTTAGTGCATTATTTTACGAAATTTGGCTTTCTAATATTTGGTTATATGTTGGTAATACTTTGATATATTGACGGTGGATATGATGGAATTATACATATTTATATTTTGTTTTGAAAATAAGTTTGGTTTGAAAATAAGTTTTGTCTTGCAACTTTGTATTTTTAAATAAGTTTTATATTTACTTATTATGCATGTCATATCTATTCCGTGTCATTTGTATATATCTGTTCACTGAGCATTCGCTCAGCCGTTTTCCATTTTGCTTTCTTAAACGGCAGGTACTCAGTGTGCTCTTGGGAGTGGGAATCGAGCGTAGAGAGATTAAGGATTTAGAACGCTTCCCTTAGAATATTATCATCTTTTAGTACCTTTTGGAAATTTGTCTTTTGAATATTCGGTTTGCTTTTGCATAAGTTTAACGCCCTTTTGCCTTTTAGGTTCCTTTCGATATCATTTTGTATGCTTTGTAAGATCGGGGCGTTACATTGCAAAAGTCAAATGTCAAAGATGTTGATTTTGTAAAAGTTAAAATCAATAATTCGAGGTCGAATCATAATAAATTTGGAAGATAATCGAAGTTGACATAAAATTCTAACTTTACGCATTGAAGGTTTAAAAGTCTTTACATTTCAAAAATATAGTGTAAAAAGACTTTATATAATGTTTTTAACCAAAGTTTATCGAAAAGATATTAATTGACGGCTTTAGATTACGGTCACATTTTGTAACAAATGTTTATTTATCAGAATGTAGGTAATAAGTCCGTTGTAAACAAGTATTCAACATTTTTGATTGCGTTGTTGTCTTTGTGTCCAAAGACGATATTTTTGTCATAATATGTTACTTTTATGTATTTTAGTATGTCTATACAAGTGTTTCGAGTTGTTTAGAAGCATAACATGATATTAGAGGCTTTGAAACGATAATTTACGGAACCAAATGTCAAGACGTCCAAACAAGCAAAACGATGAATTTGCTGGAAATAGCCCCCGCTGCGTAGTCCTGGGCATCCAGGACGGCGCACATGTCCTATTTCCAGCAAACAACGTTTTGTTGTTTTGCCGAAATTTGTTCGTTTAAAGACTTTTTGGTTAAAATGCAAACTGTTAATAAGTTATATTCTGTTCCAAATACTTTTACCAAGTGTTATATATATATAAATATACCATTTTACATACTAATACATACAATATGTTAATTTCGGTAATAATCACATCTTTACATATTTTAGTCCACATTTTGTCCATAACCAAAATGTACACAAATGTTGGTCTAGTATATTATTCCTAACCATTTTTCCAATGCTATAACCGAAATATACATAGAAAATAATAACGAAATATGTAAAAAGATGAATATGGGAAAAATATCGATTTTACCGAATAACAACCGCAAGATCTTAAGCTTAAGAATATAAAACCGAAAGCAACTTTTGGAGGTGAGATGATGAGAAATTTACAGCTCCAGAAACAAAATAAAACCACCATTAGTCTAGATCCTTGCATGCAAAGTGAAAATTAACGTTTTCGGAGAGATTTTCGGTAAAAAGTACTTACCAAGATTAAAGAGATTTCTCTTCAAGAAAAGCTAGATGGATCTTCCCAAATGAAAAGTAGTATGGTAGACAATAACTTGGAATGCAAAAGAAAATAGATGGTGTTAGAGTCTCTAACAAATGAAGAGGAGAGTAGAGAAAAATGGAAGAAAAGTGAAGAAAACTTATGAAAAACCTTACCAAAAGTTGATGGAGATCTCATAGATGATGATAATAGATGGACTTAGGCTTGAGACTTCCTTCAAATGTGTGTTTTCTTCTTCAATATTTATGGAAATGTGTAGTACTTTTAGAGAGAGAATGGAGGAAATGAACTTGAGAGGAAATGTGTGTTTGAGTGTGTTTTGGTTTATGTGTGAAGTGAGAGAGCAAATGGAGTGATTAGAAATGATGTAGGTGGCTATAGAAAGGATGTTTCTGGACTTAGAAAAGGTCTTACACGTTTGGGCAAGTTTCCCCAACCAAAATACATGCAAAAATGAGTCACACAACAAAAAAAAAAATTTGATCAGCGCGTCTGTGCTGCGCACAGGACCAAAATCCAGCTTTTCCAGTTTTTCGTTTGCGCGATCGTTAAGCAGTTTCGTTCGCCGAAAGTTCCCGATTCTTTTTGCGACGAACTTAGGAAAGTTCATACTATGATTTTCTTTATATTAGGTTTCATTTAATATTATATTTTCACTTTCGATTCCGAGATACGCACGTTTTCGGCAAAGGATAAATAAGCGAAAAAGCACGATATCTCGAAGATAAAGAATACGATTCCCGACCAATTTGGCATAACCTCCTAACTTATAATTACGAGAATACTAACTAATTGGCACTTAGATAAATTAAAATTATTACGTCTCAGGGGACGCACCAGCAAATACAGAAAACCCGATTCTCAATAACATTAAATCGTGAGCAAAACAAAGAGAAATACAAGGGTCGAAATTAATTGAGAATAAAATATAAACAACAACGGTAACTCGAGTACTTCAAATTGACGGGACGTCACAGCCTCCCCCAGTAAAAAGAATTTCGTCCTCGAAATATCTCCTGCAACGGCTAACTGTATCTCGAAGGAAGACGCTAAGGGTAAAGACGTACAAAAATCGTAGTCTTAAACGCATCCGATCTGAAACTCTTTGAATGACGGATTAAAATTGGGAATCAGTAGAATTAAGAATTATTGACTCGAATACTAATAACAATAGCAATTACGTTCTGGTCTTGCATAATTTATTCCAAACTAGGCGTAGTTGGCCAAATTACGCGTAGTTCGTAATGAACCATGTATTTTCGGAATTAATCAACTAAAGTTTAAAAGTTCACGAAATGATTTCTCGAAGGGTCTTGGTTATGGTTTGGTTTTGTACCAATGATTACTAAGTCGGATCAAAGTGATGGTTTAAAATCTGGAGTCGAACCTCTCGGAAACGCTCTCGTAGAACAACCGTGACTCATCGACTTCTTTACAGATAGGAGTTTCCTTCGGTTCCAACGCAAAAGAGGCGTAAAAAGAAAATGAAAATACGAGGAAGTGAAAAGAGAAGTGTGCAATACGACGAGAATAAGACCAAGCATCAAAAATCAAATAGGATAAATGCAGGTTGAACTTAGATAAGAAAAGTATCTGTACCAGGTCGCTCGGGACAGTTGTTCCTAAGATGCTCAGGAGAACCACATTCATAACATTTTCCCCTCATGGACTTACAAAACCGATCAGTGTGCCCAAGCTTCTTACATTTGCCGCATTCCCAACAAGCTATCTCCCCGGCGGGTGATTTCCACATCGATCACACTTTGGAGGCCTACCCTGGGCATTCGGAGTCACCGCTGCATATGCTTGCACATCCTGAGGAGCATCCTGCCTCCTAACTCTCTTCTGCGAGTCCCCGTAACGGTCTCCACCACCCCGTTTCCCTTTGGAGTTTTTCTTAACTACTGTTGGGGCTAACTCGCCATCACGGACCGCGTTATGGGTTAACGTGGTCGCAATCTCCACCGCGCTCTGAAAGTGCTCGGTCTGTTGGAAAGGACACCCTTACGGATTGCCTGGGGTAATCCGTGAGTGTAACGACCGATTCGCTTGAGCTCCGGTCAAACCAAGTGTGGTACCAACTGGGACAAAGCGTGAAAACGCGAGTTGTATCCCTGGATGTCTTACCCAATCATGGTTAAATTCCAGAATTCGTCCTCCAACTTTTGAATCTCAGATTCAGGCACATACTCCACAATCATTAGCTCCTTTAACTGCTCCCAAGTCACCGTGTTGATTTCTGCCCGGCCTCGCACGTTCACTATCGAATTCCACCATGTCAAAGCAGAGCCTTGGAACACAAACGCAGCAAAACGGACTCGATCCTCGTCCGCACATCCCACAGCATCAAAGATGGATTCTGACTTTTCCATCCACTGGAGCGTTCCAGTTGCTCCCTCATTACCCTTAAATTCCGGGGCCTTGCAGGTCATAAACGTCTTCAAAGTGAATCCAGTGCGTCGAACTGAGCCCTCTGCTCCACCCGATCCAGTAATCACAACTTCAGGACCCTCTTTATTAACAATCGGCTCGGGATTTGTCACACCCCGCTAAAGCGGAAACACGGAATGTGAAGAGCAAAGAATCATTTCACGAGTTATACCAAAAGTCAACGGTTCAAGTCATTTAAAATTAATTAAAAAGGTAACCATGTTCGAAAGATACAACCAAGATCCGTAAGTATAAAACGACAAATACATAATAAAGTATTTTAATAAAAATTCCCAAGTATCAAAGGTCTTTTCCCGTATTACTCTTCACATAACTAGCTTGACCCGCCTGAGCAATGCACTTCATAACTTACGCTTAGTTTCCTGAAACATGAGATAAAGTGTCAACTACGAAAACGTAGTGAGTGAGTTATAGTTTATAAGTTGATCAATGGTTTCAAATAAAAGTTCGACGAGTATATGTATAAGTACAAAGTTTTCCAAAAGGAGTAAGCGGATAAGCAATCGCTTAAAGGTAATTTATATACTGTCGTAAAAGTTCAAGTCAAGAGTTTAATGTTCGTAAAAGTCCGAGTCAAGTTCAAAGTCCATAAAGGTTCAAGATAAGCTCGGAGTTCATAAAAGTTCAAGGTAAGTATATAAAAGTAAAAAGGTTTCCCAAAAGGAGGTTAGCGGAGAAAAGTCTCTTAAAATTTATATACTTTTGAAGTTTCAAGTAACGGGCGAATCGGTGCCCTAAGTTCGTAAAGACTAAGTAGAGTCAAGTTTTAGTCAAAACGTAGTTGCGGAATAATCGCTAAAAGTTCGTAAATTTATGCGTAAAGGTAACTAATTAGATTTCTTGTATCAACCTCTTGGCATCTATAACTTAAGTGTTCACACTAATCCGATTGTTCAACCGTGAGGCCCCTCTTCCCGCCTCTCATACGGGAAGTTGTTCTAGTTCTTAGTAATATGTACTTAGACTGCCATCTAAGCAAGGAACGGTTCATTCCTAAGTATCGATACCCATAATTACTATACGGCTATGTAGTTAATAGTGTGTAAGTCTAAGTCCAAAAAGTAGCTGGGCACTAAGTAGTTTTGTTTTAAAGAGAGATAGTCGTCCGCCACTTAAGATCATGTTATAGTTCTATCAAGGGTTGGTCCGTATACAAGCATCAATGATTAGTTTAGTTCAAAAGAGAGCGAGCCAGTAAGTTCAAGTAGAGTAAAAAGAGTTTTACGCATAAGAGTTCAAAGAGTTTGTCCAAAATAGTTCAATAAGTTCCAATGTTCAATTTGTTCCACAAGTTCCAAGTCAAAATAAGTTCCAAGTCGGAATAAGTTCCAAGTCAAAATACGTTCAAAAGTCAAAATAGTTCAATAAGTTCCAAAAGTCAAAATAGTTCAATAAGTTCAAAGGTCAAAATAGTTCAATAAGTTCAAAAAGTGGTAAGGATTCAAAAGAGTTCAAAATTAGCTCATAAGCATTGTTCGCAAGTTTAAGTGCACACATCAGTTTCGTAAGAAAAGTATCGTCCACAAAAGGTTTGATCTCATGTTTCCCCCAAAAAGAGTACTTAAAAAGTAAAAGTAAGGAGGGGTGTAACTCACGGGTTGCGAAGATAAGAACTTGGAAAAATGGTCGGAAATGAGAGCAGGGAATCACCGAACGCCTAAGGATACCAAGATTTGTTCAAGTGTTATTATTATATTAAGTTATTATACCTAATATATAATAAATGAAATTTGTGTTATATTATGTAATTTAAGTAAGTCAAGGTCCATTTTGTCCAATATTGTCCGAAACGGTTAACGTTTTGTTTTAGTCAAAAAGTCCAAAGTTGATGTTATTGTTGTTATGTTGAATATGTTTTGTTTGCCAAAGTGTTTTATATTTCCTAACAAAATTTGGGCAGAGCTTTCGCGCCCAAATTCTATGTCCAAAAATATCAACCACTTTCCCGCTTACAAAACACATATACATACATAACATTTTCAAACATGTTCATTTTAGCCAACTAAGTCCAATACAAGTCACCAATATGTTCATTTTTACAAAACTCAGTCCCAAATGTCAAGTCTCAAAAGTCAGAATGCGTAACCAAGTTTTAAACGGCCAAAACGACGATTTTTGGGAAGGACAGCAGGCCGGTGCTAAGCACCTGGGCATAGGTGCTGCGCACCTGCCCTGCTGTTCTTCCCCTTTTTGAGTTTTTCTTGCAAAATCGTTTATGTAAGTGATAGATCTTGACATGCAATCGGTAATTAATCATCATTATATCAGTTTATAAGTAACTTTTAACCATAAATTTGAAGATCTAAGCATCATTAATTAAAAACCCGTTTTTGTATAAAAATGGTTATAAAAGTTCATCAAAACTTGTTTTTATAGCTTAGATCATACAAGCAATGAGTTATATTAGTAATATAAGTAAAAAGGAAGAGTTTCTACCGAATGAAAGTGTTTAGATGATGGTCTAGGCGGATTTAGAGCTCCAAAAGTGTAGAAAACGTTTTGTAATCGGAATAGCTTTGTCCCTCTTGTTTCCTTTGCTTGTTTGAATGCTTTTGATGGTGTAAAATATGACTTTTGGTGGCTGTAAATGGAGGTGTGAAGGGAGGTTTTTGAGAGAGTTTCTTATGTGTGTGTTTTGAGTGTGTGTTTGTGATTTTATAAAATGAAAAAGAAAAGGAAAAGAAAGGGATAGAAATGATAAAAGGGGTGTTAGAGTCTGCCAAAGTTGCAGTAAATGAGTGCCAAGGGTCGGTTTTGATTGGGTGTTGGATTACAAAAACGAGATAAGGACTAAAAATGTAAAATTTTTGAAATCTGGCAAGAGGTGCTGCGCACCGTGCATTTTATCAGATTTTCTGATTTTTTTTGTTTTTACGTTTTTGCTTCGTTGGACCTTTTTGTTAACCGAAAGTTCTTAGTTATGATATGTTATGAACTTAGGAAAGTTCATTAGGTGTTTTCTTGGTATTAGGACTTATATAAATTGATTCCGGGTGTGATTCCGACACTGTCGCGTTTCCGGTTATTGAGCAGTTAAAGGTACGGTAGACAATAAGAGAGACATAGAGTATAAATTGCACCTAGAGTTTGACGGTTGTCACAGGATTCTTGGGATTCAAACCACCATTTTCTTGGGCTGTTCCCTCCCTCAGTTGAGCCACAATCTCGGGCATCATAGCCGCAATCTGCTGAGCAATCATCTGCACCATGTCAGGAGTCGTATCATTCTCAAAATCCTTCCTTCTCGCGTTCGACGTATTAGCTCTCGCGTTCGGATTCGCGGTATTCACTCTCGTATTCGCAGTAGCACGTCTCGCGGAACTTTGTGTCGCAACTCTACTCTTAGGCGCCATCGTCCTAAAGATAAAAGGAAAGAAAACTCGATCAGCCAATGTGTGCAACATGAAAACAAGGCGAAACGCCAAATACCAACGCGAAAATAAACACGTATGAAAAGTAGTGCACACATTGCGATCAGAGAAGAAAAAAATCGATTTAAAAAGCCTATGGTCATAGTCCAAGTGATTTACTCAGTTTAAATCACTCGGTTCGCTATAACCTTTGGCTCTGATACCAATTTCTGTCACACCCCGCTAAAAGCGGAAGCACGAGGTGTTCCAGTTATAATATCATGAGTCAAATGTTACAACAATATAACCGATAAACAAAACATCAAATATATTAATCATGCCAAATGTTACCAAAATACATTACAAATCAAGAGCGTTACAACGCCAAGTACAAATTACAACATCAAAAGACAACAAGCGGATCGTCATGGAAATTACATCAACAATCAAATTTCCTAAAAACAAGCGATCCGAAAACAACATGGCATGATCAACGGAAATCCTCAATTTCCTGAAAAGCGTTAAAACGAAATCAACAACATGTTGGTGAATTATTCGCAATTTTAAGTAAAAGTTGACCCATCGACAAGTTTTCAATAAACATCATAATTTCAAATATCATATCTCATATCTTGTTTTTCAACCCTAGAGAGGATAACCATGCTTAGATTAGTTATACATCGAACCTTACCAGTCCTGAAGACCCACTTCCTAAGGCAGTGTCAACCAAAGGCAATTAATGAAGTACGGTCATAACATCCACTCATAGGAGCTTCCTACCGAGGAACGAGTGTATAAGACACCCAATCTAAGGCAGACCTATTCTACTAGGTAAACAAGATAATCAACAATGTCCCGCATATATGCAGACGATTTATAAAACACGCTTTCCAGCCCTAAAAACAGTAAAGACACAGGGCTACGAATAACTCACCGTGAAATCTTCAACAACAATTATCGGGTACGCAAACACAAAGCTACATCTCCACCGCCTAAGTGCCTTAAACAATAAACAACATAGTCTCAGTATAGCTTAACGAGTGTATAAGACACCCAATCTAAGGCAGACCTATTCTACTAGGTAAACAAGATAATCAACAATGTCCCGCTTATATGCAGACGATTTATAAAACACGGTTTCCAGCCCTAAAAACAGTAAAGACACAGGGCTACGAATAACTCACCGTGAAATCTTCAACAACAATTATCGGGTACGCAAACACAAAGCTACAGCTCCACCGCCTAAGTGACTTAAACAATAAACAACATAGTCTCAGTATCTCTATAAGTCTAGTCCGGTTTAGCCTTGTCGGTTAAGATTAAGATTATTAGAATATTCCAACGATAACTCAGTTTAATCGAGATGACGTATTTAGGATGACGGTGTTCCGTGCCAAAAAGGGCCGACCGGAAGGATATCGACATTTCACGTCATAACGATAATTCGAAAGGAATAACATTCCGAGTCGAAACGACTACTAGGAATATTGGTTGAAAGGAATATTGTTTATAAGTTTTATCGAGATCGACCAAGATCAACGGCAACGATGTTGACTTGGTTAAAGTTAAAGATGTTGACTTCATAAGGTCAAATGTTAAGGAAGTTGACTTACAAAAGTCAAATGTCAACAATGTTGACTTATAAAAGTCAAATGCCAAGGATGTTGACTTTGCAAAAGTCAAATGTCAAAGATGTTGATTTTGTAAAAGTTAAAATCAATAATTCGAGGTCGAATCATAATAAATTTGGAAGATAATCGAAGTTGACATAAAATTCTAACTTTACGCTTTGAAGGTTTAAAAGTCTTTACTTTTCAAAAATATAGTGTAAAAAGACTTTATATAATGTTTTTAACCAAAGTTTATCGCAAAGATATTTAGTTGACGGCTTTAGATTACGATCACATTTTTTAATAAATGTTTATTTATCAGAATGTAGGTAATAAGTCCGTTTTAAACAAGTATTCGACATTTTTGATTGCGTTGGTTTTCTTTGAGTCCAAAGACGATATTTTTGTCATAATATGTTACTTTTATGTATTTTAATATGTCTATACAAGTGTTTCGAGTTGTTTAGAAGCATAACATGAAATCAGAGGCTTTGAAACGATAATTTACGGAACCAAACGTCAAGACGGCCAAACAAGCAAAACGATGAATTTGCTGGAAATAGCCCTTGTTGCGTAGTCCTGGGCATCCAGGACGGCGCATAGGTCCTATTTCCAGCAAACAACGTTTTGTTGTTTTGCCGTAATTCGTTCGTTTAAAGACTTTTTGGTTAACACGCAAACTGTTAATATGTGATATTCTGTTCCAAATACTTTTACCAAGTGTTATATATATATATATATATATATATATATATATATATATATATATATATATATACCCTTTTACATACTATTATATACAATATGTTAATTTCGGTAATAATCACATCTTTACATATTTTAGTCCACATTTTGTCCATAACCAAAATATACACAAATGTTGGTCTATTATATTATTCCTAACCATTTTTCCAAGGCTATAACCGAAATATACATAGAAAATAATAACGAGATATGTAAAAAGATAAATATGGGAAAAATATCGATTTTACCGAATAACAACCGCAAGATCTTAAGCTTGAGAATATAAACCGAAAGGAACTTTTGGTGGTGAGATGATGAGAAATTTACAGCTCCAAAAACAAAATAAAACCACCATTAGTCTAGATCCTTGCATGCAAAGTGAAAATTAACGTTTTCGGAAAGATTTTCGATAAAAAGTTACTTACCAAGATTAAAGAGATTTCTCTTCAAGAAAAGCAAGATGGATCTTCCCAAATGAAAAGTAGTATGGTAGACAATAACTTGGAATGCAAAAGAAAATAGATGGTCTTAGAGTCTCTAACAAATGAAGAGGAAAATAGAGAAAAATGGAAGAAAAGTGAAGAAAACTTATGAAAAACCTTACCAAAAGTTGATGGAGATCTCATAGATGATGATAATAGATGGACTTAGGCTTGAGACTTCCTTCAAATGTCTGTTTTCTTCTTCAATATTTATGGAAATGTGTAGTACTTTTAGAGAGAGAATGGAGGAAATGAACTTGAGAGGAAATGTGTGTTTGTGTGTGTTTTGGTTTATGTGTGAAGTGAGAGAGAAAATGGAGTGATTAGAAATGATGTAGGTGGCTATAGAAATAATGTAGGTGGAAATAGAAAGGATGTTTCTGGACTTAGAAAAGGTCTCACACGTTTGGGCAAGTTTCCCCAACCAAAATACATTCAAAAATGAGTCACACAACAAAACAAAAATTTGATCAGCGCGTCTGTGCTGCGCACAGGACCAAAATCCAGCTTTTCCATTTTTTCGTTTGCGAGATCGTTAAACAGTTTCGTTCGCCGAAAGTTCCCGATTCTTTTTGCGATGAACTTAGGAAAGTTCATACTATGATTTTCTTTATATTAGGTTCATTTAATATTATATTTTCACTTTTGATTCCGAGATACGCACGATTTCGGCAAAGGATAAATAAGCGCAAAAGCACGATATCTCGAAGATAAAGAATACGATAACCGATCAATTTGGCATAACCTCCTAACTTATAATTATGAGAATACTAACTAATTGGCACTTAGATAAAATAAAATTATTACGTCTCAGGGGACGAACCAGCAAATACAGAAAACCCGATTCTCAATAACATTAGATTAGACGTGCGTGATGATTAAAAAGGACGGTTCAATCGTGTAGTGCCACGTGTTTAAAAATACTAAACAAGCGCCGAAGTTTAAATTTTGAGGTCCAATCACAAAACGCCACGTGTTAAAAGTTAGTTGCAACTTGAGGTTTGACTTGTCAACGCAGCATTAATAGAGTAATCTTATTAATTAAGATAACTCGACTGTACTAATCGTTGCAGTATTAACAAAGAATGACCGTAGTAATGAGGTTAATTACAGTAGTAATGACACCGACGGGTCGTATTAACTGGTCTGGCAGTAGTAATGGACATTACTTCCGGTATTAACCAGAGGTCCCGTAGTTATGAGATTACCCGCAGTATTAACCATTCAAGCAGTATTAACGAAACTAAGGGCAGTAGTAGTTAAACCTTCCCGTAGTAATGAAAATACTTGTCGTACTAATAAGACTTTGGCCAATATTTATTTCTACTGATAATTTTGCAGTAGTAACATAGTACAATACTAAAAAGTAAGGCACTTGATTTTTGTTAAGGTTACTACTGCTTTACTCGAAGGGACTTAACATGAGATATTTAAAAGACAAATTAAGGTGGTTAATCTATGTTGATCATGCCACTACTGGTAATCAAGAATGTAAATCTTTCCACATCAAAAGCTTTTGTGAGAAGATCAGCAAGCTGATTATCAGTATGGACTTTTTCAACATGAATCAACTTCTTTTCATTACAATCTCTTATGAAGTGATATCGTATCTCAATGTGCTTAGTCTTGGAGTGCTTCACCGGATTGTTGATTATGCTGATTGTGCTCTTATTTTCTATGAAGATGGGAGTGTTCATGAATGCATACCCATAATCCATCATATGATTTTGTATCCACAATACTTGAGCACATAAACTTGATGCAACAATGTATGCAACTTCTGTTTTGGAAGTAGAAACCGTTGTCTGCTTTTTGCACTTCCATGACACCAATCTTGAGCCTAGGAATTGACATCCTCCTGTGGTTGATTTCCTGTCTAAACTTTCACCACAATAATCACTGTCAGTATAAGCAATTAAATCAAAGGGTGAGTCTTTAGGATACCGTAGACCTAAGTTAGGTTTGACCTTCAAGTAACGAAATATTCTCTTGACTGGAATGAGATGAGACATCTTCGGTCTAGTTTGATATCTTTGCACACACACAGACTCCAAACATGATGTCTGGTCTTGAAGTTGTGAGATACACTAGGGAGCTGTTTGTGTGTCTCCACAGGGGTGCTTGCCACCTTTGCTTCTAGGAAACCAAACTTGGTGAAAATATCTTTCACATATTTGGACTGGCTGATAAAGAGTCCATCAGGCTTCTGTTTGACTTGTAAGCCTAGAAAGAAAGTTAATTCCCCCATTGAGCTCATTGGAAACTTCACATGCATCAACTTTTCAAAGTCACTACATAATTCTTCATTGGTGGACCCAAAGATGATATCATCCACGTAGATTTGTACTAGAAGAATGTCAGAGTTCACCTTTTTGATAAAGAGAGTCTTATCTATGGTTCCTCTTTGGAAGATGTTTTTAAGAAGGTAATCTGAGAGTATCTCATACAAAGCTCTGGGTTCTTGGTGAATCCCATAGAGAGCTTTGTCTAGTTTGTACACCATGTGAGGATATTGAGGGTCCTCAAAGCCTGGTGGCTGTCTTACATACACTTCTTCTTCAACTACTCCATAGAGAAAGGCACTCTTAACATCCATCTGAAATACCTTGAAGCCCATGAAAGATGCAAAGGCAAGAAATAGTCTGATGGCCTCCATTCTTGCTACTGGTGCAAATACATCTTCGTAGTCTATCCCCTCTTCTTGAGTGTAGCCTTGAGCCACCAGTCTGGACTTGTTCTTGATGACTATGCCTCTTGAATATCCATCTTGTTCCAATGACCTTCTTTCCTGGAGGTAGTTTAACTAGCTTCCATACATCTTGGATTTTGAATTGGAGTAGTTCTGCTTGCATGGATTCAATCCAGTTTGGATCAGGAAAAGCTTCTTGAATTTTCTTTGGTTCCATTTGGGAAGGAAAACAAGCAAATAAACAAGTGTTTATATCTTTCAGTGGGTCCTTTGGGGGCTTGGTTTGACTCCTTGTCTCCATAGATATGTCATATTTACCAATGATTTGAGATGGTGGATGATTCTTGTGTATACGAGAAGTTGGGATCTTCTCAAATCTTAAGTTGGCATCCAGATTTGTATCATTGAGGTTTGGCATTCCATAGCCATGGAAAGGACCAGAATTTTAAGAAGTACTCTTGGGAGTAGTCATTTTAACATCACTATCTTCAACTTCTTCAGTGACTATTTGCTCAACCCCATCTTCTTTTTCTTCTACCAAGTATGGAACTCCATTTGGTCTCATGACCTCTTCTTTGTCAGCTAGTGTAGTTGGAAGTTCTTCATCTTGTAAGGTTGGTCTTCAGCGGTTTCCTGTTGGAATGTCTCCTCTTCAACTGCTTTTTCAATAGTATCATAAAGATTTAGAGGATCATCAGTTGAAATGGGGAGATAAACATACTCCATAACATCTAATCTGTGTACCAACAACTGGAGAGTTGGCAGTAGAAACAAATTCAGTATTAACCGGCTCAGTATTAACATGATGAGCTGAAGTAGTAGGAACACGATCAGTAGGAATAGATGCGGATTGATGAAAATCAAAATTGAAATCCAAGGATTTGGTTAAGGCATCCAAATCAAAAAGCCAGTTTGGTACTTGACCCTTAGTGTTAGGGGTGTTTTCATTGAAGGTAACATTTGAACTTTCTTCAATAATACTGGACTTGTGATTGTAGACACGATAAGCTTTGCTCTGTGATGAATATCCAACAAAGTATCCTACATCCGCCTTGCTCTCAAACTTACCAAGATGGTCCTTTGAGTTAAGAATTGTACAAGGACACCAAAAAGCTCTTAAGAAACTTACCAAGGGTTGTCTCTTGTGTAGAAGCTCATAAGGAGTTTTGTTGTGGGACTTGACTAAGAGGATTCTATTCTGCACATAGTAGGCAGTATTAACTGCCTCTGCCCAAAAGAAAATGGGTAAGTTGGAGTCTTCCAACATACTTCTTGCAGCTTCAATGAGGGTCCTATTTCGTCTTTCAGCTACTCCATTTTGTTGTGGAGTTCTTGCAGCACTGAATTGTCTTTCTATCCCCTTCTTCTCACAAAATTCATTCATCACATTGTTCTTGAACTTTGTTCCATTATCACATCTGATCTTCTTCACCCTCAGATTGATTTGATGATCTACTCTTGTGATGAAAGAGATGACTAGCTGACTGGTCTCATCTTTAGTGGTAAGGAAGTAAACCCATGTATACCTTGTGTGCAGTCATTAGTGATAACAAGGCAAAAGGATTTCTTAGCTATAATCTTCACATTTTTGGGTCCAAATAAGTCCATATGGAGAAGGTGTAAAGGAGTATTGATGGTGTTGATTTCCTTGGTCTTGTGAGAAGATTTGTGTTGCTTTCCCTTTAAGCATGCCACACAGTTGTCATCTAGGGAGAATTGCTTGTTAGGCAGGCCTCTTACTAGATTGGATTTCACCAGCTCATTGATGTTCTTGAGGTTCATGTGACACATCCTTCTGTGCCAAAGAGTGGATTCATCCAGAGTTGCTTTGGATTCAAAGCAAGCTTCAGCTGCAGTAGGTTGAACCTTGGACATATCAAAGCAATATACCACTTGTCAGGATCTTTTAAGTTCAATAAACCTAAAGCACGTCTAAGAAAGATATTGATTTATCAAGGAAGTTCAGCAGCGGGTGAACACCTTGATATTACAAGTTTATTGAACAAACAAATTTGACTGGTTTCTTCAGCTAGGTCATTCCAATCATACCCGAAGACATCTTGCGTGATTAATGTTGTTGATGTACTCTCTTGTGTGTTCCTTGAGTTTTTGACCGTTAATTTGTTTTTACACTCCCTATCAAAGTGTCCTGGTTCTCCACAGTCATAACACTTTACCTTGCTTTTGTCAAAGGCAACTCTATCATTGTTTCTGGGATTAAATCTTTTGTCCGTCCTTTGAAAAAATCTCCTTTCCCTCAATGAAAGCATGTCCATCTGCCACTTGAGATCCATCTCTTCCCAGTCGTCTTGGTGAATTTTCTTCAAATCTTCATTGGTTAGGCAAGAACTTTGTGAGATGAAGGCTTCAAAGGATAGTTCTTCTCCACAATCATGTTGAGTTGTTCCAGAGATGGTGTGATAAGGGCAATATTAAAATTGTTAATACTGTTGTTGTTGCTGCTAGGCTTCTTTGCTTCAACCTCCGCTTCAAAGATGGTGTGATAAGGGCAATATTAAAATTGTTAATACTGTTGTTGTAGAGATCGTCCAACTCCATCTCTTCCAATACATCACACTGTCTGTATGAGACATTGTATATGATCCATTCTTCACCCAAATATCTGATGAATTTTCGATTGATGTCATCCTTATCAATCCTAATTCCTGCACTTCCAAGTTCTCCAGTAAGCTTCTTGTATCGATCAAATCTCTGTGTCATTCTTTCTTCCTTTAGAGCCTTGAAATTTTCGTACTCTTTCTTGAGAAGAGCCTTCTTGTTTTTCTTTGTATTCTTTGTTCCGTTGAACCTCTTCTACAATGCTTCCCATAAAGATTTAGCGTCATTGTATCCTTCAAACTGAGATTGATATTCGTTTGGAATAGCAATAAGAAGGATACTTAGAGCTTTTATCTCTGTTTGCTTCTCTCTTCTCTCTAAATCAGTTATAGGACGAGCAACAACATCAGGTAATCCATCAGCAGCGAGATTTCCAATCTCTTTGTTACCATTGACGATGAAATCCAATACTGTATAATCAGATAGCAATATGTGTTGCTTGATGCGTAGTTTCCATAGATCAAATTCATTGCTATTAAGTACATGAACCTTGTGGACTAATACGTCTGTCATGTTGTAGATTGATTTCTTCTGGATGAGACTTCTTAGAAACTTGTAGATCAATAGATCTTGAGCACCTCTTGTGCTCTGATAGCACTTGTCAGGGTCGTTTAAGTTCAATAAACCTAAAGCACGTCTAAGAAAGATCTTGATCTATCAAGGAAGTTCAGCAGCCGATGAACACCTTGATATTACAAGTTTATCGAACAAACAAATATTGTATAAGATAAATAGTTATGAACAATAATGTATGTCGAATTATAAGCCTCAATTATATTGAATAAAGTGAATCAATACAACGTGTTTTCTATCAATTACAAGGATCTATATATAGACCTTGAGGTTAACCTATCTACAAATAGGAAACATCTAATAAAGGAATTAAAATCTAACTCTAATTGTAAAGCTAAACTTGCGTAGTGATCTTGTTGCAGTAGAAACAATCAGCAACAGTAATGAGAATATGTAGTAGTAATGATCTTGAAGTAGTAACTGTCTTCATTCCGTATTAATAACTTCAGTCCGTAGTAATGAAGCAGTACTTCAACAGTAGTAGTAACGAGTAACATTAATGAAATTAAAAATAATTTAACTAAGTTTCAATCCCAACAACTTTCTCTCTCTAAACTGATCATACCTAACAATACGCAACTTTTATCCTCCCCCAGTCCCTAAAAAGCAACTTTTATACTCCCTCTGTCCCAAAAAAGTTGTCAAACTTTCTATTTACGTTTGTCCCAAAATTATCGTCTTGTTTCTAAATATGGATAATTAAAATATAGTAACATCCTATTTTGCCCTTAAAAAGTAATAACTTTTTAAACTCAAAAAGTAACCGACGTCTTTATTGAAGGGGCAAAATGGGTAATCTAATGAAAATCACTTCATTAACTACATCTATCTTATTTCGATCGTTTTTTGTTTCCAAACACTTTTTTGAGACGGAGAGAGTATAATTTATAATAGTGATATATGTTTATTTCAACTTTGTCTCATCTTTACTATATTTATAAAGAGTTTGACCTTTTACTTAAAGTTAAAATTTAAACATAGTTAAATTATCAATTTACCTTTACAATCTTAATCCTTTGAATTTACTTAATTATCCTTAATGAAACAACCATTTTCCCACTAACACACCTTCTATTTGTCTCGCTATCTCACTCTCTATGGATTTCCTAATCCCTAATTCCCACGATCACCCAACCTCCTCCAATCAGCTGTTCTCCTTCGATAATCTGTCCACCTCCGATCAGGTTTCAATAATTTTATTTAGGTTTCAATAATTTTGTTATCTTTTTATAGGATCAATTGATCAGTTCCGGCTGCTTCAAATGTTGATAATTCCGTCTGTTTCAAATGTGGATAATTTGTAGGCATTTTCACTATGTTATATATCATTTGGTTATATGTTTTGTAGACATTATTATGTGATTTTAATACAGTCGTTTTGGTTACTATAAACTAATACCTATCTATACTATATTATAAAGAATATCCTTCAAAGTCTTAATCTCTTAAAATTTAAGTAATTGAAATTACTAATCTATCATTTCCAAATTAAACACACGTTCCTCAATTCCTAAAACTTAATCTCTTCCACTACCAATTCCCTCTTTGTTTATCAAACACATGTTTGCTCAATTGTTGATCTCTGTATTGAATCATATTTTGAAACTACACTCGTATTTTGATGAAGGTATAATTTCATGTTTTTTTGTTTAAACCTTAATCTTCGATAACATTTTTATTCAGGTTATACTTTTTTTTTTTTTTAACTTCGATCCATTCAGTTATTTTTTCAATTGATGTTGAGAAATCAATCAATGAATCGTAAGCAAAAGCCATTTTATTTCGATTTTCGTTTTATGGTTTGGATTTGAGTTCACGTGGATGATAAATCATTTTTTTTAAGTAGGCGTGGATAGTTTAAGATTTTTGTTGTGTGACTGCTAAACTCGAATGTACTTTTATTCTTCTTTTTTCTATTAGACTCTTCTTGTGATCTGCTATTAATTTTAGTTCATTGGTAGTGATTTAAAAGTGCCCATATAGTGTTTGATAAAATGTCTTAAAGAAACCTAATTACATGGTATCCACAAATGTTTACTTGAACATGGTTAAGTAATAATGTAATATGTATCCCAACTGCCATTATGGTTTGAGTTGTTGATTTTGACAGAGTAAATTCGAATACATTATTAAGGCTTTAGTTTTTGTAAGTCATTGTTACTACATACCTTTTGCTTGATGATTGTTTACATCACCGATTAAATTGTCGAGAAAACAAGGATTTCATCGTTTAACTTGGAGAAAGAAGATGGGATATCAAAGGTTTTTTTTTCCAGCCTATACCTGTAGCGTGCCGTGAACCTACATTGATATTTTAATGCTTACATCTCTTTCTTTCATGGTGAAATTTATCTTCTGATTATTATTATTTAAGTTTTGAATATATTATAATTAAATTATTTTTTAATAGCTTATATACCTTTCATGACTAGGTTTGTAAACACAATGTTGAAGTGGTGAGAGAAGAAATAACATAGTTGGTTTTGGGTGAGAGTCAGAGAATGTCATTGGAGATATTTTCAACATTCGGGCTATATTTTAGAGTCACAACAACAACAACAATAATAATAATAATAATAACAACAACAATAATAATAATAATAATAATAATAATAATAATAATAAAATTATTGTAGGAGCGACTGTCTATGTTGTCCCGCCTTGTCTCCGACCCTTGATGCTAACATGATTTATAAGGAAAAAAGGTTGTTAAAAAAAAGCATTTAGTGTTTGGTTATGTTTTGAACTTTACACATTTAATTATTGTATGTTGAATGACTTCCGAGGCCATGGGTTCGACCCCAACTTTACACTTTTATTTGTGTGATTAAATTTCGGACCAGCTCATTTGAGCATAAATGCAATTAACTTATGTTTCTAACCAACAAGACCCTAAGAGCACTCGGAGTGATAGTCACTGACAATGAGGTTGTGGTGGGTTGTGGGGAAAAAGGTGATGACGTGGCAGTGAGAATGAGGGTTGTGAGTTGTTATGATAGGGAGTGTTGTGGTGGGTTGTGGGATTATTTTTTTATTTTTTTATTTTTCTTAAAAGATTTAAATAAAATAAATAATACATTTATTAAAATAAAAATACAATACAATAATTAAAAAAAACACACAATACAATAATTAAAAAAAAATTACAATACAATAATTAAAAATAAATTTAAACGTAAATAACTAAAACATTATACCAAAATTGAAAAATTAAGGATAAAAAATACAAACTCTACAAACATTAGGCCAAAATTGAAAAATATAAACAAAATCAAACCCTAAAATCTCCACCTACTCCCTTTCTTCTCCCTCCTCCCTTCCCTTCCCTTCCCTGCAACAAAGAAAAAAAAACAGTCAAATTGAAAAAGAAAGCAAAACGAAAATTGAAAAGAAAGAAAAAAGAAAAAACATTTAGAAGAAAGAAAGGAAGAAGAAACAGAAAAAGAAAGGAAAAAAAAAAAAAAAATCACAACGGATCGTTGTGGTGGTAACGACGGCGACAACGAAGCTCCACAACGAAGGGACCCGGAGTGGAGAACGACCACAACGGTCGTTGTGGGTTGAGAACGAGGCCAGAACCTCCCCCACTCCGGGTGCTCTAAGGGCAAAACTATTCAAGTGTTAACATGATGGTCTCGGGTTCGAATCCATTCGTCACCCGACTTTTTGCATATTACCTTTCCCAATTAAACCCCTGCAAGGTTAAATACATTTATTTCCCAATTTATTTCGGAATAAGACCCACTGGGCAAGCGGTAAGACAGTGTGTTGTGTTTGAGGCGTCACGAGTTTGAACCCTAGCAGCGACAAGAGTTCTAATTCGTGAGCTCGTCCGAAAATGACCTTTTATATATATATTCAATTGTATAGATATGTCTAAGAGAATCGGTGTTATTTTGGGCTATGCTAATTATCGTCGATATAATTGCAATTTGTTTCAGTTCAAGAAGCTAAAATGTTCGGGTTTGAGGCTACACGAAAAACTACTCAACTAATTTATAAAAAAACCTCTATAATTTTCAATAACTAGAAAACTATACACGCAGTTACAAAAGCTATGCTAATTCTCGTCGATATAATTGCAATTTCTCCATATTTGTTAGAGTTTTGTTCATAGCATGCAAGACCAGCCTCTTTATTTGTTCCATTAAACAACAAGTTTCTCTTTTACTTGAAAATTACGATTATATTATAGTTAATGTAAATAGCTATAGCTAGAATTTCATTACCTCTAGTTTGTCTTTTTTTGAAGGATGACCATCTGGAAGCTTACGAAACTCGTTTGTTACTCTGATGCATTCTTGTATGTTTTCGGGGGAAACAAAGTCCATGGCAAGTTTCGTACAAGACTGCACGAAAATAAGCAATATATGTGAAATTGTTATTAATACAACGTTTTGAATGTTATGCTACAGAGATGACATTGAAATAATGATATTGTGTTGGACCATTATAATTTCGTGCGAGTGTGTGCAAGTGGAGGGGGGTTTTATTATATATTAAAGTGAAAAAGAACTTGCTTTGAGATTTCGCACTTGGTGTGGACATCCGGCAGGAATAAAAATGGCTTCTCCAACACGTTGTTCAAATGTCCATGGTTCCACACCTGAAATTTTCAGTTTTTTATAGGTAAATACTAACCATATTCCTCTTTTAGCTTCTTTTTATGCTCCAATGTCAAGTAAAATGTTTGATCATGAATAGGATTATAAACCTACACAAACCAAGATATATTATAATTATATTAGTTGCTAAATACACAAACCAACATATAATATAATTATATTAGTTGCTAAATAACTCAAAAATCCAGAACAAAAAAAAGGTACCTTATCAACAGGAAAACCACATGGGTATCGAAATTCTGTGTAATAATTATATAGATACTTCTCTAACTTGTCCACATCTTCCCTTCGGAATATGTCCCAAAGAGCACCACCTGTTTTCTCCTTGTCACTATATGATACTTCCATGTTGTGTAACAATATATTCACCTGAACCATTACACACATCAAAATTCATTCATGGCGATGGATATACCAAATTTGGGATTGTAATATTACTGCATCTGCCATATCGCAATGAATATCGCAATGAAGGGGGGTAACAGAGTCGCCTTCTCCAAGTTCTTGGGCATTTCCATATGAAACGTATGCTTTTGGACCCAAATCTTGTTTATCAGATAAAGCAATAGTTGGTGGTAACATTGCAGCAAGATTCAAAAAACCTGTCTCTGGAATGGTATATTCTGGGAACGGCAAAGAACGGATGAAGTCATCAAAATATCTTGGCAGCACATCGTGAAAGTTATGTTTAGGGGGAAAGTCCTTTAGATTGAGCAGCTTTGGTCGGGAATTCTTATAATGTTTTCCTTCGGCATAACCGTTAAAAAAACATTTAATGGACATTTTTTCCTGAAAATCAGAAGTCAGCTGGTCAAATGTCAAGATTTCTAGTATCCAAATATATACTTGGTCATCAAAGAAAAATAATTACCTCGCAACCAATAACGCAATTAATGGTACTGACTTTTGACCTCTTTGAACTGTGACCATGATTTAAATGTAACCCAATCGCACGGGACATCACCATTGGCTCCCAACTCAAACTGGTAGTTTTTTTCAAAACATCTGTGACAATTACCGGATGACCTCTCTTCCAGTGTTGACGAAAAGGAATTAGATCATTCTTCTCCAAGACTTCTTTTGGTGGAATGCAATATAGATAATCCTCATCTAATTCCCTATAAGCTGCTCTGAGGAGTGTATCACAATTAGTTTTTAACGGAGCTGGCTTATCTGACGCAACATGATGATTAATTTTTTCCAATAGGCAATCAGCTCTTTCTTTTAACGTTGAGATCCAACCTTTATCAAAGATATGCATGAGCTCCAACAAAGAATTACCACATCCGCAAATTAGTTTCCCATTGGCTTCAGATAAAGTTTTCTTTCTCTTTATTGTAAGCCCCACATGAAAGTGTGTCCTATATTTACCACAGCTCCCAAATTCAACTATATTTTGAAGAAGCTCGTTTTCCCGTAATTTCCGACAGCATGTAAGACAAACCTCGAATTTGCATTTTAGACAGCGTCGAAAAAGATCAACAATTGACGTTCCGTAGTAGTCGCTGGTCCTAAGAATCATGGTACAGGGTAAGGTATCGAGAAGAATGTAAATAAGCAACTGCTATACTTGTGCGAAAATTACCAATGGATAGGTTCGTCAATGCTATACTTGTTGGGCTTGGTTTCTAGCGTATGCAATTGTACCCCTACACAGAAATTCAGAACGAATGGAGAAGAGTCATCAAAGGATGAGCGCTCACCGTAATCATTGGAAAGAACAATCTTTTTTTTTTAATGAGAAAAACAATTTTCCTTTAGATGATTACCTTTAGCACCTGCTTCCATGACTAGCTCCTCCATTTGTTCTTCAAGGATGCTTTTTAGAACCGGAAGAAGGGAGTTCAATAGATAGAAAAAATGTTGAAACTTCTCATCATCAGTAATGTCTATTCCCAATATCTGCTTTGAAAAATTAAAACATTAGAATGTAAACATGTGAACCGAATCCATATAATCCTGTCAGTAAAACACATTACAACCCTTATTTCTTGATTGTAAACACTCATTGCAATTGCAGTTACCACAACAAAATGAGCAATGACTTGCAATGAGAATACCTAAATGTCCAAGAGGTACATTTGGTTTAAAGTGTAACAAAACGATCAAAGCTTTAAGAAGGGCACTTCAAAATTACCATTTATGAATGCACTTGATACAATAGAGCTTTTGTTTACAGATGGTGCAAGCAATTGTACTTCTAGTGTTTTTCTTACATTGATGGCATTTCTTTTCAGTTTTATGATCCTGGCAGAAATTATACACTAGTAAATACATGAATTAATTGTCAAAGTAGCAGTACTAACAGAAGGATTAGATACCTCCTTTCCTTGTTCATCAAATATATTTCTCCCAGTGTCATGAGCTCTTTTTAAGGCTTTCTCCAAATCTAGCTTCTTCTTTTCTTGTATTTTGGAGAGTGCAGCTTGTCTTTGAGCATCCTTTTTCCTTTCTTTCTCCACCAACTCCAATAAACTCCCCATCTTCATAGGTCCTAAAGACCTGCCACTGTAATTCTTTGATTTGAGATAGGAGATGAATTGCTTCCTATCTTCAGTGAGTTTATCTTTGGTGGATTGTTTCTTTCTGAGCACTTTCTTCTTCTCAGACTCAGCTTTGGCTAGATCAGCCAGCTCTTGTTCAACCATGGGTTTCACAGCCAATTCGTCTTCTCTTAGCCTTTGAATTCTTTGCATTTGCTCAATCTGCAACTTGGTGTGGATTTCTCTAATTGTTTTAGGGTCATCTCCCACATCTAAGTCTTCGGTTGTAAATTGTAGAGCAACAAAGTCTGCAAGCTTTTCTTTTTCCTTCAGAT
>CAJVGC010000590.1:51391848-51418345 GCA_910822075.1 Senecio squalidus | reverse complement strand
CCATTCGGTTTTTCATTTCATCACCCAAGGCTTTAATCTCGTTCACCACTTCCTTGTTGCTACCACTACTACCTCCTTCTTCAACTTGGTTCACCGTTCCCCTTACGCGCCTATTCCTAGTCACTCGGTCCCTAGCAATATGAGCTTGAACTTGATCTTCCATCATTCGGTGCGCCTCATTTGGTGACTTGTATAAGAAACTACCACCACCCGCTAAATCCAAGTCGTGTTGAGAATGACTATCCAAACTATAGTAGAAGATATCAATAACTTCATCTTTATCCAAATCGTGCCCATGACAATTCCTTAACAATTCCTTAAGCCTAATCCAAGCATCCGTGATAGTCTCGTTATCCCATTGTTGAAAAGAACGGATTTGGTTCAATAGCTTCCTACGCAAAATGGGTGGGAAAAATCTCGTCACAAAGATCTCTCTCATATCTTCCCAAGTTGCAATCGTACCCGGCTCCAATTCATTAAACCAAGTTTTCGCCTCTCCCGTGAGAGACGATGGAAACAAACTCAACATAACACTCTCCTCTTGACCCGCTCCATATCGGAACATTCTACATGTCTCTATGAAATGTGCTACATGCTTGTGCGGGTCGGACTTGAAATGTCCGTCAAATGTGCTATCTTGAATCATTTTTAAATGGTGCCCTTTAACCGAAAAAATCAGCCCCCAAGTCCGGTGCTACAATGGCCGACCCATTCGTTTGTGGCACGATCTTATTCCTATTGATCATCGGTATGTCAAAAGGATTTGGTGGGTCAATAATTCTCCCACCATTTGCACCACCATTTGCTCCACCATTTTCTCCGTCTTCCATTTCTTCTTCAAAAACTACCTCGACTTCCTCCTCGGAAGATTCGTTCTCACTATAAATTACCGACGCGACTGCTCCTAAACCTCGTTTCCTCAAAAGTTTTTCCGGATCCGAAAGAGGACTATGCACTTGTTTCCCTTGGGATCTCGTGTACATCCACAATCAATAATCCTGAAAATCACAAAACAACAAACAAAATACCCGTGAAAAATATTCAAACAAGTAATCAAACAATAAACTAAAAACTTCAACTAAATCAAGTCCCCGGCAGCGGCGCCAAAAACTTGATGCGAAAAATCTAGTTTTCCGAAAATTAACCTTTACTAGATTACAACACGGGCAGTGTACCCTTGTCAGTTGTAAAATAGTATTAGCAAATATCGGGTTCGAACACAGGGACTATTTATAGTTGAAAGTATTAGTTTTATAAAAACACGTAACAAGTAACAAGTGGGTTTTAGTCTTTAGAAGACTTGCTTATATTAACGATAAAAATACTTTAGAATTCAAATATGGATAAAAAGACGCTTGCTTGGACCGTTTACGAATATATGTTATCTCTTAAATGTGAAAATGTCGAAAAACTTCTAATATAAAATCCTAAGTTCCTCTCGAATACCGGATTTCTCCAATTACCTAACCATGCAACTATTCCTCTCGAATATAGTTAACACCTCAAGTAATTGTGCATAAAGTTCCAAGCCGATGTGTGAGAATTAATCTATAAGCTTCCTCTCGAATAGCTTACTAACTAATAAACCGATCTCTCTTAATTTATTAATTAGCGTTTGTGTTATTACTTACTTGTTTAGATTGTTGTTAACGATTCCTCTACTTTTAATCAACTAAAGACCGGTCGATTAATTCGTTCTTATTTTAGTAAAAATTACGGATTCCTCTCGAATACCCGTTTTTAGTTTACCAAATAAAAGTATAAACAATTTTATCAAGATAATTAAAATAACAACCCAAACGGATCCCCAATTAACCTCTACACATCAATCGACTTTCACACCCAAAATCTAATACATAAACGATCACATAATCCAAGCAAACGTATTAAGAAATTAGCTACTCATAATGGTAACGAAACTAATCAAATAGATAAAAGACATAATTCAAATTGAAATAAAGATGATAAAGATCAATACCAAAAATCCAGAAATTAGGTTCCAAGTTCCCCAAAATAACAAAGTAGAATTTAACGTAACAATTGTTCTAACTTGATAATAACGATTATGAAAAATCTTTGCTTCTCCTTGCTAATTGATTGTTATGGACTGAGAATATTAGTGTAGATGATGCTATTTCTGGTCCCAAAAATCGTCTCTTGTAATAGCCCCCACTAACCCCTTTGTTTTCCACCTAATTAGCATTAAAGAAACAGAATTCTAACTGCCAGCACTCCTCTTGCGCCGCAAGTCTTCGTCTTGCGCCGCAAGCTATTAAATTCCTCGATCCAGTATATTGTTGGTTTGCGCCGCAAGCTGAAGGTGTTGCGGCGCAAGCTGACTTCAGTAGCTGACTTAACTCTCTTGATAACCAGTTGCGGAGCAAGTGGTCAAAATAACCAAGGCAACTTGACATTTTGCTCCCCGACTTGTTTTCCTTAGCCTCTTTTAGTCCCAATTCGCCTCCTTTAACTCCAAACATACTAAAAACCTATAAAACACACTTTACACAAAATGTAAGCAATACGGGGCCTATCCATTACGTTTTGGACTCTAAACATAACAAATATCGCTATGAAATACTCGTATAATTGAGCGATATCAATAAGATACCTAGCTTGTTTAAAAAAAACAAAGATACCTGCTTAGCAGGAAAGAAACCTAATGTTCTCCTAATTCGCTCCCTCTCCCTCGCTTGTAATTCCCCTATTCTCGTGTGGTTCTTATATAGTTCATCCAAATTATAAAACTGAAAACCAAGAAATTAAAACCTTGATATAAAAGTAATACATACGTAAAACCGAATAGAAGTATATTCCAGGCTTTAAGAGTATTGTCAAAATCCTTCACAAATAAGCAGTAGTTGTTTGGGAGTGCTTATTTATTTTCTATCAAGTGTTGGGAGTGCTTAAAAAAACGCATTTTACGGGAAGATGTTATGGTTTACTCCAAGCACAAGCTAATCCAAACACTTATAGTTAACTTTGATTATAAGCTAGACTTATTCTACATATTTTTGAGGCTTAAAGAAACAAAGCAATAGTAATTACCAACGGATTTGGCAATTTCTTCTTATCAAACTTAAGTTTTATTGAATGTTGCACTCTTGCCAAGCAATCGAGTTCCTTTTTCCCATGTTTATAGTTAAAAAGCTCATCAACAAAAAGGGGTCTCACATCTTCCCTACTAATTCCATGGGTCTCCGGCAGCACATCCTGTGGCCTTTCTTTCTCAAGATATCTAATTATTTCTTTCTGTCGAATCAGAATATCATTCATCACCTCCTGCTTCTTTTTATCCATCTTTCACATCAATACTATAAGTTCATTCTCATTTGACATCATTTCTGCAAGTTCATTCTCATTTCACATCATTTCTGCAAGTTCATTCTCAAAATCACTCATGATCTCCTGTTTCCGTTCACTGTAAAAAGCAAAAACAACAAAAACTGAAACTCTAAAGGTAGCATATAGTAGTTCATGACATTTTGATAACACCCAACTGTAAGGACCATCCCAATCACAAGGCTATCTCATAAACGGAAACACAAACACAATTTTGATAACACCCAACTGTAAGAACCATATCATAAAAAGCAAAAACAATAAAAACTGAAACTCTAAAGGTAGCATACAGTAGTTCATGACATTGATACCACCCAACTGTAAGGACCATCCCAATCACAAGGCTATCTCATAAACAGAAACACAAGCACAATTTTCATAACACCCAATTGTAAGGACCATATCATAAAAAGTAAAAACAATAAAAACAGAACATTGTTTGGCATTCAAAGACATTAATCAGGCCAACAACATACAGTAGTTCATGACATTCAGATAACTCCTTGCAGATCAAAAAAACCCCACCTTAAAATAGTAGAGCATGGGACTGCAAGTGCTACTACCCAAACACATAGACATTTTCACATCATGTCTAACATAGTACCATCCCACAATCCATATCCCAATCACATAGACATTTTCACAAACACCTTAAATGCAAACATCTTGTGTAACACCTTAAAAGCAAACACAAATGGAAAACACAAACACAACATTACCTACATTTTCATAAACAATCAAAATAAACTTTTTTTTCATAGACATTTTCATAAACAATCGAAATGGTACCTGAGATAGAGAAAACTGGAGATAAAGACGATTGATCGGGTTTTAACTGCCCTATGTACAAGCAGTTAGAACTGCCCTATGTAATAGCAGTTATTAACCTAATTGATGGAATAAAAAAAAGACGATTGATCGATTCTTTCCAACTAAAACAGGGGGTCTTACTAACCTAATTGATGGAATAAATTTTTTGAAATTAAAACCGATCCGAAACCCGTTTTTATGTAAACAGATCCGAAATAAAATAAAAAACCCGATCCAAAAATTAATATTAAAATGTCATTTTCAGAACTAAGACCAATTGTCATAGTTCTTTTTAGTATCTACTGCATAAATTTTAAATTCAACCGGAAAAAAAAGAGTTGTCAGTGCTAGGGTTCGAACTCGTGACGCGTAAAACACAACACACTGTCTTACCGCTTGCCCAGTGGGTCTTATTCCGAAATAAATTGGGAACTAAATGTATTTAACCTTGCAGGGGTTTAATTGGGAAAAATAATATGCAAAAAGTCGGGTGATGAATGTATTCGAACTCGAGACAATCATGTTAACACTTGAATGCTTTAACCAGTTTTGCCCTTAGGGTCTTGTTGGTTAGAAACATAAGTTAATTGCATTTATGCTCAAATGAGTCGGCCCGAAATTTAATCACACAAATAAAAGTGTAAAGTTGGGGTCGAACCCATGGCCTCGGAAGTCATTCAACATACAATAATTAAATGTGTAAAGTTCAAAACATAACCAAACACTAAATTCTTATTTTTAACACCCTTTTTTCCTTATAAATCATGTTAGCATCAAGGGTCGGAGACAAGGCAGGACAGCGTAGACAGGCGCTCCTACAACAATTTTATTATTATTATTATTATTATTATTATTATTATTATTATTATTATTATTATTATTATAATTATTATTATTATTATTATTATTAATTAATCGCCATGAAATTAGAAGCGTAGGAACTAATCTAAGCCATATATGATTTAATTATTTGTGATCGAAACCATTAATACAAATTAACCAAATTGATTAATTAAGCTAAACTAAAATTTACATATATGATTTATTTTTCCCAATTAAACCTCTGCAAGGTTAAATACATTTAGTTCCCTGTTTATTTCGGAATAAGACCCACTGGGCAAACGGTAAGATAGTGTGTTGTGTTTGAGGCGTCACGAGTTCGAATCCTAGCAGCGACAATCCTTTTTTTTTTAATTTTTTTTTCCTTCTTCTTCTATATCACTTTTACTCGCTTTGAAAAGTATATATAAATTTCATAACTATACAAATTTCATTTATAGTCTTGTATGTACTTATATATATACAATTTGTGTGTATATTTATATATATTGCATGAACTGGATAAACGATTACAAACTCGTTATAATAAAAAAGATAAATCGTCTTAAAATCGTTTTAGAATCTTCAGACCCGATTAGATTGATTACAACACACAAAGATAAATCGTCCTAAAATTTGATTACAGCACAAAGATAAATCGTCTTAGAAGTTCAACCCTAAAATAAGACCGGTTCTCTTAGACATATCTATCCAATTGAATTTATATAACATATTTGAACATAATTTGTCATAAGGTATAATACTTTAACCAAACATAGTTCTTTTTAGTATCAATCACATAAATTTGAAACGCAGGAACTAATCTAAGCCATATATGATTTAATTATTTGTGATCGAAACCATTGATACAAATTAACCAAATTGATTAATTAAGCTAAATTAAAATTTTCACATTAAATTCTCCTAAAACCCTTCTACAATCTTCCTTTCAAATTTGTCAACTTAATTTAGTTGGTAATTAAATATCTCCCATAAATATTTAATCTCTTAATTTAGATTTCTTGGCTAGTCTCCATGAGATAAAAACGGTAAATGATAGATAAAGAATCTTACAAAAACTTTGGTTCATAAGATCGACTAACAATAATAATACAAGACACATTCAAAAATCATTAAAAGTTATATCATTTGGATAAACGAGGCTGCATGGTGTCTACCATTTGGGTTTCTTCGATTTCGGTTTCTTGATAATCCTTCCCCATATGCTTGCGAAACACGGAATTCCTATACTTGCGAACCACGGACACCCTATACTCCTTAGTTCCTCCCATAAAAGTGTGCAGACCGGTTTTGCATTGACATACATATTTTTCGACGTCTTCAATTTCATCGAAGTCCAAATCACCAGAATATGACAATTCAGCAAGAGCATTGCGTATTTCCATCTTCTTTACATGACCTGAAACGTATGATAAGTATAGTCAAAAACATTTACCAACATCCTTGATCTCCTATCAAATCGCCTGATATGATAAATTGACCCACAACTTTTTTTACTTGCTTATACACACCTGATCTTATCATATCACAATATAATGATAATATTGTGTTTTTTTTTATTGGGAAAAAATCAATGAAAGAAGTAAGACCATTGGTCTTAGTCTCTTTTAATATTATGGGTGTCTAGTCGGGTCAAAGTCGTTTTTTGGGTCAACTTTTTAAAAGAACTTAAATTAGGGTTCACGTCGCAGAGAGCTATCTTCATTTTTCACTGAGAGTAGAGAGATCACGCCGCCGTTGTGTCCCCAATTTGTGGTTTTACTACTCCTCCATACCTGCTTCTCGACGCCGTTACTCCTCCATCTAACTGCTGTCGACGCCATTAATCGATTATGCACCCTGATGAAATCGATTATGCCATCTTGCTGAAATCGATCGCACCGTTACTTCTCCGATAGCAAAGACGAGCTCTCTCTTGATTTCTAGTTTTGCTCATCCAGTGGTGTCTTGATTATTAGAGGTGATTACTCAAAACCTGCTGTAGAAATTGTTTAGCGTATGTGTTACTCATAAATTGGCGTCAATTTGCACAAGTTTGTGATTCTTCCGGTGTTATTAAACGGTAGGGTTTTTCATTACTTCTCCGACACTCTGAGGGATTTCCATAATTTATTTGCCAGAAGTCCATCAGTTAATTTAACGAGAATGACTATTACATGTATGCCATTAATTGATTAGGCTATGAACCTTTTGTAATACTAGTTGCTGGAATGCCATCTTCCAATATTGGGTTTTCCAAACTATTTCTCTTATGTTTGTTTTTAAGTTCTAAGGTATACAAGGAGGCTAATATCATCAAACACTTGTTTATGCTGATAACATTAAATTTGAGCCACCTTCTTCTTGTTCTCGTGCAGAATTATGGAATACAAGTATCCATGTGGGAAAGGCTTTTTGAGGAGAAAAATATCAAATTCAGAGTATAATTATAAGCGCCCTTATTATAAGTGCACTACTTCTGAGAAGGCAAGTCTTGACTTCTGTATGCTCTTTTTTTGGATGATATATTATTGACGATTATTACTTGATAGGGCAATGGTCTTGACTGTGAGTTCTTTGCATTTTAGGATGAACTCAGAATGTGTACATGTGGGCGCGGCTATTGCCGCAACGCCAAAATCAGTGGAAGGAAACATTGGGTTTGTGGTATACAGGTGAGAATCGTGATGCTTGTTTATATTTAAGGGCTATTATATTTAAGTATGCTTGTTTATAGAGTTCCTTGTGTGTATGGGCAGAATCGTGATGCTTGCGAATTTCGTATGTTGGTCACGTCTTCTTGGTCCTCTTCCGGGTCAATTACCCCGACATTGCGTTCGAGTCAATCTCAATCACAGTCAATAGGGTCCTCTTCCGGTGGCAGAAGCAGCAATGCTGCTGCTGCTCTATTTGAAAAGTTTGAAGCATTGACCTGGATGGAAGGAAAGGGGAATACGATTCAGACGATTGCATTCATGCCGACCCATTTGAAAATGACCTGGCCGATTCCGAAGCCCGTTGGAGCCCATAAAGACCCGACCAATTTCGAAGCCCGTTGAAGCCCGTAAGTTTGATAAAAATTTGATTTGTGATCTGTGTTTGTTGAATTCTTGCTTATACTTACAACTATTTACTACATACTTTATTAAATTAATAAATTATATGAAGAGATTTCTTTTCTAGAACTTAAAAATGACAACTAAGATCAGCAAATTGAGAGAGGATTCAAATCGTGAGATAAAAGTTGAATGTCCAGAGACTGTCAGGCATTGTCTACACGGGGTCCGCTCTAAGGACGGGATTAAACATGAAAAGACGTTTGACGATTCACTAATGCTATCCAAATCTGTAACAGATCTAAATGGAAAACGCAAGAAAAATGACACTCCATCAAAGACAAAGGTGATACCATCTTTTTCTAGAATATATTAATAATTGGTAAAAGGTAAAATTGTCATTCTACTAAATAAACGCTACTATAACCGAATATTTCACTATAAAAACCATCTAAGTTGGTTTCAAGATCCCAAAAGTCACCTAAATTGTTTTAGAAACACTAAACCCAATATTTACAGACGTTTCGGGGTTGTTAATCTAATCATCTGACCTTTTTTCTTATGTTGTTCAAGAAGGGAAGAACAGGTGTATTTTCGTTTGGTAAACCTTAAAGAACTAGGTGACGTACTTCCTTGCACACATCCGACAATAGTCTGAAGCCTTTTTATTGAGTCTTCCTTGTGGGTCCCCATTGATAAGCCGCCGCGCTAAAATGTTTGCTCTAGAGACAGATAACGTAAACCAAATCTTAATATTATATATAGATATACACAGATCAGAAGATTCTGCATGATGTATACAGGAAAGATAAGAAGAGGGTCTTGACACACCCATCAGGTAGCGTGGGTTCAATGCGTGGAAGTGGAAGTCGGGGTCCAATGAGTGGAAGTGGAAGCGGGGGTCCAATGCGTCGAAGTGGAAGCGGGGGTTTAATCCGTGCAAGTCGGAATTCTGGTCGCAGTACAGTATACTTCCATTCTGATGATTGGTATGACTGGGAGGAAAAAGTGACCCCTCTTCTTGAGGATCTTTATAATAAAATACTACTGACTTCGCCGGAGGTGGATGCGATTGCTAGGCATTTCAAATTCGTTGATACCCGCGTCGGGATAAATATATTCCTGAACATGAATCTGGATACAACTCGGGCTGGGTATGTCAATGATACGCTTGCAAAACAAGCCTGATAATCTTTGAAATTGCCCTGTTGTGTAAGACAATTATTTTTTTTCTTCCAAAACACTTATTTTCTTTCTTTTTCTTTTCCCTGCAAAAACAATTTTCTTGTTCCTTTTTTTTCTTTTTTTGAATGATTAAGGTTGTTGTTAATTGCCAGTTTTATTGCATATGTTTTGGTTATATGATGTTTTAACTAACAACAATCCACATATGACCAAAATGCTATTTCCTCTTATTATGCTTTTCTTCTATCTTTTTGTCCCCAACTTCTTTTCTGTCGACACTAAAGAAAAAATAAAGTCAACCTCGAATTCAAAGAGTACCTCAAGAATCCATGTTGGTCCCTTGACATTCTTTCTATAAAAATCATAATTCTAATTTATTTATAAATCGCTCAATCTGGACTATGATTTACTTTATTATTATTCTAAAAACTTGTAATAAAAAATATCATAATATGTGTATAAATGTAAATGTGTATATGTCATTATAACTATAAACATGTGTAAACGTAAAGGTATATATGTTATGATGTGTGTAACATTTTCTTCTCATAATTACTAAAAATCTTCATAAACATGAAAATTTCGTTTTAGTTTTTATATTTGACCGTGTTATCGCGGGTCAATAATCTAGTCACATAAACATAATATATATATATATATATATATATATATATATATATATATATATATATATATATATATATATATATATATATATATATATATATATCCCTTTTATCTACTATCATGAATAACTTTAACTTTCGCCCAATACTTTCGACGTTGTTTACACGAAGAGAAAGTGACATTGCCTCGGGTTCGAATCCATTCGTCACCTGACTTTTTGCATATTATTTTTCCCAATTAAACCCCTGCAAGGTTAAAATACATTTAGTTCCCAATTTATTTCGGAGTGTGTTGTGTTTGGGGCGTCACGAGTTCGAACCCAAGCAGCGACAACTCTTTTTGGTGTTATTTTGGGTTTAATTTCAAATTTATGCATAGATACTAAAAAGAACTATGACAATTGGTCTTAGTTCTGAAAATGACCTTTGAATATTAATTTTTCGATCGGATTTTTTTATTTTATTTCCGATCTGTTTACATAAAAACGGGTTTCGAATCGGTTTTAATTTCAAAATTTTTATTCCATCAATTAGGTTAGTAAGACCCCCAGTTTTAGTTGGAAAGAATCGATCAATCGTCTTTTTTTTATTCCATCAATTAGGTTAGTAACTGCTATTACATAGGGCAGTTAAAACCCGATCAATCGTCTTTATCTCCAGTTTTAGTTGGAAAGAATATACAAATTTCGATCAATCGTCTTTATCTCCAGTTTTCTCTATCTCAGGTACCATTTCGATTGTTTATGAAAATGTCTGTGAAAATGTCTATGAAAAAAAAGTTTATTTTGATTGTTTATGAAAATGTGTGTGAAAATATATATAAAACCCCTTTTTCAAATTTGGATACAAACCGGTTTTTCAAAATCGATTTGTCGTTTCAAAACCGAAGGGTATCTTTGGACGCTAAAACCAATTGTCTTACTACAAATTGATTGCTTACGATCTCAGGTACCATCTGATTGGTAGACACTAAAACCAATTGTCTTATCGCGATTGATTGCTTTCGATCTCAGTTACCATCTGATTGCGTTATGAAAAATGTTGATGTAGGTTTACGATTTAGGAAGAAAATGTTGATTTATGAAAAAATGTTGATGTCGGTTTATGTTGATTTAGGGGAAAATGTTGATTTAGTGAAAATGTCTATGTTTGCATTTAAGGTGTTTGTGAACATTTCTATGTTTGCATTTAAGGTGTTTGTGAACATGTGATTGTACTATGTCTATGTATCCTCAGACGAGGCATATTGAGTAAAAATGTCTATGTGATTGGGATGTGGATTGTGGGATTGTACTATATTACAACAATGTTGATTTGAAAAGCAACTGACTTTATCAAATATTTCTTTATAGTTTAAGGTGTTTGTGAAAATATTTCTTTATAGTATGGATAATTTTGGATGAAGTCATATTTGTGCTCTTAGTGATTTTGATTTGGTTCTGCAAGATAGTTCATCATTTAACAAACATTATCTATGTTTATGACTTGCAGGATTTGTTCTTTGCTACAGATACAGCTATGACTTCGGTAAAGGTGTTCTTGCGCTGAGATTTTGCATTTGATATCTTGGGGTTTTGTAACATTTTGGCATTGTTTATTAATGCAGATGACAGGAACAAACTTCGACATGAAAACTCAATGGAAAGTGGATACCAGGATCCGGAAAATATTGGAAGGGTCATTTTTTATGCACTTATAGATAGGATTCCTTACGTACAGAAAACTACATTACAGACATTTATTCAATCATGCTATGATAAAGATTCAAGCACTTTCATTTTCGGCCATAATGGTAAAATTAAGTTGTATTTTGGACTAGAGGACGTATTTGCTTTGTCAGGGTTTCCTGTTGGCGGTAGACAACCGATTATCTGTGAATATATAGACACTAAGAAGCTTTGCCAGAAGTTGCTTGGCAATTATGATGAAGAATGTCGAATGAAAATGAAGGTGTCTAAAAAATGGTTGAAAAGGCCCTTTGAGGTAGTTCCGCCTGATGTTGAGGAATGTGACATTTCAAGTTATGTACGAGCGTATCTAATATACCTTATTGGAACTAAAGTACTTCTGAATTGCGATAAACCAACTCATTATCCGGTATATTGGTTACAATTCATAGAGGACTTGTCTCCTTCGAAGTTAAACGATGTTGCATGGGGCGCTGCTGCCCATGTTATGTTGGATTCTGGTCTCAGATCGGGTTCTAGAAAGAATGTCAAGGGACCAACATGGATTCTTGAGGTACTCTTTGAATTCGGGGTTGACTTTATTTTATTAACTATTTTTATGATTATTCCGACTCACAGTTTAATTTTTTATTATTATTTGTAGTTTAATTTTTTATTATTATTTGTAGTGTTTTTTATGGAAAGATTTCCTAAAATCGCCAATCTTTATCTCAATCTGGGGATGAATACGAATCATACGATTGGTGCATCTGAATTGAAAGTGAAAGCAGTCCCTCTTTTTGATTACTGGTGTCCACTCATGGTACAACCAGGTAAGGTTACAGGAAAGCCATATCCGGAAGAATTTGTCTCTATCCGAAACCAGATGACGAGTGAGGTATGCTTTTGCAAACTACTTCTAGTTAAGTATCCCCAAACATCACCTTTCTCTTACTATTTAAATACTCCCATTTCAGGATGTAAATTGGCTTCCGTATCTTCATTATCCGGGATATTTCCGTCGGAAAATCTTCTTTTCTCGGGTTGTACTGTTTAATTTTGATCAGATTATATACCATGAGCCAGAAAAGGGCATCCACCAACTTGATATTGTTAATCTACAACCGGTGGAAAGATTGGAAGCTCTGATTGAGAAGTCATCTAAGGGAACTACAGAGAGAAAGCTGATGCTTCACTATCGTCCCTACATCCAAATGTGGGAGAATCGTCATCTTGATAGCAACTGCATCAAGGATACTTGTCCTTCTTTTTCACTTCCTTATGTGCGTGATAATATTCAAAATGGTAAGACAACTTCCCTGACCAGTCAACAATTTTCTCTGCAAGTGTGTCTCACTTTTCTTATACTTTGCAGATGATCCCCCCTGAGTAACGATGTTGCCAATTCATCCGATTCACCTATTCCCCCAAAGAAGAAGAAGAAGAAGATAGACTCCCCAAAGAAGAAGAAGAAGAAGATAGACTCTTGTCTTAAAGTGCGGCCAGGGATAGTAACGATGGCCAGTTCAGATTTTCCCAGTGGTAGTTACGATGTTGCCAATTCATCCGATTCACCCTACAAACATTCACCTATTCTTGAGAAAGAATGTTCACCTATTTCCCCAAAGAAGAAGAATAAGAAGATAGACTCCCCAAACAAACGTTCACTTAAAGTGCAGCCAGGGATAGTAACGATGGCCAGTTTAGATTTTCCCAATGGTAGTAACGATGTTGCCAATTCATCCGATTCACCTTACAAACATTCACCTATTCCTGAGAAAGAATGTTCACCTATTTTCCCAAAGAAGAAGAAGAAGAATATAGACTCTTGTCTTGAAGGAGGAGACGTGCCAATTAATTTACCTGGAAGACGTTCACTTAAAGTGCGGCGAGGGATAAATGTCAATATTGGGGGAAGCCTTCAGTTAAGCACTCCAAGTAGCATATTTTCTTCAACTGGGAAGAAACCAGTGAGAGTACAAAAAAAAGAAAAGATAAAATCTGCTTGTTGGCACAAATGCTTGCTCTTCCTTTATACTATTTTTGGGTTTCTTTAAACAACTTTTCTCCCGGATGTTTTCAGCTCTTTGATTGACATTTATTTAGAATGTTTTCCCGTTTAAATGTGTTATTTAGGTTGTCTTGTTCAAATCGTCAAGTGTTGAACCTAGGTGAGTCGCCAAGTTCTTTAGGTTGTCTTGTTCAAATTTTATTGATAACTTGAAACTAGGTTCTAATCGATAAGCCCTACTTTCTATGTGAATCGCGAACCAGATCCGAAATAAAATAAAAAACCCGATCCAAAAATTAATATTAAAAGGTCATTTTCAGAACTAAGACCAATTGTCATAGTTCTTTTTAGTATCTATTGCATAAATTTGAAATTCAACCCAAAATAACACCGTTTCTCTTAGACATATCTATACAATTGAATATATATAAAAGGTCATATTCGGACCAGCTCACGAATTAGAACTCATTTTATTAACAAGAATTCATTTTATTTTTTATTAACAAGAATTCATTTTATTACAAAAAAAAGCTCACGAATTAGAACTCGTTTTATTAACAAGAATTCATTTTATTATAAAGAAATGAAAAAAGAGTTGTCGCTGCTAGGGTTCGAACTTGTGACGCCTCAAACACAACACACTGTCTTACCGCTTGCCCAGTGGGTCTTATTCCGAAATAAATTGGGAACTAAATGTATTTAACCTTGCAGGGGTTTTTGAGTTGTCGCTGCTAGGGTTCGAACTCTAATTAATTAGCTAATTTTCATCTTATGCTAATTAATTCAATAATTAAAAGAAATATCAATGTGAACTATATGCATTAAACACCCAAAAGAAGCTTATGAAACCCCCTTATTAGCTTATGATAAGGTAAAAATGTTTGATAAGCTCATAAGCCACACAAAAGGAGTTTATGAAAAACTCCTTACATAAGCTCATAAGCCTAAGCTAATAAAGCTGAAACAAACACCTAAAATGGGCTTATGTTTCTTACATAAGCTAATAAGCTCATAAGCCCCATCTATAAGCTTACCCAAACACCCCCTTACATGACTTAATTGATTGGTTAATTGAATTTTGCCCTCCTGCTATTTACACTAAAAACAAATTCTCTCTCATGGCTTCAACTATAAGTTATGTAAGTTGAAGCAAAATTCAAGTTGATTGGTTAATTAAATTTTTGCCCTCCTGCTATTTAATTGATTGGTTAATTGAATTCTCTCTCACCTACCAAAATTCAAGATTCCTCCAGTGTTATTTCCCATCGCTCAGTCTACCGCCTCATGCTACTTCTCGAGATTCCTCTTTCCCCACTCTATCTAATTATTTCCCTACTCTACCGCCTGTTTGACGATCATACCCATCTAATCGTTGTTTGCTATCGCTGTTTGCTTCCCAATTCAATAAATGTAGACAAGAAGAAATTCTTATGGAGAGACAGTAAAACAAAAAAGAAAGCTAGATTCCGATTCTAATCCGACAAAAAAGAAAGTTGTTCGACCTAAACGAGAAAGAAAGCTGTTCGATTCTTCATCGTCTTCCTCCTCATCAAAGGTAATGGCAAGTGGTTGTTGCCGGAGTGGTTAGCGCGCGGCCTCCGATGCGAGGAGACCGCGGTTTGAATCCCATTTTTTTTTAGATTAATATCAAATAAAAAATATAGTTTGCGAATCAAATAATCTCACGAAGACGAATGGGCTTATGGGCATTGGTTGGTGTTGGACTGTTGGGCTTTGGTTTTTTTTATTTATTTTTTTAGATAAATATCAAATAAAAAATATAGTTTGCGAATCAAATAATCTCACGAAGACGATGCCTTCTTTGTTAGCTTGCGAATGTAAGGCTTATGGGCTTTGGTTGCTGTTGGACTGTTGGGTTTTCATTTTTTTATTTTTTTTTTAGATTAATATCAAATAAAAAATATAATTTGCGAATCAAATAATCTCACGAAGACGATGCCTTCTTTGTTGGCTTGCGAATGTAAATTTACATTATTTAATGGTCAAAGTGCAGGCTGGAACATAAACCCCCGAACTCGTGCAAAGCACGAGTTCCTACAAGTTTATTTAAATTTTAGATTTAGATTTTAGATGACTTATTTTAATTTTATTTTTTTGAAATATATCGATTTTGGATAAACTCGAGCTAAAAAGAAAACCGGGCGCCAAAACCGATAAATTTTCCACCTTCCCCATATAACATTACTGCTCTACCAGCCTACCCTTTCAAATCAAAACCTTTCCTCCTTCCCGATAGTAACATGGTGTTGTCAATTCACCCGTGACTGTGACTCCCTCCCCCTATTTCACCCCTATTTCAATTTCTTTGATTCCCGATCATAGCAAATGAGCGAGATTTATGAATCTTTTTGGCTCTTTTAATGTGAAAATCTTTTGTTGCACGTATTACGAAGGAGTTGTGAAATCGTTTGATTGTCTTCAAGGAGGCACAAGGTATGATGTGGAACAACATTTGCTCCAAGTTTTCGATTTGCTTTTGCTTTGAACTTTGTACCAGATGTGGCAGTTTTGATAACTGGGTTTATTAGGGTTGCGTTTCATCTATGTTGAGTCATTCTACTAAATAAACGCTACTATACTTATACGTTTTCAAGAGATGGTGAAACAGGTTGGGCTGACCCATAAACGTTTTATTTTTTAAGCTTATACTCCCTCTGTCCTGAAGTTATTGTCTGCTTTACTATCTTAAACCACATGTTTTTTCTTGTGGACAATGTTTTTAGGATGGAGGGAGTATTCATTTAAATTTTAAAAGGATTACAAAACTATATTGATATAATAATAATTTTAGTCTTTGAAATAAAACAATTATTTTTTTGTGGATTCTGAATATATTTTGGGTGAGCTTTGACCCAGGTGACCCCCTCTTTCAACATGTTTCTATTTTTACTAATTTTCTAGAAAATCTTACACATTTGAGCCATTAGAGACAAAGTATAATCCAACCATTCAGTTTTCCTGTAAATCATTTCATTGATGCTAAACATATTTTGGATTATACAAATTTGTATAGTGATTAAGGCTCAATCTATTAAGTATGAGGAAAAATTGGTGGGGAGGAGAATAAAAGTTTGGTGGGCTAACGATGAAATGTAAGTATCATAGCAAATGAGCGAGATTTATGAATCTTTTTGGCTCTTTTAATGTGAAAATCTTTTGTTGCACGTATTACGAAGGAGTTGTGAAATCGTTTGATTGTCTTCAAAGGAGGCACAAGGTATGATGTGGAACAACATTTGCTCCAAGTTTTCGATTTGCTTTTGCTTTGAACTTTGTACCAGATGTGGCAGTTTTGATAACTGGGTTGATTAGGGTTGCGTTTCATCTATGTTGAGTCAAAAGGTAAACTAGACGCATGGGATAATATATAAGGACACCAGCCTACTATTGAAATAAAAAATATAGTTTGCGAATCAAATAATCTCACGAAGACGATGCCTTCTTTGTTGGCTTGCGAATGTAAATTTACATTATTTGATGGTCAAAGTGCAGGCTGGAACATAAACCCCCGAACTCGTGCAAAGCACGAGTCCCTACTAGTTTATTTAAATTTTAGATTTAGATTTTAGATGACTTATTTTAATTTTAGTTTTTTGAAATATATCGATTTTGGATAAACTCGAGCTAAAAAGAAAACCGGGCGCCAAAACCGATAAATTTTCCACCTTCCCCATAGAACATTACTGCTCTACCAGCCTACCCTTTCAAATCAAAACCTTTCCTCCTTCCCGATAGTAACATTGTGTTGTCATTTCACCCGTGACTGTGACTCCCTCCCCCTATTTCACCCCTATTTCAATTTCTTTGATTCCCGATCATAGCAAATGAGCGAGATTTATGAATCTTTTTGGCTCTTTTAATGTGAAAATATTTTGTTGCACGTATTACGAAGGAGTTGTGAAATCGTTTGATTGTCTTCAAAGGAGGCACAAGGTATGATGTGGAACAACATTTGCTCCAAGTTTTCGATTTGCTTTTGCTTTGAACTTTGTACCAGATGTGGCAGTTTTGATAACTAGGTTGATTAGGGTTGCGTTTCATCTATGTTGAGTCATTCTACTAAATAAACGCTACTATACTTATACGTTTTCAGGAGATGGTGAAACAGGTTGGGCTGACCCATAAACGTTTTATTTTTTTAACTTATACTCCCTCTGTCCTGAAGTTATTCTCTGCTTTACTATCTTAAACCACATGTTTTTGCTTGTGGACAATGTTTTTAGGATGGAGGGAGTATTCATTTAAATTTTAAAAGGATTACAAAACTATATTGATATAATAATAATTTTAGTCTTTGAAATAAAACAATTATTTTTTTTGTGGATTCTGAATATATTTTGGGTGAGCTTTGACCCAGGTGACCCGCTCGTTCAACATGTTTCTATTTTTGCTAATTTTCTAGAAAATCTTACACATTTGAGCCATTAGAGACAAAGTATAATCCAACCATTCAGTTTTCCTGTAAATCATTTCATTGATGCTAAACATATTTTGGATTATACAAATTTGTATACTGATTAAGGCTCAATCTGTTAAGTATGAGGAAAAATTGGTGGGGAGCAGGATAAAAGTTTGGTGGGCTAACGATGAAATGTAAGTATCATAGCAAATGAGCGAGATTTATGAATCTTTTTGGCTCTTTTAATGTGAAAATCTTTTGTTGCACGTATTACGAAGGAGTTGTGAAATCGTTTGATTGTCTTCAAAGGAGGCACAAGGTATGATGTGGAACAACATTTGCTCCAAGTTTTCGATTTGCTTTTGCTTTGAACTTTGTACCAGATGTGGCAGTTTTGATAACTGGGTTGATTAGGGTTGCGTTTCATCTATGTTGAGTCATTCTACTAAATAAACGCTACTATACTTATACGTTTTCAGGAGATGGTGAAACAGGTTGGGCTGACCCATAAACGTTTTATTTTTTTAACTTATACTCCCTCTGTCCTGAAGTTATTGTCTGCTTTACTATCTTAAACCACATGTTTTTGCTTGTGGACAATGTTTTTAGGATGGAGGGAGTATTCATTTAAATTTTAAAAGGATTACAAAACTATATTGATATAATAATAATTTTAGTCTTTGAAATAAAACAATTATTTTTTTGTGGATTCTGAATATATTTTGGGTGAGCTTTGACCCAGGTGACCCGCTCGTTCAACATGTTTCTATTTTTGCTAATTTTCTAGAAAATCTTACACATTTGAGCCATTAGAGACAAAGTATAATCCAACCATTCAGTTTTCCTGTAAATCATTTCATTGATGCTAAACATATTTTGGATTATACAAATTTGTATACTGATTAAGGCTCAATCTGTTAAGTATGAGGAAAAATTGGTGGGGAGCAGGATAAAAGTTTGGTGGGCTAACGATGAAATGTAAGTATCATAGCAAATGAGCGAGATTTATGAATCTTTTTGGCTCTTTTAATGTGAAAATCTTTTGTTGCACGTATAACGAAGGAGTTGTGAAATCGTTTGATTGTCTTCAATGGAGGCACAAGGTATGATGTGGAACAACATTTGCTCCAAGTTTTCGATTTGCTTTTGCTTTGAACTTTGTACCAGATGTGGCAGTTTTGATAACTGGGTTGATTAGGGTTGCGTTTCATCTATGTTGAGTCAAAAGGTAAACTAGACGCATGGGATAATATATAAGGACACCAGCCTACTATTGAAATAAAAAATATAGTTTGCGAATCAAATAATCTCACGAAGACGATGCCTTCTTTGTTGGCTTGCGAATGTAAATTTACATTATTTGATGGTCAAAGTGCAGGCTGGAACATAAACCCCCGAACTCGTGCAAAGCACGAGTCCCTACTAGTTTATTTAAATTTTAGATTTAGATTTTAGATGACTTATTTTAATTTTAGTTTTTTGAAATATATCGATTTTGGATAAACTCGAGCTAAAAAGAAAACCGGGCGCCAAAACCGATAAATTTTCCACCTTCCCCATATAACATTACTGCTCTACCAGCCTACCCTTTCAAATCAAAACCTTTCCTCCTTCCCGATAGTAACATTGTGTTGTCATTTCACCCGTGACTGTGACTCCCTCCCCCTATTTCACCCCTATTTCAATTTCTTTGATTCCCGATCATAGCAAATGAGCGAGATTTATGAATCTTTTTGGCTCTTTTAATGTGAAAATCTTTTGTTGCACGTATTACGAAGGAGTTGTGAAATCGTTTGATTGTCTTCAAAGGAGGCACAAGGTATGATGTGGAACAACATTTGCTCCAAGTTTTCGATTTGCTTTTGCTTTGAACTTTGTACCAGATGTGGCAGTTTTGATAACTGGGTTGATTAGGGTTGCGTTTCATCTATGTTTAGTCATTCTACTAAATAAACGCTACTATACTTATACGTTTTCAGGAGATGGTGAAACAGGTTGGGCTGACCCATAAACGTTTTATTTTTTTAACTTATACTCCCTCTGTCCTGAAGTTATTGTCTGCTTTACTATCTTAAACCACATGTTTTTGCTTGTGGACAATGTTTTTAGGATGGAGGGAGTATTCATTTAAATTTTAAAAGGATTACAAAACTATATTGATATAATAATAATTTTAGTCTTTGAAATAAAACAATTATTTTTTTATGGGTCTGAATATATTTTGGGTGAGCTTTGACCCAGGTGACCCGCTCGTTCAACATGTTTCTATTTTTGCTAATTTTCTAGAAAATCTTACACATGTGAGCCATTAGAGACAAAGTATAATCCAACCATTCAGTTTTCCTGTAAATCATTTCATTGATGCTAAACATATTTTGGATTATACAAATTTGTATACTGATTAAGGCTCAACCTGTTAAGTATCAGGAAAAATTGGTGGGGAGCAGGATAAAAGTTTGGTGGGCTAACGATGAAATGTAAGTATCATAGCAAATGAGCGAGATTTATGAATCTTTTTGGCTCTTTTAATGTGAAAATCTTTTGTTGCACGTATAACGAAGGAGTTGTGAAATCGTTTGATTGTCTTCAATGGAGGCACAAGGTATGATGTGGAACAACATTTGCTCCAAGTTTTCGATTTGCTTTTGCTTTGAACTTTGTACCAGATGTGGCAGTTTTGATAACTGGGTTGATTAGGGTTGCGTTTCATCTATGTTGAGTCAAAAGGTAAACTAGACGCATGGGATAATATATAAGGACACCAGCCTACTATTGAAATAAAAAATATAGTTTGCGAATCAAATAATCTCACGAAGACGATGCCTTCTTTGTTGGCTTGCGAATGTAAATTTACATTATTTAATGGTCAAAGTGCAGGCTGGAACATAAACCCCCGAACTCGTGCAAAGCACGAGTCCCTACTAGTTTATTTAAATTTTAGATTTAGATTTTAGATGACTTATTTTAATTTTAGTTTTTTGAAATATATCGATTTTGGATAAACTCGAGCTAAAAAGAAAACCGGGCGCCAAAACCGATAAATTTTCCACCTTCCCCATATAACATTACTGCTCTACCAGCCTACCCTTTCAAATCAAAACCTTTCCTCCTTCCCGATAGTAACATTGTGTTGTCATTTCACCCGTGACTGTGACTCCCTCCCCCTATTTCACCCCTATTTCAATTTCTTTGATTCCCGATCATAGCAAATGAGCGAGATTTATGAATCTTTTTGGCTCTTTTAATGTGAAAATCTTTTGTTGCACGTATTACGAAGGAGTTGTGAAATCGTTTGATTGTCTTCAAAGGAGGCACAAGGTATGATGTGGAACAACATTTGCTCCAAGTTTTCGATTTGCTTTTGCTTTGAACTTTGTACCAGATGTGGCAGTTTTGATAACTGGGTTGATTAGGGTTGCGTTTCATCTATGTTTAGTCATTCTACTAAATAAACGCTACTATACTTATACGTTTTCAGGAGATGGTGAAACAGGTTGGGCTGACCCATAAACGTTTTATTTTTTTAACTTATACTCCCTCTGTCCTGAAGTTATTGTCTGCTTTACTATCTTAAACCACATGTTTTTGCTTGTAGACAATGTTTTTAGGATAGAGGGAGTATTCATTAAAATTTTAAAAGGATTAAAAAACTATATTGATATAATAATAATTTTAGTCTTTGAAATAAAACAATTATTTTTTTGTGGATTCTGAATATATTTTGGGTGAGCTTTGACCCAGGTGACCCGCTCGTTCAACATGTTTCTATTTTTGCTAATTTTCTAGAAAATCTTACACATTTGAGCCATTAGAGACAAAGTATAATCCAACCATTCAGTTTTCCTGTAAATCATTTCATTGATGCTAAACATATTTTGGATTATACAAATTTGTATACTGATTAAGGCTCAATATGTTAAGTATGAGGAAACATTGGTGGGGAGCAGGATAAAAGTTTGGTGGGCTAACGATGAAATGTAAGTATCATAGCAAATGAGCGAGATTTATGAATCTTTTTGGCTCTTTTAATGTGAAAATCTTTTGTTGCACGTATAACGAAGGAGTTGTGAAATCGTTTGATTGTCTTCAATGGAGGCACAAGGTATGATGTGGAACAACATTTGCTCCAAGTTTTCGATTTGCTTTTGCTTTGAACTTTGTACCAGATGTGGCAGTTTTGATAACTGGGTTGATTAGGGTTGCGTTTCATCTATGTTGAGTCAAAAGGTAAACTAGACGCATGGGATAATATATAAGGACACCAGCCTACTATTGAAATAAAAAATATAGTTTGCGAATCAAATAATCTCACGAAGACGATGCCTTCTTTGTTGGCTTGCGAATGTAAATTTACATTATTTGATGGTCAAAGTGCAGGCTGGAACATAAACCCCCGAACTCGTGCAAAGCACGAGTCCCTACTAGTTTATTTAAATTTTAGATTTAGATTTTAGATGACTTATTTTAATTTTAGTTTTTTGAAATATATCGATTTTGGATAAACTCGAGCTAAAAAGAAAACCGGGCGCCAAAACCGATAAATTTTCCACCTTCCCCATATAACATTACTGCTCTACCAGCCTACCCTTTCAAATCAAAACCTTTCCTCCTTCCCGATAGTAACATTGTGTTGTCATTTCACCCGTGACTGTGACTCCCTCCCCCTATTTCACCCCTATTTCAATTTCTTTGATTCCCGATCATAGCAAATGAGCGAGATTTATGAATCTTTTTGGCTCTTTTAATGTGAAAATCTTTTGTTGCACGTATTACGAAGGAGTTGTGAAATCGTTTGATTGTCTTCAAAGGAGGCACAAGGTATGATGTGGAACAACATTTGCTCCAAGTTTTCGATTTGCTTTTGCTTTGAACTTTGTACCAGATGTGGCAGTTTTGATAACTGGGTTGATTAGGGTTGCGTTTCATCTATGTTGAGTCATTCTACTAAATAAACGCTACTATACTTATACGTTTTCAGGAGATGGTGAAACAGGTTGGGCTGACCCATAAACGTTTTATTTTTTTAACTTATACTCCCTCTGTCCTGAAGTTATTGTCTGCTTTACTATCTTAAACCACATGTTTTTGCTTGTGGACAATGTTTTTAGGATGGAGGGAGTATTCATTTAAATTTTAAAAGGATTACAAAACTATATTGATATAATAATAATTTTAGTCTTTGAAATAAAACAATTATTTTTTTTGTGGATTCTGAATATATTTTGGGTGAGCTTTGACCCAGGTGACCCGCTCGTTCAACATGTTTCTATTTTTGCTAATTTTCTAGAAAATCTTACACATTTGAGCCATTAGAGACAAAGTATAATCCAACCATTCAGTTTTCCTGAAAATCATTTCATTGATGCTAAACATATTTTGGATTATACAAATTTGTATACTGATTAAGGCTCAATCTGTTAAGTATGAGGAAAAATTGGTGGGGAGCAGGATAAAAGTTTGGTGGGCTAACGATGAAATGTAAGTATCATAGCAAATGAGCGAGATTTATGAATCTTTTTGGCTCTTTTAATGTGAAAATCTTTTGTTGCACGTATTACGAAGGAGTTGTGAAATCGTTTGATTGTCTTCAATGGAGGCACAAGGTATGATGTGGAACAACATTTGCTCCAAGTTTTCGATTTGCTTTTGCTTTGAACTTTGTACCAGATGTGGCAGTTTTGATAACTGGGTTGATTAGGGTTGCGTTTCATCTATGTTGAGTCAAAAGGTAAACTAGACGCATGGGATAATATATAAGGACACCAGCCTACTATTGAAATAAAAAATATAGTTTGCGAATCAAATAATCTCACGAAGACGATGCCTTCTTTGTTGGCTTGCGAATGTAAATTTACATTATTTAATGGTCAAAGTGCAGGCTGGAACATAAACCCCCGAACTCGTGCAAAGCACGAGTCCCTACTAGTTTATTTAAATTTTAGATTTAGATTTTAGATGACTTATTTTAATTTTAGTTTTTTGAAATATATCGATTTTGGATAAACTCGAGCTAAAAAGAAAACCGGGCGCCAAAACCGATAAATTTTCCACCTTCCCCATATAACATTACTGCTCTACCAGCCTACCCTTTCAAGTCAAAACCTTTCCTCCTTCCCGATAGTAACATTGTGTTGTCATTTCGCCGTGACTGTGACTCCCTCCCCCTATTTCACCCCTATTTCAATTTCTTTGATTCCCGATCATAGCAAATGAGCGAGATTTATGAATCTTTTTAGCTCTTTTAATGTGAAAATCTTTTGTTGCACGTATTACGAAGGAGTTGTGAAATCGTTTGATTGTCTTCAAAGGAGGCACAAGGTATGATGTGGAACAACATTTGCTCCAAGTTTTCGATTTGCTTTTGCTTTGAACTTTGTACCAGATGTGGCAGTTTTGATAACTGGGTTGATTAGGGTTGCGTTTCATCTATGTTTAGTCATTCTACTAAATAAACGCTACTATACTTATACGTTTTCAGGAGATGGTGAAACAGGTTGGGCTGACCCATAAACGTTTTATTTTTTTAACTTATACTCCCTCTGTCCTGAAGTTATTGTCTGCTTTACTATCTTAAACCACATGTTTTTGCTTGTGGACAATGTTTTTAGGATAGAGGGAGTATTCATTTAAATTTTAAAAGGATTACAAAACTATATTGATATAATAATAATTTTAGTCTTTGAAATAAAACAATTATTTTTTTAGTGGATTCTGAATATATTTTGGGTGAGCTTTGACCCAGGTGACCCGCTCGTTCAACATGTTTCTATTTTTGCTAATTTTCTAGAAAATCTTACACATTTGAGCCATTAGAGACAAAGTATAATCCAACCATTCAGTTTTCCTGTAAATCATTTCATTGATGCTAAACATATTTTGGATTATACAAATTTGTATACTGATTAAGGCTCAATCTGTTAAGTATGAGGAAAAATTGGTGGGGAGCAGGATAAAAGTTTGGTGGGCTAACGATGAAATGTAAGTATCATAGCAAATGAGCGAGATTTATGAATCTTTTTGGCTCTTTTAATGTGAAAATCTTTTGTTGCACGTATAACGAAGGAGTTGTGAAATCGTTTGATTGTCTTCAATGGAGGCACAAGGTATGATGTGGAACAACATTTGCTCCAAGTTTTCGATTTGCTTTTGCTTTGAACTTTGTACCAGATGTGGCAGTTTTGATAACTGGGTTGATTAGGGTTGCGTTTCATCTATGTTGAGTCAAAAGGTAAACTAGACGCATGGGATAATATATAAGGACACCAGCCTACTATTGAAATAAAAAATATAGTTTGCGAATCAAATAATCTCACGAAGACGATGCCTTCTTTGTTGGCTTGCGAATGTAAATTTACATTATTTGATGGTCAAAGTGCAGGCTGGAACATAAACCCCCGAACTCGTGCAAAGCACGAGTCCCTACTAGTTTATTTAAATTTTAGATTTAGATTTTAGATGACTTATTTTAATTTTAGTTTTTTGAAATATATCGATTTTGGATAAACTCGAGCTAAAAAGAAAACCGGGCGCCAAAACCGATAAATTTTCCACCTTCCCCATATAACATTACTGCTCTACCAGCCTACCCTTTCAAATCAAAACCTTTCCTCCTTCCCGATAGTAACATTGTGTTGTCATTTCACCCGTGACTGTGACTCCCTCCCCCTATTTCACCCCTATTTCAATTTCTTTGATTCCCGATCATAGCAAATGAGCGAGATTTATGAATCTTTTTAGCTCTTTTAATGTGAAAATCTTTTGTTGCACGTATTACGAAGGAGTTGTGAAATCGTTTGATTGTCTTCAAAGGAGGCACAAGGTATGATGTGGAACAACATTTGCTCCAAGTTTTCGATTTGCTTTTGCTTTGAACTTTGTACCAGATGTGGCAGTTTTGATAACTGGGTTGATTAGGGTTGCGTTTCATCTATGTTGAGTCATTCTACTAAATAAACGCTACTATACTTATACGTTTTCAGGAGATGGTGAAACAGGTTGGGCTGACCCATAAACGTTTTATTTTTTTAACTTATACTCCCTCTGTCCTGAAGTTATTGTCTGCTTTACTATCTTAAACCACATGTTTTTGCTTGTGGACAATGTTTTTAGGATGGAGGGAGTATTCATTTAAATTTTAAAAGGATTACAAAACTATATTGATATAATAATAATTTTAGTCTTTGAAATAAAACAATTATTTTTTTATGGATTCTGAATATATTTTGGGTGAGCTTTGACCCAGGTGACCCGCTCGTTCAACATGTTTCTATTTTTGCTAATTTTCTAGAAAATCTTACACATTTGAGCCATTAGAGACAAAGTATAATCCAACCATTCAATTTTCCTGAAAATCATTTCATTCATGCTAAACATATTTTGGATTATACAAATTTGTATACTGATTAAGGCTCAATCTGTTAAGTATAAGGAAAATTGGTGGGGAGCAGGATAAAAGTTTGGTGGGCTAACGATGAAATGTAAGTATCATAGCAAATGAGCGAGATTTATGAGTCTTTTTGGCTCTTTTAATGTGAAAATATACGAAGGAGTTGTGAAATCGT
>CAJVGC010000590.1:51380918-51391748 GCA_910822075.1 Senecio squalidus | reverse complement strand
ATCTGGCAAGAGGTGCTGCGCACCGTGCATTTTATCAGATTTTATCTGATTTTTGTTTTTACGTTTTTGCTTCGTTGGACCTTTTTGTTAACCGAAAGTTCTTAGTTATGATACGCTGTGAACTTAGGAAAGTTCATTAGGTGTTTTCTTGGTATTAGGACTTATATAATTTGATTCCGAAGTTGTTTTATGATTCCGATCCCGATCCGCGCTTAAAGGCTTAAAATAGAGTAACTTTCGTTTAAGAGTTTTGCGTGAGATACAACGAGCTTAGCTTAAGAGTTATGTCTACGTAACCACATAGCACATAAAAATTAGTCATATCGGGCATCAAAATAAACACTTAGAGGTTATAAGTTAGCGTTCTCGACCTTAGTTTAGACGGTTGTCACATATATGTGTAATTTTGTATTATATTTATTTATTCAATTATAACAAACTTTAAAAAAACAAGTTTTGATATTCATCAAAATATATGTTGTTTAGGGACTGTGCATCAAATTCTTTGTTTTTGTGCAGTAAATATTCAAATTTGATCCACAACGATAAACTACCCATTTTATGATTTACAACAAAACTTCGTTTTTTAAAGTTTGAGATATGGTTAAAATGAACGATAATCCAAAATATCTAACGTTATAAATTATTTTTTAATTTTTTTTTTACTTATTTTACCTTAAGGTTTGTTTTACAAGAACTAACCTATATATATATATATATATATATATATATATATATATATATATATATATATATATATATATATATATATATATATATTAAAATACGTAAATTTTTCGGTCAAAAAGGTTGACTTTTTTAATATACAACATATTTCAACGAAACTTATACCGAAGTGTAGCTAAAAATATAAGGATTGCAGATATATATTTAAATTTTTATAGAAGTTTTTTAATTGAAAGTTATCAAAGAAATATATAAAAACTTAATTAATTAATTCATTTATAGAAGAATTATATTATTAAAATAGTGCTTGATTGGTTGGATTTGAAGATCGGCATACCGACCTAGTTCACCACAGTTATTTCATTTTCTATTATCATATTCATTTTTTTTTTCACAAACGGATTGGCTTATACTCTCACTGAAAGTAGTCTTAGCGGGTGTTTGTTTGAGCTAAGGGCCTATGACTTATTGAGTTTCGACTTATGTTTCATAAGCCCTAATTTTATAGCTTATATAAGGGATTATAAGCCCTTACAGAAGTCAAAACTCAATAAACTCATAAGCTCTTATATAAGCTCAAACAAACACCCCCTTATATCCATCTCCCCAATGAATATGTCTTGAGCACTTAATAAAAGTATTTTGATCATTTGATTTTTGTTCTTGTATATATTTGCTCATGGCTTTCTAACCGGCCTTACACTATTCTTTGAGAAAGTGTCACATACCGGCCTAGATTCATTTTCTCTTTGATTCTAGTGTGAATGTGAATGTGAATAAACTTTACAAATATTTACGTGGTATCACTTCCTCCGTAGCTCAGTGGTAAAGGGGCCGGTTGCTTGGCTGCTCGGACAAAGCGTGTTGTCAATAAAAAGAAATGACCTATTTGAGATAGCAATACGAGTAGGGTGCTACCCGGGTAGTGTTGGTCCTTAATATCGACCACTTAAAGTACTAATTCGACTGAAATCTGTTTCTTTTGTTATACAAGTCACCCATTGAATTTAGCTATTTGTGTCTATATAAATGTATTGATATTGATATGACACTTAGTTTAACAATATAAAAATATAATAGCATTGTGAAAATCTATCTAGTTTTTCAAACAAAAAGGAAAAGGAAAAGGAAAAGGAAAAGCAAAGATAAGAATAGATGATGCATAAACTGACAATTTACAACCTAAAAGAAAGTTGGATGAATACTAAAGTTGCCAATTTATGGATATGATGACACAGATACACATGATACATATCACCACATCCTTTTCCAATAACTTTCCCTTAACATTCTCTATTCAAACTTATAAAGGTCTAAAATGACTTGAACCTTTCATGATATTCTTCTTGTTAACCGTCACTAACAATTAGGTCCTTGAAGAAATCATCAACGACGCACTCTTGAGCAGAATCATACCCATTTAAACGCCTCCTTAGATAACGTAGATCCCTTTTTTCTTTAGACGTTTGGTCCTATCAAATATTCAAAAAATTACAAATATAAGGCACTTGACGCACCCATAGAGGTGGCAAGATGGGTGGGTCAGACAGGTTCAAACGGGTCATTATTTTTGTTTAATATAATTACTTTGATAACTATATATTAAAATAAATTCTTTAGGAGTTTGTATGCTAAACTCATTTTGAGGTGTTCCCCTCTTAGCTTTTTTTTATTTAACTGGTTTGAGATATAACACATTCCAAATAGACCGCATTAATATATAGATGGTGCCGAACCGCGACCTCTATGCACCAAGAAGTGAAAGGGATTAAGGACTTACATAACTGTCTTTCAGCAGCAATATGTCAACCAGGTATTGCAACCACAGCACGTTAGTCTTGGGGAAACTGTATGGTCAAAGAAAAGGGTATGCATTTTACGGCTGTTAATGACGTCCCTAAAATATCATCATACCTATAAAGAATTACTATATTCGTTACTAATAATCATACCTTCCTTCCCAAGAATCTTCTGTCTCATCTTTCATTTTCCGGTAAGTATCATACTGCACATTATACGGAAAAAAAAAATTTAGAAGAAGTTTAGCTAGATTAGAGAAAGTATGATGGGAACAGGTTCAAGATGAAATGGATCATTTTTGTTACAGGATGGGCTGACCATGACTCTTTTTCGGTCCATTTTCTAATATATATTAAATATATAACTATTGTGTTGGTCATGATTAGATAAACATATTATTGTAACTTTTCTTCTTTGAATAAAAACGATTTAGAAGGTTGTATGCATTAATAATAAGACTTTGGGTGACTTTCAACCCATTTGACTTTTCTCCTTTTAACTAACCGTGTTACAGTTGACCCGTTTGAGATAGAACACAGCCCAAATTGCCACATTTAAAAGTGACAGGTGGAAATTGCCCCAGTCTATATCACACTTGTTTTCACACACGTTACCTGTATATCTCCTTCCGGACCTTTGAAGATTTCTGGGTCCGCGGATAAATCGAGAAAAAGAATATCTTCGCCTGTCAACAAGATATATAAATCAGATAGAGCAGCACATCTTTTGGATTATATGATATGACATAAAAGTGTACCTGTATTGATCCTGGAGAGTGTAAAATCGATGATGGACGCCCACAAGCCATATGTCTTGACATTCATTTTCTTCCCATCAAGAATGAATTCCAATGTATCGACACCTTTACTACTCAACAGGATATTCCCCCTAAATTTGTGTAAACAATTAACAAACAGTCAACAACAGTAAACCGATTTTGGAGTAAAACTGTAAACAGGGATATAAATGTTACTAAACCAGTGCAAATCCCTGTGTTCAAACTCGAAAGCAGCTTCTGCCACAGCCAAACCAAGAGTAACCTGAATAATACGTGATGCATTTACCCATTAGAATAAAAATAGTCTGTTTATTTGATTATCGGTATTGCATGTTTGGTTAAACATATACTGCTTCTGTTTTAGTAAACCAAAATCACCTATTCACCTCTTCTTAAGATATTTGTAGTTTATTTCATAAAGCGTCTCTTTTTCGAATAAATATATCCTATTTGGTCAGTTATCTATTTATTAATATAATAATCAGAGGATTTGTCAACACTCAAAAATTATATTATCACAATACGAACATACTTGAAATAGCAAACTTCGTGCTTCGTTGAAGCTTTGAAAAACAAACTTCTCCAGATCCTCCCCGCCGTGTTCTTGAACAAACACAAGAAAACGCTGAGAGGTAAAATGCATTAAGATTGTCAGAACTGAAGCAGCAGCAACCAGAAAAATAGGTTTTAAAAAATAGTAAAATGAATCTTCATAATCTACAACCTGCTTCTCAGAAAACTCGTTAGGATGATCATTCTGTGAGCTGTGCTTCTCGTCCCATTGTTCCCATGATCTTATCATGGCATCATCATAAGCACCATCACAAACCCTTAAGCTGCCGAAAGGGACAGACAATCAAGATATCAACATTATGTTAAACATACAAGTTTTTTTTTAAACAAAACCACGATATAAGTATAACATTTACTAAATGTAGACTATTCCAGACAGCATATTACATTTACTGAATTAATTATTTAAAAGCAGTAAAGTTGAAAGAATTATTCTAAACAATATGTTAAACTGCAGAAAGGGACACCGTCTCAAACTGTATCATCTGAAGCATTCTCTCAACTTCTCTCCTTTGTAACCCGTAAAGTTGAAGAGACAGGGGAAAAATACTATTTAAATAAAAGATCCATTAAATCAATAGAATCTATAGATAAAACAAATAGAAAATCATTTTGTATAAATTCATCCCGAGAAGTTGGACTGTATGTATAAAGATTAACAGATTTGTGACTTGTGACCATACACAAACTCTCACGTCCTGAACATGCAATGCATTTGACTTCACGTTTTTCAATAACAATGAAAATTATAACATATATCTAGTCTCGGCTGAGGTCGGGATTTAGAAAAATGTTCAACTGCAAACTACTTGAAATGAAATTGAAAAAAGTGCCAAAAAATGAAATGAGGATGTCCCTGTTTCCATCAATGTACAAAGGAATGCATACCTTAGCGTATGTATGAATGTATGACAAACGTTATGATTATGATGATTGTCATTTCCTCTTAATTTATTGAGGTTGATCCTCAAGTAATTCTTCAGCGTTCTATAGCACAATAAATAGCACATTTATAAGTTATTATCATTCAAACAAAAAACAGCACACTTTTAACTATCCCAATATAGCCTTGTTTACAGTTTCTTGCTACATCGCTTTAACTCTTACACCTTATTTGAGTAAAGGATCTACGGCTCTAAACTCCGAAACTAACAAGCGAAAAAATGGAAAGTACCTTTTGAATTTCCCCATTCACTTTTGAGTCACCATCAAATGGAACAACTTTGCAAACAATTTTGCCAGCGATGAACACTTCTCCGTATGTACCTTCACCTACCTTGGCAATGCTTTGGAGGTCACTGCATTCATACGAGATATATAGTATGTTCAAATAAAAAAGAAAGAAGAACACTATAGTATAAACGAAAACCAACCAATACTCCGATAACACATCTGCAAATGTTAATGGAGAAGACTGCCCACAAACTGCTAACAATGCCGATAATGGATCCCATGGTAACGTATCCAGTAAAGACTTCCGTGATGATAGAGAGAGATTACGAATTGAAAATTCAATATCTTGAGAACCATCCTTTTCACCAGCTGTCTCTATTTCTTCAATTCTATTTGTCGAACAAGTATATCTACTAATATTAGATTTGATATTTGTATTGGCTTTGGAAGATGCTTGTGAAGAAGTTTTTAAGCTTGTGAAATCCAAAACACCGCCATAAATAGAATCACTTGATAGCCCTGGAGTTTCCAAGATGTTGGAAAGTGAGGCAGAGGGGCCACAACTTCGATTTTGATTCACTGAAATCAACCACTTTTTCAACATGGTTGATATATGCGATGCAGGAATATAATGTTCGTTGCCCATAACCCAGGTCTTCTTTAGGGGTGAGGGGCTTTCCTCTAATAACTCAAAAGCGTCAACCTCCTGAAAGTAAGCGCGCTCCTTATCATAGTTCTGAGGTGGAACACCTTTCAACTGCAACTCAAAAATCAGTTAAAATCGAAATTGAAGTTGAATACTTGTTATAAACGAAAAAATGAAAAAAGAGTAGTAACAGAATCATATATATACTTTAGTAGCAAGGGGAGGTTTTTGTTTTCCGAGCTTCTTGTCCTTTTTAGGACCATATTCTACACCCGTAGGAACCGCAATACTTGTCCTTCCTCTGGAAATTAAATATCCATTTAACAACATATAATAGCTGAATATTAAAAATGCACATTTCCATAAATAAGAAAAACCTGGTGAAAAGTGAACGGTTCCAACTGACCCTCTTCCCGGGAGCGAAACTGAAGCGATTCTTTTGAGGACAACTCACCTGTTTCCTATTGGATTATTAAATAGAAAAGGTTATATATAAGTATCCTAAAATGTTTTAATATAATAAAAGTTTGATTTTGAAGATGGGAAACTAACACGCTTTCTATTTGGGGGTTTTTGCGTCGGTAAACGACTGCGGCGGAGTGTTGTTGCTGAATTTGATCATCAGTTGCTACGAGTTGTGACCAGAAATCAACACCCTTTTCATCACCTAAAGTAAGAAGAAGCAAAGTATTTTTCAGTAAAATCAAAAGTAATAAGAGAGGGATGGGATTTGTGAATACCTGGACGGGAAGCCATAGATAAGAGTGCCAAAAGTTTGAATTCAGATTTTCAAAGGGGTGATGGGCGGGAAGTACTTAAACACTCAAACCCAAGTTGCATTTTTTTTTTCAAACTGAATACACAAAAATGGTATAAATAAAATAAAAATTTAATAAAATTTATTATAAACCATACTAGACCTTATACATGTGTCTGAATAGAAATAAAAACATTTCAAATTATACTCACAAAAAGACAAAAAAGAGAAATGTTATCACAAAATTTTACTAATAACAATATTTAACATACGATTCAAAATGTCATTGAGGTTAATAGATATAGAATTTTTGATTGAAATTTAGAGGTAGTGGATGGATGTAAAAACTGGAATTATTTAGTAGTTGTCTGAATAGAGACAAAAATGTATTATACTATTAAACTTTGTGAAATGAAAAGGTTAAATTGATTTGATAAATTATTTATAACAAAGTTATAAAAAAATTACATTATGTTTTCTATAATAAATAGGCCTAAGCAGAAACGGGTCCCGAATATCCGGCTCGACCCGATTAATAGGTTTCGAGTTTTCGGTTTATATACTAAAAGTTAATAGTAGTATGTTGGGATTAGAACTTAATTAAAATAGTTTTAGTTTCATTAATACTGCTTCTAACTACTGATAGTAATGTATGTTCATTAATGCGGACTGAAGATAGTTAATGTTGAAGATCATAATGTTGAAGACATACAAGTTACTACAGAAGACAAGTTAATACTACAGTTGAAGATTAATACTGAAGACATTCATTACTACTGCTTCTCATTAATGTTGTTGCTTCAACATAGTTATTGCGGAACTGTGTTAATACTGTAACACTTGCCATGCAAGTTTAGAATAGAATAACAATTGTAGTTAGATTGTGTTTCTATTATTGATAGATGTAGTTTCCTAGTTTATCTAGGTTAGCCTCAAGGTCTATATATAGATCCTTGTATTTGATAAAGAAACACGTTGTATTGATAATTATTATTAATCAATTGAGGCTTATAATTCGGCAATTTATTGTTCATCATTGTTCATACTTTAACAATATTATTTGTTTGAATAACTTGTTAATATCAAAGTATTCATATATGCTGCTGAACTTCTTTGATAGATCACGATCTAACAAACAAGGTTTAGGTTTATACAAACGTATTTGATCCTGACAAGTGGTATCAGAGCACATGAGGTGCTTTAGATCCATTGATCAACAAGTTCAAGAAGTCTCATACGGAAGAATTAAATTTACAACATGTCTGACGTTCTTGTCAACAAGGTTCCAGTTCTCAACAGTAATGATTTCGATTTATGGAATCTACGCATCAAGTAGCATATTCTGCTATCCGACTACACGGTTTGGGATGTGATCATCAATGGGAACAAAGCAGTTGAAAACCTTGCAGCTGATGGTCATCCTGGTCAAGTTATTCGTCCTCTAACTGACAATGAAAGAAGAGAAAAGCTAACCGAGATCAAAGCTTTAAGTCTTCTTCTTATTGCAATTCCAAACGAGTACCAGTCACAATTTGAAGGGTACACAGATGCTAAAGCCCTATGGGAAGCCTTGGAGAAAAGGTTTAGTGGAACAAAGAACACTAACAAGAACAAGAAGGCTCTACTCAAACAAGAGTATGAGAATTTCAAAGCCTTGAAAGGAAGAACGAATGACCCAGACATTCGATAGGTACAAGAAGCTCACACGAGAACTTGCAAGTGTTGGAGTAAGTATTGATAAGGATGATATCAATCGTAACTTCATCAGATCTCTTGGTGAAGAATGGGTTATCTATACAGTCACCTACAGACAGGGAGATGTATTGGAGGAGATGGAGCTGGATGATCTTTACAACGATCGCAGAGTGTTTAAAGCAGAAGTAGAAGCAAAGAAGCAAAGTAGCAGCAGCAATAGTATTAACAACTTTAATACTGCTCTTATCACTTCATATGCTAGAACAACTCAACAGGAAGATGGAGAAGAATTAAATTTTGAAGCCTTCATCTCACAAAGTTCATGCCTTACCAATGAAGACTTGAAGCAGATCCATCAAGATGATTGGGATGAGATAGATCTAAAGTGGCAGATGGCCATGCTATCTTTAAGGGCAAGAAGATTTGTCCAGCGTACAGGGAGAAGATTCAATCCCAGAACCAATGATCGTGTTACCTTTGATAAAAGTAAGGTAAAGTGTTATGACTGCGGAGAGCCATGACACTTTGCCAGGGAGTGCAAGAACAAACCAAAGGGAAACAATTCTAGGAACATTCACGACAATACATCCTCAACCTTAGTTACACAGGATGTATTCGGGTATGATTGGTCAGATATGGCAGAAGAAATCAGTCAAAACAGGGCTCTCATGGCAGAGATTATTGAAGACACACTTGTTTCTGCTGAGACAGTTAATCTTGTTCACCATGCATGCATTAATAATGTTTGTGTTGACCAAGTTTCTACTGACGTTGTTGAAGATATTTTTGGCTATGATTGGGATGAAGACACTCCAACAACAACTGAAGCATCAAATCTCATGCAATCTCTCATGGCCATATATTCCACCTCTAAGGAAGCAGCTGAGGTAAATGCTAAACTTTGTTCTAATGAGTGTAAAGAAATAGCGTCTAACTATAGAAGTCATAATCAATTACTATGTGATTCTGTTAAAACTTTAGAAGAACAAAGAGGTCAGCTGCTAGGGGGATAGAAAATCTAGAAAACCAAATTAAATCTTACAAAATTAACGAGTCAAGTTATGATGAAAAGATTAAATTGGTAGAATGGCAAAGAGATGACCTACTAGTTAAAATTACTAATGTTAGGGAAGAAATTAAACGCTTACTGGAGGAAAAAGATAAGGTTGCATTAAATGTAGGGAAATTAGAACATGCTTCTAAATCTGTCAATGACTTAATTAACCAACAAATCCATGGAAAAATCAAATCATGATTAGGTTATAAGGAAGTACCCCCACCATTTAATCACAATTATATCCCTCCAACTTTAGAAGCCCCTAGAATTCCAATCACCCAGACACCTCCTAAAGAATCATTCAAAGTTGATCTTATCAACTATGATGAAGTTCTGATAGAGGATGTCGATGAAGAAAGTGACTTAGAGGTAGAAGAACAAGTGTCCAAACTAGTAGAAGTTAAACAACCACATTCACAAAATCCAGTGTCAAAAGAACCCATTAAAAATAAGGATTGTGAATGCAAGTGTTGAAAAAATTCACTGATGGTCAAAGAGAAAAGATTAAATCTTGGGTTCACATAGGAACAAGAGGAAATCAACGTAATCAAAATCAGTTGAAAACTCAAAAGGGTCAAAATCCTAAGAAACAAGTTAAATCATGCTTTATATGTGGCAAATCTAATCACTATGCCAAAATATGTTATTACAACCCTGAAAACCAAAAGAAAGTGGCACAAAAACAGCACAGGGGGTTGGGGTATACAGGCAAGGTTGACCATCAAGTTAAGCAAACCAAATCATCACTTGTAAGAAAACCTGTTTTGAACAGTAGTAATGGAGTTCCTACAGCAAAGAAGAACTATTAATATTGCCTCAAGCAGCAACAATATTAACAAAAAGAATTTCAAAATCAGTAGAAACAAGATTAATACTGCTAAACAACCTTTTGTTAAAACTGCAAATATTAATACTGTCAAGAATAATAGTGTTAATATTGCTCGTTTTAATACTGCTAAACGAAACAGTGTTAATACTGCAGGTGTTAATACTGCAAAAAGTAACTATGTTACTGCTTCAAGTGTTAATACTGCACATCCAAAGAGTGTTAAAACAGTACATGTTCCTACTGTTAAAACAAAGAATGTTAATACTGCTAAAGTTCAAAAAGCTAAAATCTTTAAACAAGTATGGCAACCAAAGGTCAAAGTAACTCAACCACCTACTCCACCTGATTTCACAAACTTAGTTCAGAAGAAGGTGAGTTACTTTGATGAGATGGGCAAACCCAAGTCAACTTTGGCTTGGGTCCCTACCAGAAACTAACTTTCGTGTTTATGTGCAGGTTCAACCAACAAGCGATATTGAGAGAAATTGGTTGCTTGCCTTCGGGACTTTCAAAAGTTCAATGGAGGTTATGTTGCCTTTGGAGGTAATCCAAAAGGAGGAAAGATTTCTAGAAAGGGAACTGTTAGCAATGGGAGAATCCACTTCAAAGATGTCTTCTATGTGCAACAGTTACAGTACAACTTGTTGAGTGTCTCTCAAGTATGTGATGAGAAGCACACAACCATCTTCACTCCATCTCAATGCATCATCATGAAGCCTGGATATGTTATTGATGAAAGCATGGTCCTGCTCAGGACACCCAGAAAAGACAATGTCTATTGCTTTGACATGTCCAAGGTACAACCGAATGCAGCTAAAGCATGCTTTGTCCCCCA
>CAJVGC010000590.1:51279497-51380818 GCA_910822075.1 Senecio squalidus | reverse complement strand
TCAGAATCAAATAGCCATCTAATTATGCCCAAGTGCGGCTGACGTTCTCTGATAAAAAACTTTCTGATCAGTGGTGTTGCTTCTTTGGATCGAGCTTTCGAAACCACCCTTGGCGTCTTCTAGGCTCGGTTTCGTAATGCTTTCTCCTTCTTCTTCGATGTTTGCTTCCTCTGTGCTTGCTGGTGATTGAAAGACATATTCTCCGTCATCTTCAAATAACCAAGTATCATCGGTGCTTTCCCTAAGCTCTTGTTCTTGATTTTCTCCACCTTGTTTTTGCTGCTGTGGTTGCTCCCCCTGATCTGCAGAAGGATAAGTAATCAATCCTCGAGATGTAGAGGCAATCTGCTCTCTTTGGCGTGCAGCATCTTGATCATCATCGGGATCATCTCTTCGTTGTCTGACTGCAGATGTTTTGCACGATTCCTCCCCCTGAGCAGATGAACGCTTCGAGAGCAGTTGAACTTGGGCTTCAAGAGAGGAAATGCGAAGTGATTTTGCAGCGTCAGACTGCAAAAGAGTGGCAACCTGTGAAGAAAGCTGCAAAACAAGAGAATGTAAGTCATTAAGAGTAGGGGTGGGGTGTGCAGTCTCCGCGGCCCTTTTCTTGTGTGGGCGCTCAGTTGTTGTAGACGACCCAGACTCTTCACCGCCAGTAAAGGGGCGTTTCCCCACGTTGGATTGGGGAAACGAAGAAGTAACTTCGTTGGCATCAAGATTTAGCTCCTCAGTAGCCGCATCATTAACCTGAGTAGGAGAAGCACCAGCTTCAGTATGAGGAGCAGGAGAAGGAACTATCACCTCGGTAGCAATAGACTGATGACTCCCAGGTGGAGTAAGAGGTGGCTGCTCGGTAATAACAGAGAGCGGTGGACTCTCATGATAATTGTCAATATCCCTGTATGTAGTATCGCTCGAGGTGGAGTCCACAGCGACAGGAATCTTGGCCTTGCGCTTTATCCGAGACTTTGGCTTGCTAGGTGCGGGAGGAACATTAGTCTCAGTATTCTCTGTCCGCGGTTCCCCGTCTAAAGCATCTGCTTCCCCATCCACATCGTTATCACGAAAATTCAGATTGACAATCGCCCCGAAGAGTGGGGTATCCTCATCTTGAGCCTCCCCGGGCTTGGCTGAGTGAATCGTAAGACAGGTTTTGAATAACTTAGGCCCACCGATCTGTTGTACTCGGTCAAAAGCATTCTGAGGAAGCTCAGGAAGGAAGTGCCTGAGAATGATCATAATAAAACGGGGATACACCATAAGTTCTTGTGGTTTGATCAGATCATTTTGTATCGTTTGAAAAACATACTCCGCCACCGGGTATGGTCTGTTCAGAACCAAACTTAGCAGCATGGAGAGAAGCTTATTGACGATCTTATCGTGAGCGGTTTTAGAATGTTTGAAAACCGTGACGAACACATGTACCGAATACCGCCATGGTCCGAAGAATTTACCCTTAGCAAACGTCGTAGTGGTGGTGAAGACAGGCCCGACATAGCCCAGTAATGGCAATTTGCGGGCTAGAAATCTTGGACCGAAAGAAGACGGTGCATGTTCTCTGGAAGCACTTCCAAGGCGAAATATCTGACGAAAGTAGTGCTACTGAAAATAATTTCACGACCATTTACCACTGTGCGCAAGCCATCTTTGATTTTATTTGAGTCCGGAAGTGGGAGATCTATGTGAGTAAGATTGCGGAGAAACTCAGCGACCAACGGAACATTGATGGGTAGATCTTCGCTTAGGATATAAGACATCCTAGAGTGTTGAAGGAATAAGATCATTTCTCGGAAACGAATTGAAGAAGCCTCGTTAAGTGCAAAGCTAATAGCCTGATTATGCCTCTTGTCAAAGACCTTTGCCATCTGTAAAATCTGCGAAAACGAACACGTTAGATGTGATAGTCACGAACATGTATGCCGAACATTAGAGTTGACGAGCATGCATGTTCGTGGAACACATAGGCATGTAATTCAGGTTGAGTACGAACATGTGTGGGACGAACAAGGTGTTCGTGTAAAACAATAAGCATGGGGACGAACAAGTTGTTCGTCTAGAAGTCACACATGAGGACGAACAAGGTGTTCGTATAGAGGTCACACATTAGGACGAAGAAGTTGTTCGTCTAGACACACCCATAGGGACGAAGAAGTTCTTCGTCAGAGACTCAAGCAGTGGGACGAACAATTTCTTCGTCAGAGACTCAAGTATGGGGACGAACAAGCTGTTCGTAAGAGACTCATGCATGAGGACGAACAAGTTGTTCGTCCAACATGGCGAAGAAGATGTTCGTCTAAGATCACGAAGATGGGGACGAACAAGTTGTTCGTCCAATGCACAGCAAGGGTGTTCGCCTAACATATGAGAATTTTTCTAAGGCATTTAGTCTATATTGCTGGGCACTTATGAAGGCGAAGATGTTCATGCAACCAATTCAAACAATAACACTGACGACGAAGATCATTATAGAAAATTATAGTGATTATGGACGAACAAAGTGATGAACACGAGCAAGTTTATCAAAACTTAAGAAGTTAAAACCCAGATTTTTTGAACATTAACACATAATCACGAACATAGCAAGCAAAACATGGCAGTTTTGAACGAACACGTATGAAGATCAACAAAGAAGGAAGAACTTACATAAGGGAATAGTCAACCTAATGAAGAACTTCGTGAGTGAATTCCTTAGCTCCGAGTAAAGTAAATTTTTGAAAAGTGAAAAGTGAAAATTTGATTTCACCTGAGGGTATTTAAAGTCCAAGTATGGGCCTATGGGCCTGGCAAGGCTGGGCCTGTTATTCTGGGCCCGATGGACTCTTGATTGGTTAACCAACGTTTTCAAAGATATAGAAAATTACAGAAATAAGGTAAAAATAAATGAACTTAAAAAGAAAGAAAACAAAGCGTTAACTAAGCAAACAATGTAGTATACATTTAGGAAACATAATTCGATCAGATTGCTTATCGGGGTTCCAAAGATAATTTAATTTAAATCCATGTTTGTGTAGTTGTCCAATTTAACCGTTCAGCCTCACACCAAAAAGTTGTGTTTTAATTACAAGTAAACTATCTTAGATTTAGGCTTAAAGCACTCATAAGTTAATAACCATTCGACAAAAGTGGGAGATACTCAAGGTATTTGTGAATCCTTCCATGGTACAAAGTGGTATGGAATGGTTACCAACCTTGACAGTGCAACATATGAAGCTAACATTAAGATAACCTGTATCAAATTTAGTTAAAACAGTTTAACGCATTGGTTTAATTGTGCAAGTCTGTGAATGAGCTTCTATGAAGCCTTTTTAAGATTTTAGAATCCTGCGACTTTCTATGGAACCCGTTAATGAGCTTTCTACCAACTGATCCCAGACCCGTTAAGACCTTAGGTGGCTAGGTGATCAAGGCACCCCGTGTGTGTACTGACTCAAGTTCCAAAGGCCGCTTATGTGAATTCAAACACTTATTAACACACCAATAAAATATTTTTAATTTGATAAAAGTGTCTCCCATCTGTTAGTGTATCACATGACTTCGTAGCAGGAATCCATTCTCAACCTTTATTGCAATCAGCAAACTCAAGTCGTTTAATGGTTGGAAACTATAGAGCTCTAAGACAGCAAACCACACAACTGAATTCAATAATGAGACGAAGGGCCACAAGACACTGGAATTTAAACTGAAATACTATGAAAATTATACGTGCATGTAATTAGCAAAAACCCGATCTAAGACTAAGAGTCATAAGCAAGAGTTATCTTCATCTCGGATTTAAATTTCTAACTAAGTTACACTAATTTTATTTATTTATTTATTTATTTTTTTTTATTTTTTTTTTTTTTTTAAAAAAAGAAAAAGAAAACGTTGGTTAATCTAAATTGCGAAGTCCTATACGATGAAGAAGTGATTCAAAGCGGGTTTTGTCAAAGGCTTTAGTGAAGAGATCGGCTAAGTTGTTTTCGGAAGAGACACGAAGGATGTCTATGAGTTTCTTTTCATAATAGTCTCTGATAAAGTGGTGTTTAAAATCTATATGACGGGTTTTACTATGTTTAACAGGATTTTTAATAACAGAAACGGCAGCCTCATTATCTATATTAATGGGAGTAGAGGTATAGAATAAACCGTAATCCATCATCTGTTGTTGAATCCAAATAACCTGTGAGACACAGCTACCCGCAGCTATATATTCGGCTTCGCAGGATGAGACGGAAACAATTGTCTGTTTCTTGCATTGCCATGACACGAGGCGTCCTCCCAAAAATTGACAACCACCGGAGGTTGACTTTCGATCGATATTACATCCACCCAAATCTGAGTCGGTGAATGCTTCGAGAAAGAGGTCGCTTCCTTTGGGATACCAGAGACCCAGCCGCGGTCGGCCTTTGAGGTAGCGAAGAATCCTCTTTACAGCAGAATGATGAGACATTTTAGGACAAGCTTGAAACCTAGCACATAAACAGACAGCAAACATTATACCAGGACGAGATGCAGTAAGATACATTAATGATCCTATAATGCCGCGATAAACGGTGGGATCCACGTCAGGATCGTTTTGTGCGTTTGGTTCGAGATTGTGCTGCTGGGGAATAGGAGTAGCAATGGACTTGGCATCGGTCATGTTGAACTTCTTTAGCATTTCAGTGACATAGTTTGATTGATGAACAAACATCACGTCGGGTAGTTGTTCGATTTGTAATCCTAGAAATAGCTTGAGTTCACCCATGGCACTCATCTCGAATTTGTCTTTCATTAGCTTTTCAAAATCCTTACACATCTGATTATCAGTGGAACCGAAGATAATATCATCCACGTAGACTTGAACTAATAGTTTAGCCTTGGGTGAATCCTTAATGAACAGGGTGCTATCGATACGACCTCTCTTGAAACCAGATTCTAAGAGAAAATTTGATAATGTTCCATACCACAGACGAGGGGCTTGATGAAGACCGTATAGAGCTTTGTTGAGCTTGTAAACCTTATCAGGGTGTTGTGGGTCTTCGAAGCCAGGAGGTTGCTGAACATAGACGGTGTCATCGATTTTACCATATAGGAAGGCACTTTTAACATCAAGTTGGTAAACGGTAAGTCCCATGTGAGAGGCATAGGCTAAGAAGAGACGAACAGCCTCGAGGCGAGCGACTGGGGCAAAGACATCCTGAAAATCTAATCCTTCTTCCTGGTAAAAACCTTGTACCACTAATCGAGCTTTGTTCCGAGTAATAATTCCACGGTCATCCCGTTTTCATCGGAAAACCCATTTAGTACCTATAGCATAGGCGTCATCGGGCAGGATCACAAGTACCCAGACTCCTAGTTTCTCAAACTGAGCTAATTCTTCCTGACAAGCGTGTACCCAGTTGGCGTCCTTAAGGGCCATGTGAATGTTGGCAGGGACGTCTTGGGAGACGAAGCAAAGATAGCGACAGTTGTTGAAATCCTCGGAAGTCGTGACAAAGGCGTACATGCCTTGTAAATCGTCCAGTTGCGATCGAGTTTGAACGGGTGCGTTGAGATCGCCAATGATGTTTTCGAAGGAGTGATCCTTGTGAATTCGAGACACAACGTGCGGTGCTGCCGCATCGTCTTGAGCGGTTGCAGTATGTGGTTCTGCCACATGTTCTTGATCATCGGTTGGTTCCTCGTCGACGAGTGGTTCTGCCACAACGTCTTGATCCTCTGCTTGACCATTGGTGGCAGCAGGTTCAGTAACAATTTCTTGAATGACATTAGTACGAGGAAATACGGAGTCTTCATCATCAGAAGAGAAACTCGGGTTCTCTGGTCCTGTGTGAGTCACACTAGGAGAAAGGTTAAAAGATTTAAATAATGCATCATAGTCGAAAGCTATAGCTGGACCATTTTGTTTTTCAAACGTGTAGCTAGTTATTTCCAAGTTAAAAACAATTTCCACAGTTCGTGAAGGTTTTAAGTAAACTCTTTTGTTAGCGCAACCCTCCACATATCCAAGAAAGTATCCCTGGACAGCTTTAGGTGCGAACTTGGTGGTGTAATTCGTTTTTAAAACAGTGCAGGGAGCCCCAAAGGGTTCCAGACCAGCAAGATTTGGCTTACGACTATTAAGCAGTTCATAACTTGTTTTATCAAACCGTTTCACCGTTAACACTCGATTGAGGACGTAACAAGCTGTATTCACGGCCTCCCCCCAAAATGTGACAGGGAGAAGTGAATCAGCTAGCATAGTGCGTGCAGCCTCTATCAATGTTCTGTTTTTCCGTTCAGCGACTCCATTTTGTTGTGGTTCATATGGCGCGCTGTGTTGTTGAACTATCCCATTTGTTAGACAGTAGAAGTTCATCGTGGAATTTTTGAATTCTGTCCCGTTATCGCTGCGTAGGTGCTAGACGTTTGCTTTGTATACGTTTTTGATCATATCAAAAAATTGATTAGCGTGCCAACAGTTTCACTCTTAGTAACTAGAAAGTAAACCCAAGAGTAGCGAGTGTAATCGTCGGTGATCACTAGACAGTAATATTTTCCTCAGAAGCTTCTTTGTGCAATAGGACCGAAAAGATCAGTGTGCATTAGCTCGAATGGTGTCTCGATTGTGTTGATGGCCTTGGACTTGTGATGTTGCTTGTGTTGCTTTCCGAGTTTGCATGGAATGCATTTATCTTCATACTCAAAACGTTTGAGTGGAACGCCATTGACTAGCCCTTTCTTTGGGATCTCATTTATTTTCCGAAAGTGTAAGTGTGCCATCTTTCTGTGCCAAATCATGGCCTCTTCACTAGTTGACTTTGACAATAGACAAGTTGAGTCGACGGTGAGTTCAATGTTGTTCATATCCATAATGTACGTGTTTTTCTTTCTTGGGGCACGCATTAATATCAGATCCTCTGGGATATCAATTTCTGATTTGAGGATTAAAACTTCCTTCTTGGTGAAGTACACGGGATTATCGTTGTCGCAGATTTGAGAGACACTCAGCAAATTGTGCTCGAGCTGCTTAACGTAGACCACATCCTTCAGTGTTATTTTACCATTTGTAACTGATCCAATTCCAGTTATTTCGCCACCTTTATCTCCTGCAAAATTTACGCGTCCTTTATTTCCTGATTCGAAGTTATTGAGCAGCGCTCTTTCTCCTGTCATGTGCCTGGAACAGCCACTGTCAACATACCAGTTCTCATGGGGAACCCAGGCCATAACGGACCTGGATTGACCATTTTCAGTCACATAAGTGACCCTTTTGTAAACTCCCTTGTTTTGATGAGAAACGTGAGATGTGTGTCGTGAGGAGAAATGACTGTTAGAGTTGTATGGAACTCTATGACTCATTTGGGAGGAATTATAACGGTTTGCATTGGAGTGATGATAACGCGGCTCATAGTGAGTTCGTGGAGGAGAGTGGTGATAATTTTGTTGATAATTGTTGTGATGTTATCGTGGAGAACTTTGAAAACGTTGGTCATAATTATGTTGACGAAAGGATGGAACGAATGGTTGTTGAGGCCGTTGGTGAGGACGTTGGTTAAAGTTGCCCGTGCTCGGTTTAGTATACCCAGAAGTTCGTGAATATGTATCAAGACGCTCATGTTGTGGATTTCGAAGAATGTGAACGGGTTTTGTGGGAGTGAACTTAGATTTCGGTGTGGGCGTGACTTTAACTTGAGGTTCCTTTCGTTTGTTTGTACATACCGAGGCCACGTGTCCCCTTTCATGACAGTTGAAGCAGTTTAACGATTCCATTTTGTTCTGTGGAGATGGTTCAGAGTCCGAAGATATATCATTTGGTGAGTCTTGACATGGAATCTTTGCGGGTTGCTTTTCTTGAGATGGTGCAGATTCCTGGCTTTTGCTATTGGATGATTCACATTCGTCATTCATTGGAGGTTGGGTTCTAAAGAAACTAAAGTCATTGTTGTAAGGAGGTGGAGTTTCGTTATAACCTAAACCTGTGGTTGTACCAGAAGTGTGTTGACGACTTATCATGGAGTTCAAAGTGATAGAAGAGGTGCGGAACTGTTCCATCTTTCTTTCCTGTTCAGTTAATTTTATTTGACATGCATTTAACTCTTGAACTTTTATGACAAAACTTTTCTTTTCATTTTCAAGACTTTCATACAACATGGAGACTTTTTGTGTTAAAAGGCCTACATCTGCTAAAAGTTGCACTCTTGTTTTTTCATTTTGTTTAAATTTTCTTGCGTAGTCATCTTTTAAGAAAATTTGTATTGATACTTCTTTTTCAAGCTTGATTTTCTGTGTTTCCAAACTGGATACTGAAGTGAGCAATTTTTCATGTTCAAGAGTTAAGAGAATAAAAGATTTACACAATTCCTTTACAGATTCAAGGTCAAGAAGTACCTTAGACTTCTCGGTTTGAAGACCAGCCATTTTTGCAATGAAATTGTCGTTGGGCACATCCACCGTACAGTTGCATGGTGTTTTCTCGTCCTTAGTGTCTTCAACGTCCAGATCGTCTTCATTGGACCTTGTGTCGTTATCAGAACTTGAACTTGTGTCATTATCGGAACCTGAGTCAATTGTTTCACTGTGAATCTCTTCAATGGAAGCCATGAGTGCTTGATTGGTACTGATTGTCCAATCGTATGTGTGATCATCGTGTTGGACGATCATTGCCTGTGAAGCTAAGCTACGCTGTGGTTGAGAGACTTGTGAAGGACCGCTTTTGTCTTGATTTGAAGTACGTTCAACTTTAGGCTGTTGACACTCTCTTGCGAAATGACTGGGTTGTTGACAGTTGTAACACCGTACCTTTGATTTATCGAAACCTGCCTTTCCTGTTCTTAAGCTTCGTCCTGTTCTTGCCATGAATTTCTTTATTCTGTTAGTAATCATAGCGGTTTGCCATTGTAAATCCATTTCTTCAAGGTCATCCTGATCAACTTGACTAAAATCCTCATCCCATAGCCCTGGATCTTCAATTTTTCCTTGTACTTGATTGCCATAAGCAGTCAAAAAGCAAGATAATATTTCGAGACTTTCCTCTGCAGATTTAACACTCATTGGCATTTTCTGATGTGTGGCAGGAACATCTGGTGTTACAGTGGTAGGTCGGGTGCCAGAATGTGTGTCAGAGATCGGTTGATCCTTATCCGAAAAGAAAGCAGTTGCGTTTTCAGAGTAGTTTGATTCTGAGGTTTGCCCATAGGGTGTTTGATACCAGAACCGTGCAAAACATCTGCAGTCAGACAACGAAGAGATGATCCCGATGATGATCAAGATACTGCACGCCAAAGAGAGCAGATTGCCTCTACATCTCGAGCATTGATTACTTATCCTTCTGCAGATCAGGGGGAGCAACCACAGCAGCAAAAACAAGGTGGAGAAAATCAAGAACAAGAGCTTGGGGAAAGCACCGATGATACTTGGTTATTTGAAGATGACGGAGAATATGTCTTTCAATCCAGTTTGTTGTGAAACGTGTCAACTCATAACCTCTGAATCGTTCTAGCAGTGTTTTTATCAATTTCATCTTTGATAAGGTTGAAGTATCTGGTGTTTTTCACTTAATACATCTATTTTATATCTGTTGAGTTCTGCAAGAAGATTGAAGTATCTGGTATCAGTATCTTCAAAAGGTTCATTGACTCCTGATCTGAAAGTATTGAATTGTCGTTTAAGGAGGTTCGCTCGACTCTTTTGCTAAGCAGGAGTTCCGGCATATTGTTTTTCAATCGCTTTCCATAGATCATGGGAAGTTTTCGTTTGCAGATTCTTGTAAAGATGTTGCATTTCTGCTGGCAAACCCATCTTTAAACTTGCTATTGCTCTGTTCTCAGAATCATATTCTCGTCGATATTCAGGTGACATTTTATTGACGGGAATTTTGGTAGTTACTTCGTCTACAGTATGACGCGGATGTTCATATACTTCTTGAATGCATACCCACATTTGTACATCATTGTAACGACAGAATTGTTCAAATAGTTCAGCCCATTCGAAATATTGTGATGAGTTAAGTAACTTGGGAGGTATATTAACGGATTGTTTAGAATCCATTTCAGATATGATGTTCAGCGAAGAAGTGCACGAAGATGATGTCACGAAGATGTTGTTCAGCGAATAAGTACACGAAGATGTTGTTCGGCGAAGAAGTACACGAAGAAGGTGTTCAGCGAAGATGGGGTGTCAGTCACGAAGAAGATTTTCGGCGAAGATGGGTCACGAAGATGTTTTTCGGCGAAGATGGGTGTCAGTCACGAAGATGTTGTTCGGCGAAGATGGGTATCAGTCAGTCACGAAGATGTTGTTCGGCGAAGATGGGTATCAGTCACGAAGATGTTGTTCGTAGACTTAAGAGCTCCACTAACGAAGAAGTTCGTTCCCAACGAAGATGTTCACGAAGAAGTATCCACGAAGAAGTATCCACGAAGAAAGATCCACGAAGAAGTATCCACGAAGAAGTATCCACGAAGAGGTATTCACGAAGAGGTATCCACAAAGAAGTATCCACGAAGAAGTCTTCACGAAGATGTCTCCACAAATCAAATCCACGAAACAAGTCCACTAATTAAATTCACGAACTAAGTCCACGAATTAAATCCACGAAGATGTCCAGAAACCCTAATCGCCGCCGAAGATGTCCAAAAACCCTAATTGTCACAAACGGCCGCTGAAAAAGTACTAAGAACCCTAGTTTCCAGAATCGATTAAAACATGAGTTTAACCCTGAACCAAATATCGATAGAGAGCAAACAATGCGTTTGCTCTGATACCAATCTACAGGATTAAACTATACTAACTACGAGGCGGAATCTCGTAATCAGTAAACACACAGGTTATAAACGAAAGCAATAAACACAAAACTTAATTACCGAATTCTCAATGCTTTGATTAACAAAAACGTTGTTACAATCCAAAAGCATAAACACAAATTCTCTTTCAAAACCAACAACCCTAAACTGATCTGAACACCTCTATTTATAGAGTAACATGTTCAGCCAGTTTGGGCTTGGACTCTATTGGGCCTCACGGACATGCAAGTCCATGAGCAGCCCACTAAGCTATCTATATACAGGCTAATATAATACGACGTAACCAAAACATAATAGAACATCCAGTCATTTCATTTCTTGCACCAACAAATATCCTTGACATATTTTGATTGGCTGATGAAAAGGCCATCAGTCTTCTGCTTGACTTGGAGGCCTAGAAAGAATGTGAGTTCTCCCATGGAACTCATTTGAAACTTTGTATGCATCAGCTGTTAAAATTCTTTGCACAGAGCATCTTTGGTGGAGCCAAAGATGATGTCATCCACATAAATTTGCACAAGAAGGATATCTGATTGAGTTCTTTTGAAGAAGAGAGTCTTGTCAATTGTTCCCCTTTGAAAGTTGTTCTTGAGAAGGTAGTCAGAGAGAGTATCATACCAAGCCCTTGTCCATCTCCTCCAATACATCTCCCTGTTTGTAGGTGACTGTATAGATAACCCATTCTTCACCAAGAGATCTGATGAAGTTACGATTGATATCATCCTTATCAATACTTACTCCAACACATGCAAGTTCTCGTGTGAGCTTCTTGTACCTATCGAATGTCTGGGTCATTCGTTCTTCACCAAGCCCTTGTCCATCTCCTCCAATACATCTCCCTGTTTGTAGGTGACTGTATAGATAACCCATTCTTCACCAAGAGATCTGATGAAGTTACGATTGATATCATCCTTATCAATACTTACTCCAACACATGCAAGTTCTCGTGTGAGCTTCTTGTACCTATCGAATGTCTGGGTCATTCGTTCTTCCTTCAAGGCTTTGAAATTCTCATACTCTTGTTTGAGTAGAGCCTTCTTGTTCTTGTTAGTGTTCTTTGTTCCACTAAACCTTTTCTCCAAGGCTTCCCATAGGGCTTTAGCATCTGTGTACCCTTCAAATTGTGACTGGTACTCGTTTGGAATTGCAATAAGAAGAAGACTTAAAGCTTTGATCTCGGTTTGCTTTTCTCTTCTTTCATTGTCAGTTAGAGGACGAATAACTTGACCAGGATGACCATCAGCTGCAAGGTTTTCAACTGCTTTGTTGCCATTGATGATCACATCCCAAACCGTGTAGTCAGATAGCAGAATATGCTACTTGATGCGTAGATTCCATAAATCGAAATCATTACTGTTGAGAACTGGAACCTTGTTGACAAGAACGTCAGACATGTTGTAAATTTAATTCTTCCGTATGAGACTTCTTGAACTTGTTGATCAATGGATCTAAAGCACCTCCTGTGCTCTGATACCACTTGTCAGGATCAAATACGTTTGTATAAACCTAAACCTTGTTTGTTAGATCGTGATCTATCAAAGAAGTTCAGCAGCAGATATGAATACTTTGATATTAACAAGTTATTCAAACAAATAATATTGTTAAAGTATGAACAATGATGAACAATAAATTGCCGAATTATAAGACTCAATTGATTAATAATAATTATCAATACAACGTGTTTCTTTATCAAATACAAGGATCTATATATAGACCTTGAGGCTAACCTAGATAAACTAGGAAACTACATCTATCAATAATAGAAACACAATCTAACTACAATTGTTATTCTATTCTAAACTTGCATGGCAAGTGTTACAGTATTAACACAGTTCCGCAATAACTATGTTGAAGCAACAACATTAATGAGAAGCAGTAGTAATGAATGTCTTCAGTATTAATCTTCAACTGCAGTATTAACTTGTCTTCCGTAGTAACTTGTATGTCTTCAACATTATGATCTTCAGCATTAACCATCTTCAGTCCGCATTTATGAACATACATTACTATCAGTAGTTAGAAGTAGTATTAATGAAACTAAAACTATTTTAACTAAGTTCTAATCCCAACATACTACTATTAACTTTTAGTATATAAACCGAAAACCCGAAACCTATTAATCGGGTCGAGCCGAATATTCGGGACCCGTTTCTGCTTAGGCCTATTTATTATAGAAAACATAATGTATTTTTTTTATAACTTTGTTATAAATAATTTATCAAATCAATTTAACTTTTTCATTTCACAAAGTTTAATAGTATAATACATTTTTGTTTCTATTCAGACAACTACTAAATAATTCCAGTTTTTACATTCATCCACTACCTCTAAATTTCAATCAAAAATTTATATCTATTAACCTCAATGACATTTTGGATCGTATGTTAAATATTGTTATTAGTAAAATTTTGTGATAACATTTCTCTTTTTTGTCTTTTTGTGAGTATAATTTAAAATGTTTTTATTTCTATTCAGACACCTGTATAAGGTCTAGTATGGTTTATAATAAATTTTATTAAATTTTTATTTTTATTTTTATTTTCATTTTATTTATACCATTTATTTTTATGTATTCAGGGTGTGCTTGGTTGACTATAATAGAAGTTAATCAATGGTAATGATAATCATTGATAGTGATTGGTTGTAATTAGGTAATCAATCAATGAAACTGGTTAATGATTAACCCCTCTTTCATTGCTTTTTCTATTCCTTTTTCATCCCTCACTTTGAACCAACCGCCCAATGTTTGGAAGAAAAAAAATGCAACTTGGGTTTGAGTGTTTAAGTACTTCCCGCCCATCACCCCTTTGAAAATCTGAATTCAAACTTTTGGCACTCTTATCTATGGCTTCCCGTCCAGGTATTCACAAATCCCATCCCTCTCTTATTACTTTTGATTTTACTGAAAAATACTTTGCTTCTTCTTACTTTAGGTGATGAAAAGGGGAGTTGATTTCTGGTCACAACTCGTAGCAACTGACGATCAAATTCAGCAACAACAATCCGCCGCAGTCGTTTACCGACGCAAAAACCCCCAAATAGAAAGCGTGTTAGTTTCCCATCTTCAAAATCAAACTTTTATTATATTAAAACATTTTAGGATACTTATATATAACCTTTTGTATTTAATAATCCAATAGGAAACAGGTGAGTTGTCCTCAAAAGAATCGCTTGAGTTTCGCTCCCGGGAAGAGGGTCAGTTGGAACCGTTCACTTTTCACCAGGTTTTTCTTATTTATGGAAATGTGCATTTTTAATATTCAGCTATTATATGTTGTTAAATGGATATTTAATTTCCAGAGGAAGGACAAGTATTGCGGTTCCTACGGGTGTTGAATATGGTTCTAAAAAGGACAAGAAGCTCGGAAAACAAAAACCTCCCATTGCTACTAAAGTATATAATATGATTCTGTTACTACTTTTTTTTTTCATTTTTTCATTTATAACAAGTATTCAACTTCAATTTCGATTTTAACTGATTTTTGAGTTGCAGTTGAAAGGTGTTCCACCTCAGAACTATGATAAGGAGCGCGCTTACTTTCAGGAGGTTGACGCTTTTGAGTTATTAGAGGAAAGCCCCTCACCCCTAAAGAAGACCTGGGTTATGGGCAATGAACATTATATTCCTGCATCGCATATATCAACCATGTTGAAAAAGTGGTTGATTTCAGTGAATCAAAATCGAAGTTGTGGCCCCTCTGCCTCACTTTCCAACATCTTGGAAACTCCAGGGCTATCAAGTGATTCTATTTATGGCGGTGTTTTGGATTTCACAAGCTTAAAAACTTCTTCACAAGCATCTTCCAAAGCCAATACAAATATCAAATCTAATATTAGTAGATTTACTTGTTCAGCAAATAGAACTGAAGAAATAGAGACAGTAGGTGAAAAGGATGATTCTCAAGATATTGAATTTTCAATTCGTAATCTCTCTCTATCATCACGGAAGTCTTTACTGGATACGTTACCATGGGATCCATTATCGGCATTGTTAGCAGTTTGTGGGCAGTCTTCTCCATTAACATTTGCAGATGTGTTATCGGAGTATTGGTTGGTTTTCGTTTCTACTATAGTGTTCTTCTTTCTTTTTTATTTGAAAATACTATATATCTCGTATGAATGCAGTGACCTCCAAAGTATTGCCAAGGTAGGTGAAGGTACATATGGAGAAGTTTTCATCGCTGGCAAAATTGTTTGCAAAGTTGTTCCATTTGATGGTGACTCAAAAGTGAATGGGGAAATTCAAAAGGTACTTTCCATTTTTTCGCTTGTTAGTTTCGGAGTTTAGAGCTGTAGATCCTTTACTCAAATAAGGTGTAAGAGTTAAAGCGATGTAGCAAGAAACTGTAAATAAGGCTATTTTGGGATAGTTAAAAGTGTGCTGTTTTTGTTTGAATGATAATAACTAATAAATGTGCTATTTATTGTGCTATAGAACGCTGAAGAATTACTTGAGGAAGTTATGCTTACCCTGAACCTCAATAAATTAAGAGGAAATGACGATCATCATAATCATAACGTTTGTCATACATTCATACATACGCTAAGGTATGCATTCCTTTGTACATTGATGGAAACAGTGACATCCTCATTTCATTTTTTGGCACTTTTTTCAATTTCATTTCAACTAGTTTGCAGTTGAACATTTTTCTAAATCCCGACCTCAGCCGAGACTAGATATATGTTATAATTTTCATTGTTATTGAAAAACGTGAAGTCAAATGCATTGCATGTTCAGGACGTGAGAGTTTGTGTATGGTCACAAGTCACAAATCTGTTAATCTTTATACATACAGTCCAACTTCTCGGGATGAATTTATACAAAATGATTTTCTATTTGTTTTATCTATAGATTCTATTGATTTTATGGATCTTTTATTTAAATAGTATTTTTCCCCTGTCTCTTCAACTTTACGGGTTACAAAGGAGAGAAGTTGAGAGAATGCTTCAGATGATACAGTTTGAGACGGTGTCCCTTTCTGCAGTTTAACATATTGTTTAGAATAATTCTTTCAACTTTACTGCTTTTAAATAATTAATTCAGTAAATGTAAATATGCTGTCTGGAATAATCTACATTCAGTAAATGTTATACTTATATCGTGGTTTTGTTTAAAAAAAACTTGTATGTTTAACATAATGTTGATATCTTGATTGTCTGTCCCTTTCGGCAGCTTAAGGGTTTGTGATGGTGCTTATGATGATGCCATGATAAGATCATGGGAACAATGGGACGAGAAGCACAGCTCACAGAATGATCATCCTAACGAGTTTTCTGAGAAGCAGGTTGTAGATTATGAAGATTCATTTTACTATTTTTTAAAACGTATTTTTCTGGATCATGCTGCTGCTTCAGTTCTGACAATCTTAATGCATTTTACTTCTCAGCGTTTTCTTGTGTTTGTTCAAGAACACGGCGGGGAGGATCTGGAGAAGTTTGTTTTTCAAAGCTTCAACGAAGCACGGAGTTTGCTATTTCAAGTATGTTCGTATTGTGATAATATAATTTTTGAGTGTTGACAAATCCTCTGATTATTATATTAATAAATAGATAACTGACCAAATAGGATATATTTATTCGAAAAAGAGACGCTTTATGAAATAAACTACAAATATCTTAAGAAGAGGTGAATAGGTGATTTTGGTTTACTAAAACAGAAGCAGTATATGTTTAACCAAACATGTAATACCGATAATCAAATAAACAGACTATTTTTATTCTAATGGGTAAATGCATCACGTATTATTCAGGTTACTCTTGGTTTGGCTGTGGCAGAAGCTGCTTTCGAGTTTGAACACAGGGATTTGCACTGGTTTAGTAACATTTATATCCCTGTTTACAGTTTTACTCCAAAATCGGTTTACTGTTGTTGACTGTTTGTTAATTGTTTACACAAATTTAGGGGGAATATCCTGTTGAGTAGTAAAGGTGTCGATACATTGGAATTCATTCTTGATGGGAAGAAAATGAATGTCAAGACATATGGATTGTGGGCGTCCATCATCGATTTTACACTCTCCAGGATCAATACAGGTACACTTTTATGTCATATCATATAATCCAAAAGATGTGCTGCTCTATCTGATTTATATTTCTTGTTGACAGGCGAAGATATTCTTTTTCTCGATTTATCCGCGGACCCAGAAATCTTTAAAGGTCCGGAAGGAGATATACAGGTAACGTGTGTGAAAACAAGTGTGATATAGACTGGGGCAATTTCCACCTGTCACTTTTAAATGTGGCAATTTGGGCTGTGTTCTATCTCAAACGGGTCAATTGTAACATGGTTAGTTAAAAGGAGAAAAGTCAAATGGGTTGAAAGTCACCCAAAGTCTTATTATTAATGCATACAACCTTCTAAATCGTTTTTATTCAAAGAAGAAAAGTTACAATAATATGTTTATCTAATCATGACCAATACAATAGTTATATATTTAATGTATATTAGAAAATGGACAGAAAAAGAGTCATGGTCAGCCCATCCTGTAACAAAAACGATCCATTTCATCTTGAACCTGTTCCCATCATACTTTCTCTAATCTAGCTAAACTTCTTCTAATTTTTTTTTCCGTATAATGTGCAGTATGATACTTACCGGAAAATGAAAGATGAGACAGAAGATTCTTGGGAAGGAAGGTATGATTATTAGTAACGAATATAGTAATTCTTTATAGGTATGATGATATTTTAGGGAAGTCATTAACAGCCATAAAATGCATACCCTTTTCTTTGACCATGCAGTTTCCCCAAGACTAACGTGCTGTGGTTGCAATACCTGGTTGACATATTGCTGCTGAAAGACAGTTATGTAAGTCCTTAATGCCTTTCACTTCTTGGTGCATAGAGGTCGCGGTTCGGCACCATCTATATATTAATGCGGTCTATTTGGAATGTGTTATATCTCAAACCAGTTAAATAAAAAAAGCTAAGAGGGGAACACCTCAAAATGAGTTTAGCATACAAACTCCTAAAGAATTTATTTTAATATATAATTATCAAAGTAATTTTATTAAACAAAAATAATGACCCGTTTGAACCTGTCTGACCCACCCATCTTGCCACCTCTATGGGTGCGTCAAGTGCCTTATTTTTGTAATTTTTTGAATATTTGATAGGACCAAACGTCTAAAGAAAAAAGGGATCTACGTTATCTAAGGAGGCGTTTAAATGGGTATGATTCTGCTCAAGAGTGCGTCGTTGACGATTTCTTCAAGGACCTAATTGTTAGTGACGGTTAACAAGAAGAATATCATGAAAGGTTCAAGTCATTTAGACCTTTATAAGTTTGAATAGAAAATGTTAAGGGAAAGTTATTCGAAAAGGATGTGCCGATATGTATCATGTGTATCTGTGTCATCATATCCATAAATTGGCAACTTTAGTATTCATCCAACTTTCTTTTAGGTTGTAAATTGTCAGTTTATGCATCATCTATTCTTATCTTTGCTTTTCCTTTTCCTTTTTGTTTGAAAAACTAGATAGATTTTCACAATGCTATTATATTCTTATATCAATATCAATACATTTGATATAAGACACAAATAGCTAAATTCAATGGGTGACTTGTATAACAAAAGAAACAGATTTCAGTCGAATCAGTACTTTAAGTGATCCATATTAAGGACCAACCCTACCGCTTTGTCCGAGCAGCCAAGCAACCGACCGCTTTACCACTGAGCTACGGAGGAAGTGAATCTAAGCCGGTATGCGACACTTTCTCAAAGAATAGTATAAGGCCGGTTAGAAAGCCATGAGCAAATATATACAAGAACAAAAATCAAATGATCAAAATACTTTCATTAAGTGCTCAAGACATATTCATTGGGGAGATGGATCTAAGACTACTTTCAGTGGGAGTATAAGCCAATCCGTTCGTGGAAAAAAAAATGAATATGATAATAAAAAATGAAATAACTAGGTCGGTAGGCCGATCTTTAAATCCAGCCAATCAAGCATTATTTTAATAATATAATGTGAATTAATTAATTAAGTTTTTATATTTTTCTTTGATAACTTTCAATTAAAAAACTTCTATAAAAATTTAAATATATATTTGCAATCCTTATATTTTTAGCTACGCTTCGGTATAAGTTTCATTGAAATATGTTGTATAGTAAAAACGTCAACCTTTTTGACTGAAAAATTTATGTATTTTAATATATATATATATATATATATATATATATATATATATATATATATATATATATATATATATATATATATATATAACTGAGTTCAAATAGTAACCACTAAATAAATGAGAACCATAGGAACCACTAAATAAATGAGAACCATAGAAACCACTTTTTAACCAATCACTTAAAACTCACTTTAAATTCATTATTAACATTAAATTAACATATCTAGAGTATAACTATGTTTTAGAAAAAACTAAATACACCATTAGAACAAGCATTTAATTATCTTTCCAACGAGCACCCACCTGATATATTTTTGACGACTTTTTTTTTTTTTTTTTTTTTTGTGGGTTTCGATATATACACTGGTGTATATATTAATATACACCAGTGTATATACTTTTTTTTGCCAAAAATACATTTGAACCATATATTCACTGATGAATACATATGTATACACAAGTGAATACACTTCTATTCACCGGTGTATGAACTAGTTCGTGACCTACATTCTAACCATATATTCACCAGTGAATACATATGTACACAAGTGTATAAGACGGTATTCATCAATGTATATACGCAGTTTTTGAAAAATTCTGAATTTGTAGTATATACACCAGTGTATATATCGAAACCCACAAAAAAAAAAAAAAAAAAAAGTCGTCAAAGTTTAAAAAGTTTATTTTTTTCCAAAAGAGAATAAAATACTCGTTCTAACTGTATATTTTTTATTTCGTAAAAGTTTATAATTTAAAAGATATTTAGTTTTTAAAATGAAGTGGGTTTTGTTAAATGATTGGTTAAAAAGTGGTTCCTATGGTTCCTAAGAGCACCCGGAGTGTGGGGGGGGGGGGGGGGGGGGGGGGGGGTTGTGGGCTCGTTGTGGAGCTCACAACGAGCCTCCTGCTCGTTATGACTCCGAGCTTGCTCGTTGTGGCGTCGTTGTGAGGAGACCGTTGCCAGACTTGCCTATTTTTTTTTTTCACTCAAACGGTAATAATACCGTTATATTTAATTTAATTTTTTTTTTTTTTTTTTTTTTTTACCTATAAATACAACCCCATTTTAACCAAAAAAATCACACCTTCTTTCAACAATCTTATTCTTAATCTCATACAATCTCATACTAATCCCAAAACAAACACAAAATGTCTTCATCTTCCTCAAACGCTCCCCAAAAAAACACAAACAATCCTTCGACGCCACAATCACAAACACTATCCGGTTTCGCTAACTACTACGACACAACAAACGCCCTATTTTCACCCCAAATACCAAACTTTAACCCACAACAAACCCAACAAATTCTAAACACTTATTTAACGCAACAACCGCAACAACCTCAGCAACAACAACAAATGTTCACTCCCGAACAATTTGCAATGCGTCAACAACTTATGATGCAATTTACCCAACAATCCCAAACTTTTTATCCCCAACAAACCCAATTTCCAACCCAACAAACACAAAGCCGAGTTCAAGAAACTCAAGAAATCGTCCAAGAAGCGGACGATGTGGTCGAAGAAATTCCACGACCGTCCACGTCTAATCCGAAAAGGAAAAAGACGTGCAAAAAAGTGGCATGGACGGAAAAAGAGGAGGTCCTTTTGGCAAAGATGTGGTGCCACATCTCGGAAGATGCCGACAAAGGAAACGCCCAACCCGAAGCGGCATTTTGGAAACGGATCGTTTCGGGTTACAACAAAGAAGTGAGGGCGCTAGAATTGGGGGAGAGAGGCAAGGAGTCCATCAACAGCAAGTTTACGGCGATGAGTATGACAACCGTCTAAAATTCAGGTGATTCTCATTTATTATATCGGTTCAAATCTTTAGTTGCATCTTATCGTGATCGTATTGTTCTAGTTCGTACTTATTGTGTCTTTTGTTGTGTCGGAACCAAAGTCGGAATCAACTTATAAATCCTAACACCAAGAAACTATACAAAGAACTTGACTAAGTTCATAACGGAAACTAATAAAGTTCTAGTCCACACTTAACAATAACGGAAAACTTAAAATGTCACCGAGCTGGGAAATGCCTTCCAGCGGCTGAAGCCCAGCCGGCGGCTGAAAGCCGCTGACTGTAACTTGGTGACTCACTTTTGCATGAAATTTAATTGAACCAACACATTTATGACGGGATTGGACCAAGGACTGGCAGATTTTGAGTCCCTAGGTCAGTCTTGGCCCCTTTCCCACTTCCCACTTTCATTTTTACTTCATTTTCAAAAATCACACACACACTCTCTCATTTTTCTCTCAATCTTCTCAAGCAAAAACAGTGAGCATTCCATTTTTCACAGCAAATAAACCCACCAAAATCACCAACAAAATACACACAAATCGTCCTAAAGTAAAGGGGTATCAAGAGGAAGCATAAAAACCGGGTTTTGAAGAAGGTTTTCATCCATTTTGAAGCTAAAATCTCATCCAACCGTCCCATAGCTTTTTCCTTCGGTAAAACTCTTCTATTTTACTTTTATTTCATAAATCTTTACTTGCATGGACGATCCAAAGACTGAAAAGTTGTTTTTATAAAAAGTTATAACGTTTTCTTGCTTAAAATCGGGTTTATCACATAGATCCACATTTTGATGAAATAGATCTAAAAGAAACTGTGGTTTTATCTCAAAAACTAATATATTTAACTAAAAACAGTTTGCATGTAAGAATCTATCACTAAAATGGCTTAAAAATCGAAAAATATCGAAAATATGAAACAGCCCGAAGGTCTTCAGCCGGCGGCTGAATATCTCCACCGCTGTCTGGATCTCGATGTTCACCATAATCGTCGTTTTGCAACTTTAAACGTTAAAATAGTGTCCAAATAAATTTACTACAGATTGTATACTTGGAAACTCACTGTTTTTATAAATAAAATTCCTTGGCTAAGTTTATAGTTAGAAACTATTGTATTATTGTTTGGTATGGTATAAAACGATTGTTAAAGCGGGAAAGTGTTTTGAAAATGGACTAAATTTTTATAGCTCGGAAGCGCTGCCAAAATTTCACCGTAAATTATAACCGAAACTCAGTAACTTATCATTTTCGTGACTTAAACATTTTGACCTTGGACATCGACCCTTTTTGGACATAATTGGACTAATCGGACATAAAAACGTACTCGAACACGTTTTAACTTATAACTTTTCCGTATCAAAACTTTTGGACATAATTTAAAGTATAAAGATTTAATACTAAAAATGTTAAAATGGAACTTTAACATAACTTAAATCATACAATTTATACTTACACAAAATTTCGGTGTTTTAGGTCGTATTTGATTCCCGACGCGTTCCGCTCCCTTTCTCTTACTCGAGACTTATCTCCGCAACCCGTGAGTTACAACCCCACTTTAATTACTGTTAAAAATACTTATTTTGGGGGAAACATAAGATTTGTTTGTTTATGAAACTTTTATGAACGTTTTGCAACTCGTATGAAACTTTTGGAACTATTATGAAACTGTTGGAAACTTTGTAAAACTTTTGGAAACTTGGTGAAACTTTGTGAAACTTATATGCGTAAAATATTATTTTGCCCCTATTGGCTTACTGGCTTGCCCCCGTTAATTGGCTAAACTAAATTAAGGTTACTTGTATGCGAAACCAATCCTTGATGAGAATATAAACTCCGTAAGTGCTTATTACTAGTTTTTAGACAAAGAGTTCAAAGTGCCCCGTTTTTAGATCAGAATCATTATACACTATTAGCAATAGCGTTAGTATTATGGGTATCGATACTTAGGAGAGGTCACTCCTTACTTGTGGTTCGCGACCTAAGTACATATTACTAAGATCAGATGAAACTCCATTTATTGTGAAACTTTGGGGCGTGTTCTGACCAGACAATCGGTTTAGTGTAGACTTACGTTATATTAAGCCAAGAGATTGATACAAGATTCTAATTTAGTTACTCACATATTATTTACGCATATACAATATTTTAGCGATTGATTCCGCAATAACTTTTACATTACAAGTTTTACTCTACTTGCGTGTGTTCGAAACTTTTGAAGTATATAACTGTTTGAGCGCCGCTCCGCTCCTTTCTTTATGAAACTCCTTATTTATTCATATACTTCATGGAAACTTTTGTCGAGAAACTCAAACTGTAACTCACTCACTACTTTATTGTAGTTGACACTTTATCTTATGTTTCAGGAAATTAAGTGTAAGAGTCGAAGTGCATGGCATGGATGGGTCGGTATGGTCACGTGAGACGCAAATTGGGAAAGACCTGTTTATTTTGGGAATTATGAATTTGAAACTTCGTGTTATGTATTTGTATTAAACATTAAACTGCTTGGTTGTTTTTGGGATTGTGAACAATTATCAATGACTTGAACCGTTTATTTTGTTATAACCCGTGTAATGATATTCCAGCTCTTCACATCTCGTGTTTCCGCTATAGCGGGGTGTGACAATGAGTGCCTTGGTTAAGATTTTTATCGGCCACCATGCGGAGGCTTTAAGAAATCAGCAAAGGGGTACCGACGACGCGACGCTTATCTAAGCGGCTCGTCAAATGTACTATGAGGCGGAGGGTTCGCAGTTTAAGCATATGGGGGCGTGGGAAATCTGGAGAGATCACGGCAGATGGCGTTCATTTGTCAAGTTAGATACTCCAGTCGAGACCGTCAACCTCGACGACGTTAACATAGCGGACGATATATTTGCGGATGATGTACAAGAACGACCTCCAGGAAAAAAAAAGAGGTAGTAAAAGAAAGGAATCATCTGACGCCTCCGACAAGGCACAAACATCTTCGTCGTCGACGCTTTGTGGGCTCATCGCGACACACTTGAAAAAAAATACGAAAACAAAAAAGGAAACCGCGCAAAAAAGGCGCAAACACTCCATGCTCAAGAACAAGCGGCTATCCGACAAGAACAAGCGGCTTACTCAAGTGCAAGAAGAGACGATATGTTGTTTCTTCAACAAAGCACGGAGGGGTTGCCGCAAGCACAAGCGGATTGGATCGAAGCGGAGAAAATAAAAATCCAAGAAAAATACGGGATGATTTAGCTTAGTATTTATTTGTATTGTTTTAATTATTTGTATTGTATTAATTATTTGTATTTTTTTTATTTATCTTATTTAATGTTTTAATTATTAAGTTTTAATATTTTATATTCTTTTAATTATTTATTTATCTTTTATATTAATGTTTTAAGAAAAAAAAAAAAAATAATCCCACAACCCCCACAACCCTCATTATCATACCACCCAAAATCTCACAATCCTCATTTTCACTGCCACGTCAGCAAAAATAATCCCACAACCCCCACAACCCTCATTGTCACTCATTATCACTCCGGGTGCTCTAAATATTTGAGTGGTTCTCATTTGAAACCAATTCTCTCTCTCTCTCTCTATATATATAACATTATCTAAATTTAGACTTTATATATGACGTGTCATTTTTCTATTGGTTTATAGAATTACTTTTATCATCCTAAAGATCTAACATTATCTATATAAAGATTGTAATATACATAGTTCATATTCATTCCCAACTCTTCATTTCTAAATCAATGTGATTTCTTTATAAAATATATTTATTTTAATAAAATATTAGAGTAAATTACGTCGTTAGTCCCCATGGTTGTATCCAAATCACTAGTTTGAGGCTTTTTTAAAAATAATTACACCAAATGTCCCCATTGTTGTAATTCTGTTACGTCGGTGATCCATTTTCATCTAAAAAGACTAAAATACCCTTAGTTAATATTTATTTTATTATTTTATTTATCTTTACATTATCAAATAACAATAAAACTAAAAATTATTAGGAATAATCTTCTCTCTCTTCTTTTTTCTTCCTTTTCCCTGTAACTTTTCATTCCTCTTCTTTTTTGTTTTTTCTTTTTGTTATGTTTCAAAATTCACACCTTACAAACATCAAAATTAAAATCAAAAAGAAAACACCAACCACATGATGATGATGATGATGATGGAGAGTCTGCTTTAATTCAATTTCCACCATACGATTTTGGATTTCAATTTGAGTTTTTGGGTTTCGGGTTTTGTTAGTTTCAGATCTGCGTGACCTTAATGCAATTCCAAAATATAGTAAATGGTAGTGTATTTAAAAGGTGGTGTGATGATTGGTTTTGATTTTTTTTTTCTTATAACCCAAAAAGAAATCAACCTTATTAGGATATGTATATGTTGATAGTAATTTTAGGGTTTTTAAAATGGATGTGATGGTGGATGTTTGCGGTGGGGTGGTAGTGTTGGTCGATGGTGTGGAGGTTGTTGGAATATACGAGATGGGGAGATTGGAGTGGGTTTTAGCAAGCATGTGGTGGTAGTGGTGGCGGATGGTAGCAGTGGCATGGTAGTGGTGGTGGATGGTAGCGGTGGGGTAGTTGGCCGGAAAAAATGGAGAAGAAAGAGAGTTGAGTTTCAAGAGAGAGAAAGAAGGGTGGAGAGTTATGGATAGAAGGAGAGAGAGAGATTAATTATTTGTTTTTTATTAAGAGAAATGTAAAAGCTATAAAGAAAAAGAAAAAAAAAACTAAAAAGGGTATTCCGGTCTTTTCAGTTAAAACTAATTGAAAAATGTTGAAAAAAGGACCATCAGCGTAACAGAACTACAACAATGGGGACGCTTCAAACTAGTGATTTGGGTACAACTATAGGGACCAACGACGTAATTTACTCAAAATATTATGTTAAGTTGGGTTGTTAATGAGTGTGAAAAATTGAGTTAGATTGGGTTGTTGAGATGGAAGAGAGAGAAACTATTTTTTAATAGAAAAGTAGGATTGAGTTGGATTGCTGATGGGGATAGTCCAAACACAAATCGATAATACACAGAGAGAGAAGGAAAGAGATATCACATGGTTCATTTAAGCACTTAAATCTTAAAAGTTAAAGCTACAATCCTCCAAGATCTTTATGTTTGCATATGTTCAATAACGACGCTAAATATGTCCTTTTCATCTAGGGGTGTTCTCGGGTGTGTAATAAGAAAATTTTGTCCTTTTTTGTGTTATAGGGCGGCTATTTTATTTTCACTATCCTAACTCGTCCTGTAATAGTAGGGTACCCGAACAGCGGATATCCTCAATAATGCAGGTTACCGTGGTTCGGGTCGCGGGTATCCTAAATTATAGGTTCAATGGATTCGTTCGATTTGAGAGTTGATAATTTCATCCGTATAACATTATATATATAATACAACTATAATGGGAAAATGCACTGTATAGTCATCGTACTATCCAAAAAAGTTCGACTAGGTCATTGTACAAATATTGTGTTTAAATACATCAGTTTAGTAGAATAAAAAATTTAAGTTATAACCTTAACTTCAAAAAACCGTTCAATTCGATAACTTTGTTTACCTGCTACCTTTTGTTAACCGGTTAGTGTTACCACGTCATCGTTTTAACCGAGAAAATGCACTGTATAGTCATTGTACTATTCCAAAATGTCTATATGAGTCATTGTACGTTTTTTACATTTATTTACATTATTATACTTATTATTAGTCTTTTAATAGTAATTAAACTTATTATTTTTTTAATTTCAACTCACTTTAACAATCCCAAACCGTAACAAATTTTGATACACAATTATAACAATATCAACATTGAATCCATCGAACTGGTCGGGAAAAGGAGTGAGGTGGCGGATTATTAGGAATTTTCCACCCATCGAAAGATTAGGGTTGTTCAGATGATGTATTTTTCAGTCCATATTCCTGTGATTTGGGGGTGTTCTTCGTTGAAGCTACTTACATATAGAGATGGCAAACAAACCGTATCCGATGGAGACCCGAAAACCGAATCCGAGTTGACCGGGTAAATCCCCGAGTTGACCGGGGACGGGGACGGATAATAACCGAATTCAAAAATCGGGGATGGATGCGGGGATGGTATTACCTATCGGGTATCCATAACCGTACCCAAAACCGGCCCCGATGGATACCCGAATATATATATATATATATATATATATATATATATATATATATATATATATATATATATATATATATATATCCGTATAAATTTTGCTATTTTGGCGATTGAAGCGTTTGCTTATTATTATTCCTATGTTTTTTTTGTTGATAGTTACAAAATGGGAAGTTATTTATAATAAAAGTTCGAAAACTTGTAATGGGAAAAATTCTCCGAATACCCGTTGGGGATCCCCGTTACCCGATGGGGATGGGGATGGGGCCAAAATTTTAATACCCGACGGGGATGGTTACGGTTATGGGTATGGGGGTGGGGATCTGGTTATGGGGATGGGAAATGCAATACCCGACATAACCGTCCCCGTTGCCATCTCTACTTACATAGAAATAGAAAAAGGAAAGATGAGATTATAACGATTTAGAAATAAGGGTTTGGTGATAAAGATGGTGGTTGAATAAATGAGTGAAAGAGATGAGTTTGGAAGTTGTATGTGATAGAGAAAAAAAGAGATTAGATAAAATAAATATAAAAAAAAAACTATAAATACTTATCTTAAATACATAAAAACCGTTAAACAATAAAAAAAAACCTACACGTCATACATTATGACCGGAAAGTGGCTTAGAAAAATATGTGTAACAAGTACAATGCTTTACTAGCCGGGTTTTATGAATACAATTATTAAATTAAACAAAAAAATTGTTGAATGACTCAAGTGCATTTTTTTGGAATAGTACAATGACAATAAAGTGCATTTTCCCTAACTATAATAATATTATATTATACTAAAGTATATATTATAACTTTTACATCAAGTATATTCACTATCATAAGATGATATATATATATATATATATATATATATATATATATATATATATATATATATATATATATATATATATATATATATATATGAAGTTGGTTTCAAATGAGTACCATGCAAATAATTAGGAACCAAAGAAACTAAATTTTAGCCCTTAGATCATATTTTTGATCCATCATCAACATCTAATACAATTTAATACTAAAAGGGGGATTTTACACATTTTCTCACACTCCGCTTAGACGGAAACATGAGGTGCGAACAGTATCAGTAATATCAGAGGTCACAAGGTTACAACAATTATAATAACAAAAAAAACATCGAATTAATTTTTTTTTCGAGATACAAGGTTTTACATAATACGAAATAAATAAAGTACAGTGACAACAAAACGAATCATAATGGAACTAAGTCATAGCAAAACAAGTTCCACGTAAACGATCAAAATAGTCCCAAGAGCATAGCATTAATCACCAACAACCTCAAACCCCCGAAAAGCGTTAAAAATACGACGTCAACATAAAGTTGGTGGGTTATTCGCATTTTTATAATAATATTTAGTTTCAAAAGGTTTTGACCCAATTTGAAATATATAAGTCCAAACATAGGAATAATATCTTGTTTATAATCAAAGCGAGATACATGCATAACCTTAGATAATAAATACACTTGAGCCTTACGTTTAATAGCAACATTTACCCCCTCCTTAGTGTGTCAAACTAAGGCTTAGTCATCGAATAATAAGCGGTCATAACATCGACTCATAGGGACAGAGTACCCTCGTCGTCCCATATCAGCGATGAGGGTTTGTAAACCCATATATATATATATATATATATATATATATATATATATATATATATATATATATATATATATATATATATATATATAGATGTAGGATCATATACAAAGTATATATTTTGTAAAAAGTGTAGGAACCAATCACATATTGCCATGTGTATCTTCCTTCCCTTTTTATTTTTTTATAACAGAAGGGTATTATCGTCTTTTCACCTATTTTAATTCAATCGATCAACTGCTGTTCTCCCCTGTTCATCATCGTTTTCTTTACAACCGTTTCTTTTCTCTATATATATGGCGGTATTCAAATCAATTTTCTTCCTAATTGTTCTTCCGATTGTTCAATTCAATTCCGGATTTTGGCTAATTTTTCTTCGGATTGGTCGATTAAAGCTTCAATTTTGGCTAATTGCTCTTCGGATTGGACAATTCTTCAACAATCCATTACAATGTCAGCTTCGATTCAGCCTAATGAATCTGATTGTAAGTTTAATTTTGTCTTCGATTCAGTTTAATTTTTTGAATTTTTAATAAATCAAGTTCTGTTAATCATATAGAGTAACTGTAAATATATTAATTTTGATTTCGATTTAGGTTAAATTGTTTAATTTTTGGCTAACTGTTCTTCGTTGTGATATAACTAGTTTTAAATTCTGTTGAAAATTATAATTTTAACAGAAATTATGTATTGTGCATCATACTATAGTTTAATTTTTTGAATTTTTAATAAATCAAATTCTGTTAATCATATAGAATAACTATAAATATATTAATTTTGATTTCGAATTAGGTTAATTTGTTTAATTTTTGGCTAATTGTTCTTCGTGTGTGATTTAACTAGTTTTAAATTCTGTATTGTGCATCATACTATAGTAATTTTAGGATAATTGTTCTTCGTTTGTGATTTAACTAATTTAAACACAAATTATGTATTGTGCATCATACTATAGTAATTTTAAGTGTAAAAATTACTTCACAGGTTACGAGGAAACGTCTAGATATTGGATCCCTGATGTATCTTTGAAACCTCTTCAAGGTGCACGTTTTACTTCTTTGGATCAAGCCTACCAGTTCTATAAAACTTATGCAAAGAACGGTGGTTTTTCTGTTCGGAAATCTGCTCAACACTTCTGCAATTCCACTAAAAAGGTGTTACTGAAGTATTTTGTGTGTTCAAAGCAAGGAAGAAAGACTAACAATTTAAAGATCGATACTTTGAAAAATGTTGGGAAGACGATCAATAAGAGAAAAGTGCCATCTTGTAGAACAAATTGTAAGGCAGAGATCCGTCTTAAGGCGATTCCTGGTAATTTGTATGAGATATATTTTTTTGAAGAGAAGCATAACCATATTTTGGTTGAGAAAGATGATATGCCTTTTTTGAATTCCTCCCGAGATTTGACCTACTTGCATACACAGTTTTTGCAAAATGTGTCGAAGATCAACATTGGTCCAGTAAGGGGTTTTAAAATAATGAAAGAGCTTTATGGTGGATTTGAGAAAGTAGGTGTAACTGCAGTTGATTGTAAGAACTTCAGAAGAGACATAAATACTTTTATCGGTGATTATGATGCGGATATGGTAATTCAAAAATTGACTTACAAGGCAGAATTTGTACCAGGCTTCACTTTTGAATACTGTACGGATGAAGAAGGGGATTTGAGTGGTTTGTTTTGGGCAGATGCTGAAGCTAAGCGCAATTACTCGATTTTTGGGGACATCATGTCATTCGATGCTACGTTCAGGACTAACAAGTAGTTAACTTTAACTCTATTTTTTATATATATATTTAGATAATTCATTTTTATAATACTGATTTTTTTTTCCAGGTACAAGATGGTTTTCATACCTTTCACTGGTATTGATAACCATAACAGATGCGTGACATTTGGCGCTGGTTTGGTTTCAAAAGAAAATATTGAGTCGTATAAGTGGTTATTGAAGTCTTTTAAAGACGCTTTTGGTCCAGAACCCCGAGTCGTAGTTACTGATCAAGACCCTGCCATCAAACAAGCTATTGAGGCGATCTTTACTTCTTCTAGACACCGCTATTGTATGTGGCATATAATGGAAAAACTCACGACAAAGGTATTTATGTTACCTTTTTTAGGCATTACAGTTGTGCATCTTAACTATTTCATTTTGTAAGTTTTTATTTATTAATATCAATTTATATGCATCACATTGTGTTTTTTTACAATTATTATTATCATGATTTATATACAGGTGGGTACAAGTATATGTAATAACACGACATTCAAACAAAGACTTTGCAACATTGTCTGGACTGATAGTATAGAGCCTGTCGAGTTTGAAGAAAAATGGGTTGAGATTATCAATGAGTTCCTTCTTCAAGATAATAAATGGCTTAGTGACATTTTTGAAATGAAGGAACGATGGATCCCAGCTTACTACCGTGATACACCTTTATCTGGACTTATGCGTACATCTTCAAGGTCTGAGAGCGAGAATCATTTTTTTGGGAAGCTGACTTCTTCTGATTTGACACTGGTTGAGTTTGTAAGTCATTTTGATACGGCGATGGATGCTCAGAGATATACTCATAGGAAAAATGATCATGATACAAGGTATACTAATCCCGATTTGAAAACTAATAGTGAAATCGAGAAACAAGCTTCTCTGATTTACACAAGAACCATCTTTTTCGAAGTTCAAGAGGAGATATATGCTTCGTTCTGGAAATGCATGTCTGTTAATTTCACCAGAATGGAAAGCTATGAAAAATATGTAATTCGCGATATCTATTCTGCAAAGGATTCTCATGATGAATTTGAGGTACATACTCATTTGTCCTTTTTCTTTTATTTTTTTATATAATTTTATATGATACACAGTAATAAGAAAAATTCTGTATGATGAAATTAAGAATATACATCATAGTTGTGCATCGTAACAGTATACTTCATAGTTGTGCATCATAACAATATACTTCATAGTTGTGCATCATAACAATATACATCATTCTTTTACCGTTTCATCAGATATTTTATATTTATTTTTGTAGGTTGATTTTAATCGTGGTGGTGGTATCATATCATGTGCGTGCAAACAGTATGAGCGGTATGGCTTACTATGTCGACATATTTTCTATGTTTTGAGGATTTGTAGAGTCAAAGAATTTCCCAAGAGGTACATTCATACGCGCTGGAAAAGGGATGTTGTTCCTCCCATATCTGATGACTCGAGTTCTGAATTTACAACTGCAAATGAGAATGATGGAACCGATCAGAATCACACGACACCACCTTCCTCAAGCAATGGAACTGGAAATGATGGAAGGGAAGCCATTATTCGCCAAGTGTATCAGAATGTAGATGAGTGCATTAACCGTCTAGTTGCTGATAATGAGAAGTTAATTTCTTATCTCGACAAGCAGAAGGATTTAGCATTGAAGGTTCTTGAAGACATTGAAGCTTGCCCTTTGTTGAACAAAGATGATCTCATTGGTTCTTTCCTCGGTGTAGAAAAACCATTGGAAGGTAATAAAGCTACTATTGGGAATCCTAAAAATATCCGTAACAAAGGTTGTGGAAAGAAGAAACGTTTAATTGGAGTGGCTGAGAAAACAAAGATCAAAAAGAAAAGACTTTGCAGAAAATGCAACCAATATAAGCGTCATGATTCTCGAAATTGTGACACGGACTTGGTCGAAATTTGATTGTTTCTTTTTTTCATTTTGATTTTGTGTTTAGTACTTTCTTTTATATTTTTCTATATGTACTATTTTTTTAGTTTTGAAAATAAAGATGCTGTAAAAAAACTTCAGAGTTTGTACGAAAAATGTATGATGTACACTTCCTTTTGTAGAATACATCATAGTTGTGCATCATAACAGTATGCATCATAGTTGTGCATCATGAGAGTATGCATCATTGTTGTGCAATATTGTTGTGCATCATCCTTGTGCACCATAACAATACACTTCACTGTTGTGCATCATTCTTGTGCATCATTCTTGTGCATCATAACAATACACTTCACTGTTGTGCATCATTCTTGTGAATCATTTTTGTGCATTATACATTATGAATCTTTTACCAAGTAAATTTCGAGATTTCATCATACATTTTATCAACCTAAATTAATACAACATATTTTACATGTGATACTCAACAGCTGGAGCAAAAACCAAACCGCGTCTAAAACATATTAATCAGTACATACTAACGATTTCTACCCAGATTACATCATATTGTTTTAATACCATTACAAAAGATTTTCTACCCAATTACATCATATTGTTTTAATCCCATTACAAAAGATTTCTACCCACATTACGTCAGTGTTAATCCCATTACATCCAATTGTTTTTACCACATGTTACCAGACTAAATTTCTATCCAGATTACAGATTACACAAACGTTCTTGAATTCTTTCATGTGCATCGGCTTTTAGCCTGTTTCTGGTTTCTTCAGGCATGTTCAAGTAGTTTTCTGCCTCTTTGATTGCTTTTTTCCTCATCATGTTCACATCCGAGAGAATCATCTTGGTAACATATTTTTTTCGCAATTCCTCAATCTGTTTTTTCTGTTCAGGACCTTCTTCACGGAATCCAGTTGCCCAGCTTTCATAACTGTTGCCATTGATCGTCTCCATATGCCTCATAAGGAATACCCCACCATCAAAATTCTTCTGTTTTGTTCTCCATGGCATTTGTATTATCTCGGGCTCAACCAACTTCATTTCTTTTGCTTTTGGATGTTTTTCCGAATCCAAGTAATTTTTAAACAAGTTAATCTGTAAAAAACATTATAAAATACATATCAAATATCTATTATTCATACTAAAAACATTATATAAAAGTAATCATTCTTACCAAAAGCAATGGTACAGTTTCATATTTTTCTTTCAATTCCTTTTCAATCCCACAGTTGTCAACAATCATAATTTTTGGACTCTTCAAGTTAAAGCATACGAGATAGTACTTTAACTGAGAAAACACCGGAAAAAACACCTATTTTGAACAACTTTTGTCAGTAAAAATGCATTAACATTTTAATATATATTATGTATATGTTTAAACTTTGACGGATTTCTTACCAAGTCAAACTCATGAAGGTTTTTCTTTTTGTAGCAATTACCGTAGTCAACAATGTTAAACCAAAACTCTTCAAATAGATCCTCGACATTTGTGCTTTGACTCACCATTTTATCATTCTGCAATGAATTATAAATGTGCATTATACACATATTAACTATAACGGTATTTTAAAACACTGAGTTTAGAATAATACCATGATATCAGTATGAAAAAAAAACCGTTTTGCTGAATCGGGACCTCTTAATTTTTCATCTTCCTGGTTACAAATATTCGCCCAAACCCTGATTGAACCTTCATGGTTAAGCATGTCTGGAATTAAACTCTCGAACATTCCCCTCTGTGCTTCAATTCCATTTTCATCTTTAAAGATGATATCCCTTTTATACAAAAGTGCATCGTAGTTAACATTAAACAATACATAAAGATAAGAATTATATTAACTAAACATATGTATTAAACTAATACTTACTGTTCTCCAAATGTAGCAGAGAAAATGCTTTCAGAAATTTTATTTTCCGCATCAATCAACTTTTTCCCCAATTGAACAACTCTTTTCACGTAAGGAGACCTCATTGAATATGTCAGCTTTAATGCTCGTTTCGGTTTTCCTGGAAGGATTTGTTCAATTTTTTTTGGTGCTTCAACCAGTGGTACGATTTCTTTTCCTTTAACCTTTCGGGGTTTTTTCTTTGCTGATTGTTTCTTTCTTGTCAGAGTCATCTTGCTTAGTTTTTTCTGTGTTGCACTTTTGGTTTTTGATAACTGTTGGGGTATTGGTGCAATTGGCGTTTTGAATTGGTTATTTTCATCTTGATTTTTTTGTGGTTCGGGAGTTGTTGTGTTTGGTTTTTTAACAGGGGATTCGTTCAGTTGTGTGATATTTAAACTGAAGCTCGGACCTTCAAAACTTTCAATTCTCTCAACAGCAACATTTCCTTGTTCTTTGTTTGTTTCCAACGTCTCAGCATCTTCATAATCAATATACAAAAAGTGATTAGATGTGCATTATAATCAATATACAAAAATTACTAAACTAACCTCCTTCATTTTGTTTCATATCCAATCTTGTTTTCTTCAAGTCTTCAATAAGAATACTTCCTGGGAATTGAAGAAGTGCCTTTTCTATCAATTTTTTGGCATGCTTCTCCTTTTCGTCAATTTGTCTATATATTTCTTGTATTTCCAAAATACACTCCTTCTAAACAAGACAAAATATGTTTTATTATATATCAAATGTTAGTATAATGCATTGATACTAATCTTAGAATATTACCTCTTCGTTTGTGTATGATAACTTCTGTTTTTTTGGATAAGGATCCTCAATTGCCACTGTTGGAGTTCTTTTTGCGATGCTCTTTGTCATTCTTGGAGATGTTACATCACGTGTTTTTGGAGCATAATATTCTGGTAAAAGAAGTTATTATCATTTTTTATATTTTATAAAACTTAATACGAATAATAAAATTAATTTTTTGATTGTACCTTGACTTGCAGTGGCTTTTTCATTGTTTTTGATTATCTCACTTTCCACGGCTGCATTTCTTGGAGAAGGTATCTCCAGTTCTTGTTGGAAAAAATCATCAGAATCTTCCGAATGCACATGTCCAGGTTCTTCTGATTGAAGATGTGCAGGGTCTTCTGAATCAACATGTGCAGATTCTGTTTTTTCAGCTTCTTCTGTATGTGCAGCTTCTTCCTCTGAAATCAGCGGTGCATCTTCTTTTTCTGGATGTGCATCTTCTTTTGAATGCAGCTGTGGTGCGTCTTCTGAAATTGGTACATCTTCAATTTGATTAATCTGAAGCTCTTCTTGAATCAGCTTCACAAATTCAGCCTCTCGTTTCTGTCTTTTAACTCCCGCAACTCCCAATTCTTCCTCCTCCAACAACTTTAATTTTTCCGCAGTCCAGTACTGCAATGGTGGAATTAATGGTTCGTTACCTTCAGGTTCTGGTCTTTTGGATTCTGCAAACAATAGCTACACAAAGAAAACTTATTTTTAATACGCATAAAATCTGTGCATATTTACTAATTTATTAATATGTGCAAAAAAATATTACTTACTTCAAGGAACAATAGTGGGCCGTTGAAATGGCTTACTTCATCCCACTCTTCTCGACTACTTTTCAAACAATCTATAAAGAACCCGCACCAGTCCATTTTCTTCACTTCAGCAGGGTTTGTCAAAGTATACAAAAAGGTTTGGTTTACTGTTCCACACTTATTTGTTTTTCCTAATACCGTCATAACAGCGACCAAAAAATTCAGCTTGTATAATGCACCCCCCTCCCTTTGACTCTTCATCTTATCAGTCACATTTTTCATATAAATTCTAGAAGGATTTGTGTCGGTGTATTGTTCTCTCCAATATTTAGTTAATGGATCATCAACCAATTTTTTCTTCTTAAACGTCTTTATTGGAATATTTCCCAGTGGAAATCCAATAATTTCTTTGACAACATCCTTTGTAATTGTGAATGATACATTCTTCATTTTCAAAGTCAAAGTTTTTGGATCTAAATTCTTAACAACTAAGTACCCCAATCTTGCTGGTATACTTTCAATATTAAAGTTTACCAATTCTTTAAACCCCAAACTTTTAATATCTTTTACTTGTGCGTCACTTAGGTTTTCTAGTGCCTCAAACAGTAACTTAGGGGGGTTTCGTTGTCTGATGCGTTTCAAATTTTCTAAATTCTCTACTACTTCAGTTTCCCTCATTGGACTTAACTTCTTTTTTTTGTTACTAACTACCAACTTACTGTCTACAAAATCGTCATCTGGGTCCGATTCAATGGGAAGATCCTTAAGTTGATAAGTTAGTTTCTGTTTAGGACCTGCATATAGTTTTTATATACATATTAGATGCATATCCTGTTAAGTTTCATGATATACAAAATTTCATACAATATGATACACAACAGTTAAGTATATAATCTGTGTATCATATAGTTAATATCTGTTGTGTGTTACATATATGTGTAAAAACTGTTGTGTATCAACAATTATGATACACAATGGTTATACATATATAACTGTTTTTTGAATCAACAAATATGTACCACACAAACAAAAATTATACTACAATAAACAACATTTTTTATATGCATTTAACATATGTATAATGAAATAAATCACAGAAATTTATAATATAAAATAAAAAAATTACTTTTTTTTGGAGCTGGACGATCATTTTTGAATTTTGATCGTCTCTCAGTGGGTACACTCTTCTCTGGTTCATCTTCATCTTCATTTATTTCTATGGCAGTGTCTTCTGTGTTTTTGAAAGTTGCTGATAACCTCATCAGTCTATTGCTTCGCCTTTTTGCTATACAAAATTAAATCGAAAACGTTATGCTGGTTATGATGTATAACAATGGCGGATTTCATTACAAAACTTCAAAATATTAACTGATATGATACACGATATAGAATTTTTTACACTTACGAGTTAAATCTTCATCCGTTATCTTCATTTTTCCTTTCATCTAACAAATAATCGAGAGTGTTGAGTGATTATGATGTACAAGATTTGTAGTAGAAAATCGATATCTGAAAACCCTAATTTCGTGATTGGGGAGGGTTGTGGAATTGGGCGGGATTTGTGTGTGAAGAACGATTGATTTTTGGTTTTTAGTGTATTATGTTAAATGACGGGAATACCCTTTTCTATTGATTTTTATAAAAACCCACTTAAGTATTAATGATTGGTTCTAATCGCTTCTCACACTTTTTACGATATTTGGGTTTTTTACACGATCTCACCCCTATATATATATATATATATATATATATATATATATATATATATATATATATATATATATATATATATATATATATATATATATATATATATAGAGAGAATGGTTCATGCGAGAACCAATATTTTTGCGAGAACTGCGAGAACTAAATCTGGACCACTAGTTTTTTTTTAATATTAATCATTTCTTTTTAAATCAAAAGGGTAAATTAGTAAATTATTAATTTTTCCTATTTTAATTTAATTCATTTTGTATTTTATATTTTCTGTACCAACTAATCTTTTTTTTTATCATCATTTTGAATTATATTTATATGATTCAGGGTCAAACACTACTATTTTTTTATTTATATCTTAAAATTGTTGCTTTTGTGACTTCATAGCTTCTAAACATTAGATGATCATAAGTGCGAACTCTTTTGTTCATATATGAACATACTTGTTGTTCATATATGAACATACTTGTGTTCAGATGTACACACAGATGGTTAGGAGTGTAATCGAATTTTTGGTCGGTTTAGCTAAAAGTATTCATCCATACACATGTAAGGTTCATAGGTGAACATATTTTACCATAATAAACAGAAGATGAAAATAATGAAAATTACAATCTAAAAATCGTTGACCATTATACAATTTAAGTATAATAAAGAACTAATAAGAAAAAAACAGAAAGCAAAACAAAACAATCAAAAGATTATAAATTATATATTAACAAAATGTAAACTAATATATTGATTGAAACCGTTAATATGAAATCACAAACATATATTTTCAAAGAAATAACAAAAATAAAAAAAAAAAAAAACCTAAACAGCAGTTATTGACTTTTGGATCTAATCATCTGTGAATACCAACAAAAAAAAAACTTCAATATTTTTTGTAGCCATCATCGAAAAAGTAAGAATCGGACCTTTTTTTTTTTCCTAAAAAGAATCAAGAATGAACGAAAGAGATTTGGAAAGCATCGACGAAATAAGGTTGGGAACAAATAATTATATTAGAGAAGAACAATCGAAAAAGGCGATCAATCCCCGTTTGATATCGTTTTATATGTGAAATATTTTTAGATTGATATTTGGTTTGAGAAGCTTTATGAAAAAAAAATGGCAGATCTCGATGGAGGAAAAAGATAATATGAAAGTAATTAATGATATTAAAGAGGAGTTATACATGTTTTTAGGAGAGAGTCTCATTTGGAATTCCAATACTACCCTTTTCAAGCTCACAAAATAGACATGATCTTTCATTAATTTACAATTTTGTCATCAAGGCCTTTTCAACCATTGATCTGTCAATCTAACGGTTGTAGATGAGTTCTCGCAGTTCTCGCATAATTTTTGGTTCTCGCATGAACCATTCACTATATATATATATATATATATATATATATATATATATATATATATATATATATATATATATATATATATATATATATATATACCGGTGGCTCAATAAGAGTTAATAGACGTTATACGAGGGCCTTATACTACCACTAAGGCTATATAAGTAAGGTAACACTATATCTAAAGGCATCACAATCCACAATGTATAAAATAAAATATAAAGCTTAATCACGCTTTTCATGCCCAAAGATATAAAACGGTAAAAAGGGCAACGGATAACTCACAAATTAGCAATAAATACGTCGGGTAGACAAATCAGGGGAATATCGCTCCACCGCCTAAGTGCCCTAGCATAAAGACATCGAAAGTCTAAGTATCTCTATAAGTGTAGTAGGGTTTAGTCTTATTAATTAACGTTATATTATATACTATATTAAAAGTGTTCCAACGAATAATATTTCGAGTCAAAATGACGAATAGAAGAGAACGATATTCCGAGTCAATAATGACTACTACAAGATATCGATAATTCGAGTCAATGACGAATAAAAGAGAATGATATTTCGAGCCGATAATGACTACCAGAAATATCGATTGAAGATTGAATACTTATAGTAAAGTTTGGTCGAAGTTCGCTAAAATCAACGTCATGGGATAGTTGATTTTAGCCAAAGTCGACGATTACGAAAAGAGTCAAAGTCATCTGAAAAGTCAAAATTCGACATTTGTAGAATTTAAATATTTTGAGTAAAAATAGTTTGAAAACAATTTTTTTTATAAGAGTTTGTCGAAAGATATAATATTTATTATAATTTAAGATTACGATCGCATTTTAGAGAAAAGTATATTTATCGAAAATATATACGTTTATCGAATATCTTTATAATAACTATTATGTTTATGATAGTGATTACGTTTCTTTGTCATCATCCTTCGACTCTAACTGCCGAGCTAAACCAAACAATCGCTCGTCCTTAAGATGATCCTCTGTCAATGCCTCCTGTTGTGCCTGAACAATCTGAGCTTTCAAGCTCATCTGAATAGAAATAACCAAAGAACGAACTCGAACCGGCTTAACCGTCTCCTTGCGACTCAGCGCATCAGCAACCCCGTTCGCCTTACTAGGATGGTAGCGAATATCACAGTCATAATCATTCAGTAGCTCGACCTAACGTCTCTGTCTCATATTCATCATCTTCTGATCGAAGATATGTTGGATATGATTGTGATACATGAATACGGTACACTTAGTCCCATATAGATAATTCCTCCAAATCTTGAGAGCAAAAACAACGAATCCCAACTAAAGATCATGTGTCGTGTAATTCTGCTCGTGTATCTTCAACTAACGTGAAGCATAAGATAAACCTTTTCCATTCTGCATGAGAACACAACCCAGACCCTTACGTGAAGCATCACAATACACAACAAAGTTCTCAGTCCCAACATGCAAACTAAGAATAGGAACATCACATAACCGTTGCTTCAACAACTGAAAAGCAGTTTTCTGCTCAGAATCCCATATAAACGGCTCACTTTTCTGGGTCAACTTCGTCATAGGAGAGGAAATCCTAGAGAGATCCTCAATGAATCGACGATAATAACCAGCAAGACCCAAAAATGAACGAATCTCCGTAGGTGATTTCGGTGTAGCCCAACTTTTCACGTCTTTAATCTTGGCAGGATCAACGTGAATACCCTTCGCGCTGACCACGTGGCCAAGAAACTGAACCTCGGATAACCAAAAATCACACCTCGAAAACTATGCATACAACTGTTCCTTTCGAAGCATCTCCAAAACCAAACGTAGACGTTCCTCGTGCTCCTCATGGCTACGGGAATAGATAAGAATATCATCAATGAAAACGATCACGAATTTGTCAAGATAATGACGACAAATACAGTTCATCAAGTCCATAAAGGCTGCAGGTGCGTTTGTCAAACCAAACGTCATAACTAAGAACTCATAATGACCATATCGAGTACGAAAAGCAGTCTTTGGAATGTCATCATCCTGAATCCTCAACTGATGATAATCCGAACGAAGATCTATCTTGGAGAAATACCAAGGTCCCTTGAGTTGATCAACCAAATCGTCGATACGAGAAAGGGGATAGCGGTTCTTCACCGTCAACTTATTCAGCTCCTGATAAACAATACATAAACACATGGAGCCATCTTTCTTCTTAACGAAGAGAACAAGAGCACCCCATGGAGAGAAACTAGGGCGAATGAAACCCTTGTCAACCAATTCCTGAATCTTAGTGGATAACTCAATCATCCCAGAAGGAGCCAAACGATAAGGAGCTTTCTCCACAGGCGCTTCGTCGGTGACAAGATCTATACGAAACTTGATCTGTCGCTGGGGAGGAAGTCCAGGAAAATATTCAGGAAATACATCAGCAAACTCACGAACAACTGAATGATCATCAATCTTCGTCGCAAAGTCTTTCTTCACCAAATGAGCAAGATACAAAGAACACCCTCGACGAATATACTCACGCACCTTTAGACTAGAAATGATCTTAAGGTGCTTTCGAGCCTCATCTTAACTAATAATCAACGGTACACCACACGGCCTCGGAATGCGAATAAAGCTCTCGTAATAAATAATATTTGCCCGAAATGTAGATAACCAATCCATACCTACGACTAAGTCAAAACTACCAAGCCTCATAGGGATAAGGTCGATGGAAAAGGAAGTATCGACTAAAGTAAGTTAACAATAACGAAGAATCTCCCTAGCTCGTAAGCATCTACCATCAGCTATCTCTACCTCATAAGCAGACACTAAAGGACTAGGAGTACAAGCTACAAAAGGACGAAAATCACTAGATATAAAGCTCCTATCCGCACCCGAATCAAATAATACAAATGCGGGATGATCATCAATAAGAAATGTACCAGTAACAACTGTAGGATCCCTACGTGCCTCAGTAGACCCCAATGCAAACTCCCTGCCTTTAGCAGTATCACCACCAGTACCAGAACCAAAAGGAAGAAGAGAATCAGAAGAAATTAGCTTGGGACACTTATTACGGAAGTTTTATGTAGCTTCACACTCGTAACACGAACCAGGTGCAATCTTACAGAAACACTCGGTATGACCTAGCTTCCTGCACCTATCACAAAACCAGCAAGCAACCTCTGCTGCATGAGCACCCCCACACTTACCACACTTAGGGCGCTTGCCATGACCACTAGAACCAACCACGACATAAGAATGAATCGGCTGGGGACTCTGATCCTGTCCCCGACCCCGCTTCCTAGTGTCATGACGGAACTTCTTACCATGCTTCCCACCAGAATCCCTACGGACCACAGTCCTATGTAGCAAACCACCTCTAATCATGCTCCTAGTCAACGAGTAAGCAATGTCAATCGCGCTCTGCAAAGTACCAGGACGAGATGAAATGATGTTGTCCCGAATAGTCTAGGGCAACCCATGCACATAGCGATCAATCTGGCACTCCTCGGTATTAACCAAACGAGGAACCAACACACACAAATCATAGAACATGTTCGTGTACCCACGAACATCCGAACCCTGCATAGTCAGGTTCCACAACTCCTGCTCTAAACGCTGCATCTCATGTGCCGACACATACTCCTTCCTCATCAACACCTTGATATTCTCCCATGTCATCAAACTAACGGCTGCTTGACCTTAAGTACGCACAATCGTGTTCCACCAAGTTAGGGCTTTCCCGTGGAACAAATAAGTCTAGTACTTGACCCGATCCTCATAAGAACAACCCGAAACCTCAAAAACAGACTCGGTCTTCTCCATCCACTGGAGAGTAGCCACGGAATCCTCAGATCCTCTAAACTCGGCGCCTTAAAACCTTAAAACATCTTGTACGAACAACCTCGAGGCGGATCCTTAATCACAATCGTCGGACCTCCCGTACCAATATGCACAATACCACCTACATCGGAACCGTCATGGCCGGAACCCATACCATCTGATCCAGCACCTATAATCTCGGGACCACCAGATCCCATACCAATAATCTCGGGACCATCGGATCCAGTGCCGGTAACCGTTCCTCCTGAAGGAGTAGATCCCTCGATGCCCTGAAGCAAAGTCTCCTTAAGCTGCGCTACGATGTCGGGCATCGATGCAACCATGTGCTCGACGAACAACTGACTAAAGTCTGGAGTCGCAGTACTCGTAGTCGTACCGCCCGGACTCGCACCAATCTCTCTCGTACTAGCAGGGCGACCTCGTCTCGTCGACTTCTTCGCAATCGTAGCCTTCTTAGGAAACATCGTCTAAGAAAGTAAAAACGGAATAAGTACAAGTGTGTGCCCGAAAATAATTAGGCCAAAAGTTTAAAAATAAAGTAAAAGCATATAAAGGCAAAAGCAAACACATAAAAGTCAAAATAAGGAAGTGCGCACATAAGTAAATAAGAGAAATAGTTTCAAAGCCTACGGTCATAGTCTAAGTGATTCACATAACCCACTTAGTTCGTTATAACCATTGGCTCTGATACCAATCTCTGCCACACCCCGCTCAGGCGGAAACCCGAGGTGCGAACAGCATCACTAATATAAGAGGTCACAAGGTTACAACATTTATAATAACAAAACATCATCGAATTAAAATAAAAATTTCGAGATACAAGGTTTTACATAATATGAAAAACTAAAGTACATTGACAACAAAACGGATCCTAAAGGAACTAAGTCACAGCAAAACAAGTTTCACGTAAACGTTCCAAATAGCCACAAAAGCATAGCATCAATCAACAGCAACCTCAAACCCCTGAAAAGCGTTAAAAATACGACGTCAACATAAAGTTGGTGGGTTATTCGAATTTGTATAAAAACATTAATTTTCAAAAGGTTTTGACCTAATTTCAAATATATAAGTCCAAACATAGTAATAATATCTTGTTTATAAACAAAGCGAAATACATGCATAGTCTTAGATACTAAATACACCTGAGCCTTACGTTTAATAGCAACATTTATCCCTTCCTTAGTGTGTCAAACAGAGGCTTAGTCATCGAATATTAAGCGGTCTTAACATCGACTCATAGGGACAGAGTACCCTCGTCGTCCCATATCAACGATGAGGGTTTGTAAAACCCATATAGATCTATATATATGTACCGATGGATCAATAAGAGTTAACAGGCGTGTATACGAGGGCCTTATACAACCACTAAGGCCATATAAGTAACGTAACACTAAATCTAAAGGCGTCACAATCCACAATGTATAAAACAAGATATGAAGTTTAATCACGCTTTTCATGCCCAAAGATATAAAACGGTAAAAAGGGCAACGAATAACTCACAAATCAGCAATAAATACGTCGGGTAGACAAATCAGGAGAATATCGCTCCACCGCCTAAGTGCCCTAGCATAAAGATATCGAAAGTCAAAGTATCTCTATAAGTGTAGTAGGGTTTAGCCTTATAAATTAACATTATATTATATAGTATATTAAAAGTGTTCCAACGAATAATATTTGGATTCAAATGACGAATAGAAGAGAACGATATTTAGATTCAATAATGATTACTAGAAGATATCGATAATCCGAGTCAATGACGAATAGAAGATAATGATATTTCGAGCCGATAATGACTACTGGAAATAACGATTGAAGATTGAGTACTTATACCAAAGTTTGGTCGAAGTTCGCTAAAATCAACGTTATGGGATAATTGGTTTTAGTCAAAGTCGATGATTACGATAAAAAAGTCAAATTCAACTAAAAAGTCAACATTCGATATTTGAAGAAATTAAATATTTTGAGTAAAAATGGTTTGAAAACAATTTTTTATAAGAGTTGGACAAAAAATATAATATTTACTATACTTTAAGATTACGATCGCATTTTTGAGAAAAGTATATTTATCGAAAATATATACGTTTACCAAATATCATTATAATAACTATTATGTTTATGATTGCGATTACGATTTGAGTCCAAAAACGTTTCTTTGTCAATATATACTACTTTATATATAATATGTGTATGTATATATATATTTATGTTCGTTCAAAATATACAACGTTTTAGTTGAGGGGGCTCACTACGGCGCACTAGGACTACAATGCGACGCAGTGAGTTTCTGACCATAGCGGTTTGCGGCACAGTAGGTAGCTAGTACGGCGCAGTGGGGCGTCAGTGGAAAAAACGAGTTTCTTTCTTTTACGCTTTAAGGTATCGTGAACGTTTATATTAAGTCTTAATATTAATAAGTAAAGTGTTCATAATGTAAATATGTATATAAGTTTATTTATATACTAAATATATAGGTTTTTCTTACATAATAATAAGTAATAGTACTAATTAGAGTTCAAATATGTTTATATGTATACATAAGTCCAATTAGTACAAAATAGTCCAAAAAGTCCAAATAATCAACTTCCTAATTTATACCATTTTATGTTATTATTCACCAATACCTTATAATATGAGAAAAATATGTTTAATATGTTAGTAACTTATGTTTTCTTCCATTTTTATCCATATTCATCTATTTATATATTACTTAGACAAATTAAGTGATAAATAAGAAAACGTAAAGGGATTTAAGGATTACATAGAGAGTACCGAAGACCTCCACAATTATCAACCAAAATCGTCGGAAATTGTCTCGAAATCGATAACAGAATATAACCCGAAAGATGAGATCCCAAGGTGGTGGTGGTGAGGATCCAAGCACCAAACATAAAAACACACCACTTATTAGAATAAGAGCTTTTTAGAATGAAAATAGATTAAGAATTAGAGTAGAAGTTTGAGATGTATTTTGCTTACCAACTTCAAGATGGAGAAGTCTCCATGATGGTAAGCTACTAATCCGAAAGTGGAAAATGATGGTGGAAGATGAACTCTTGCAAAAACACACCAATGTTTATGTTAGAATCCCCAACAAGAACAAAGAAGAAAAGGGATTTAAAAAGTGAAAATGGTGTTGAAATTACTTACCAAAAGAATGATGAATCAAGGAGAGGATGTAGAATATATTGTGGAATCTTCTTTAACATAACACTCACTCAAATATGTGTTTATTAACTCTCAATTTTATGGAAATGTAGAGAAAAATGAGAGAGAATGAGTGTGAAATGAAGTTGAAATGAGAATGAAATGAATGGAAAGATGTAAAGTGTGTATTGTGGCATGAGAGAGGTTTGAATATGATGTTAGATCCAAAATGTGGTCAAATCCACCCATATTAGGGAGTTTCCAGCCAAGAATCACGAGAGAAGAAAGTTGTGGATCTCAAAACAATGGAAAAGACATTTTTAACTTTTTGTGTCCGAAGCCCCGACTACGTCGCAGTCCATAGTGGCTGGGCGCGGTCGCTGTTGATAAACAGTTAACTTCCCCTTGAAAGGACTGAATTTGTAAATAAACTTAACGTTAGTTCTCGTGAAAGGACTAACTTTGTAATATATTTTTAACGTTAATCTTAATCATATAATCGAAGGCATAAAACACCCTAACTTATCTTACGAGCATACTTATATGTACTAGGCACTTAGGTATCGAAAACGTTTTCGTCACGAAGGAAAAAACGTTAAATAAATTCCCGACTAAACAATAAATAACACGTGATAAACGAAACAATAGCAGTAACAACTAAATATCAGTAAATAAAAAACGACAAGTGGAACACCGGATTAATACCTCGAAAAAGCGGTTGTCACACATTATACCTTCATGTCTAATTTTAAAACACCATAGGTTTTCTTTCTTTTGTCCCAAACACACACACAAACACCCTCACGTCTCTCTCTCTCCCTCTCTCTCTCTCTCTCTAAAAATTCACCATTTTATTACCTTCAAATTCGGATTTTGATAATGATCTTAACCAAATCTTTATCAAGTATAGATTTCTACATCTTATATAATCTCAGATTCGATATCATTTTCTTTGTTCCGTTTGATTTGCTTTTCGTATTGACCTAGCCTTTTTTTACTCAAATTTCTTAGAATTTTAGCTTTAATTATTCAATTTTTGTGATGGAATCGAGTGTCGTAAGTGAAGCCGTTGTTCAGATCAGAAGTAAATTCCTCTGAATTATCAACGGGAGGAGTTATTGAAACGAATTTTGTTTCTGAATTGTCAACCGATATCAGTCAAATTACTATCGGTAAGTTTCATTTTAATTCATGTATGTATATGTAAATACTATGTATCGAAGATCATGAATTCTTGTAATTTGATATTGTATAATTTAGTGTTTTCACTTTGTCTATTTTTGAATAATATGTATTTTAGTATATTCACTAGCGAATACAGTTAGATACAACATGTAATTTAGTGTGTTCACTAGTGTATACTCTGTATATACTAGTTAATATATTATGTATTTTGTAATTTGTTAGATTCACTAGTGTATACTCTGTATTTTGTAGTTTGTTATATTCATTAGTGTATTTGTAGTTTATTATATTCACTAGTGTATATTATGTAATTTTAGTATATTAACTAGTAGATTCAATGTATATACTATTTGTAACTTATGCGGTCTATATATCAGTTGTAGTTGAGTGTATATACACCAGTGTATATACATTAATCGGAGGATTAACCAGTGGATTCAATGTATATACACCAGTGTATATTATGAGGAGACTAATGTATAATTTGTTCTTCATATTCAGGTGTGGACCATGTCAATGATTCCGACAGTGGTAAGGTTATTTCTCTCGATGGTCGAGCTATTGTTTGAACTCCTAAAGTATATGATGATGGGAAGCCTGTTCTTTGTTGAAAATATGAGCCGTTAGGTGCATGCATTGATATGTATAAAAAGTATGCATATCTTTCTGGTTTTAATGTTCGTTTGTCCACTCAAAGGAAGAAACAAAATGGTTCAGTTTACTTGAGGATTCTAGTTTGTAGTAGAGCAGGAAAACCACGAGGTCTATGTTATGATTCTTTGAAGGACAACGGTGAGGACAAGCGTCGATGTAATATCAAGGTTACGGGATGTCAAGCGTGCGCTCGATTCAGGAAAAACCCTAAGACCTCGAAATTCAGATTATAACTTTCTAGAGAAACGCATAACTACAATATGGTTCCTCTTGAAATTAGACATTTGCTTCGGAGTGAAACGCATAAAAAACAGTTTCGTTGCGGTGTTGCGCTAGTTTAGTGTTGCGCAAGTTGCGTATTTACTGCCCCGACCGGTGCTCCTCAGCCGGCGGTTGAGTGGTCGGAAGGAAGTACTTGGTTTACCGTTAAGCTAGTTAAGCGCTGATCGTTGTGAGTTGTTACGGTCTTATTAACGGGCATCTTATGATCTAACTAGGTTGATCATGATAAGTGTGGCGAGGATGTTGCTTATGGATTGGAAACTTAAGGTGAGTAGATTTATAAAACCGAGCATAAAGATAAAATTAACGTTTTTGAAAGATGTATAACGTTTTAAAAGATGTTTTGAAAGTTATGTTTGTTAGTAAACGATGTCGTTTACTTATGAAGATGTTTTGATTAAATAAAGATGAACCAGAACAGAATAACGGAATTATGTGGTATGGGTAACACGTGATTGCCCATACATGATAATTACGGGTGGTTGTACCTACCCGTATGTTTGGATGACACGTAGTAATTAACTACATGTATCCTTATTGTTATTATAATTTATTTGTCGTGTAAAATAAATTATGTGAAAGTTGTTAGTAAAGGCCTCAGGCATGAGTGGTTGTAACTACTCATGTTTAGTGGTGTGCAATGCGATAAGGTACACATCTATATTTTAATTATATATGATTATATAATTATTGTTTTGTTATTTATACATTATAAGGAGTATGCCTTAGTTTTGCATAAGGGGACTTGATTACGGGTAGTCGTAGCTGCTCGTAGATATATGTTGAGACCTAGTACCATTGACTAGGTGATAAGTTCTAGCCATTGTGTTTTGTTCTGATCGTTGGATCGGGATAGTTGCGGGGAATTCTAGACCTCCTTTGCAACACGTGGTTTTGAGCGTTGGGTCATACTGGAGCGATGTCTTGATCCCGAGAGGTCAACCGCAACCATCACGTGGGAATGGGGAGGTGCAGTCTTTGACGCATCGTAGATCCTTTCCTTAACGACAAGGCATATTTATATGCTAAGTCGGAGTAGTGAAAGCCTGCATTTCGGGGTTTTATAAATATTGGGAGTCGCTCCCCAAAATTTATAATATTATACGAAATGTGCGAGTAGCGAACGGGGTAGTAGCCCCTAGGGCATATGTGGGACCCTACTAGATTGAATACTTAGGGCTTGAGATGGACCCTAGTAAAATGATAAGTGCATTAAAATGTGAAATTAACTTTATGATGATAATTATTTTCGTATGCATTGAATATCATTTCCTTGATTATTATTAGTTATATGTGCTTGTGAGATTGTGGGTATGGTTTGGGAATTTGTAAAGACGAAGTTTGTTTATATTAAATGTTTTAATAGTCTTTACTATTTATTGTCTCACCATCTTTAGCTGATACTCTTTTCCCAAATTGTGTCTTTTGCTCGTAGGTGGCTTTAGCCGTGCTTGGTGAGGCGGGATTACTTGGGGTAGCTTGATGTCCCCAACTTTATATCATTTCCAAATGATTAATGTTCAACATTTTTATAATGTGAGTTTTAACGTAACGAATGGTTTAATTAATGAAATAGTTTTACGAACCGCTAATCACGTTTTAGTAACGTTTTCCGCTGTGTTACTTTCGATTACATAAACAAAATTTGTTAAACGTGATTTTTGAAAACCAGGTCGTTACAATTTGGTATCAGAGCCGCGTTGCGAGTGAACTGAGCACAGAGACCAGTGTTCAGACTCGTACAAAGACGCGGTTCAATTTTTAAAAAGAAAACCTTGACCTAAGTTGGGAAGGGTGTGTGATGAGAGTTTTATGTTAATGCTATTCGTTTCTAGAATAGTGGTTGTTTCCGTTATTTATTTATGTTCTGATATTGATCATAGAAGAAGAATTTTATAAACGTTAATGCTCGTTAAAAAGTACTCGCATTTTTATTGTGCTCAAGTTAAAGGAAATGCATAGGTGGTGCATATAGAAAGTGATGTCTTCAGAATTTTCCGAGTTAGAAGAGCAACTGGGGGGCTATAAAACTCGAAATGAAAAAAATATTTATAAGATGATTATATCGTAATCTCTTCGATTTTGAAAGAGGTAAGGATCTGTTAGTTGTTATTAATGAGCTCGATGTTAAGTATTTAAATAACCGTTCTAACGGTATGTTTTTTATTTCGGAAAAGTTTATAATTTAAAAGATATTTCATTTTTAAATGACGTAAGTTTTGTTAAATGATTGGTTATAAAGTGGTTTCCATGGTTCCAAATATTTGAGTGGTTCCTATTTGAAATCAAATATATATATATATATATATATATATATATATATATATATATATATATATATATATATATATATATATATAGAGAGAGAGAGAGAGAGAGAGAGAGAGAGAGAGAGAGAGAGAGAGAGAGAGAGAGAGAGAGAGAGAGAGAGAGAGAGAGAGAGGGTGTGTTCAAATAGGAACCACTAAATATTTAGGAACCATAGGAACCACATTTTAACCAATCATTTTAAACCCACTTTATGACAAGTCCTTGAATTCCTCTTAGAAGCGAATCGAATTGAAACAACAACAGGTCATGATGCGGAATCTCATGACCTGTGTCTTGGAATCACAATTGAAGGAAATGTATTGAAGTTTGAATTTGTGAAACTGATTAGAACAACAATTTGAGCGTAACTTTTTTCATAGATTTCATTTGATAGTGGTGACATGTTAGGAACTGAGCTTGTTACAACGACATTCAAGCTCAACGGAACTCAAACATGAGTTCCGGGTTCAAAGACAACAAACTCGAACTACCTATCACACTATTTATAGACAAAATCTAAGAACACACACTACGAATTAAATATTACAACATTGTCAACATTTTAATTTCAGTTCGGGGAGTTCACTTCAGTTCTGAACTAAAGTCTTCATCTTCCGAATTGATTTCTTCAATGTTGACTTCTGTTGACTTAACTTACACCTTAGTTTATTTTCAGTTCGGAGGAGCTTCAGTCAGTTCGGTGTATCCTAACTGACATGTTCCCCGAACTGAAAATTTCACTTCAGATTATTGTTGATGATTTCAGTTTGGACCCTCCACGAACTGAAATCACCCTTATTCAATCACACTGAAGACTCCATAGCTTCATCCATTCCAGTTCTTGGCCCAACACTTTAAGTTCATAATTAACTTAAAATTAATTTATCTAGAGTATAACAAGGTTTTATGAAAAACTAATTAAACCATTAAAGCAAGCATTTAATTCTATTTCCAACGAGCACCCACTTGATATACTTTTGACGATTTTTTTTTTATTTTTCATTTCTTTGGTCGATTTTAGTATATTCACAACTTTATATACTTAATTCGCCAAAAACACATTCGAACCTTATATTCATAGATGAACACATATGTATACACAACTGAATATACTTCTATTCACTGGTATATTAACTAGTGTATATTTTTCCAAAAGAGAATTATATACCCGTTATAACGGTATGTTTTTTATTTCGTAAAAGTTTATAATTTAAAAGATATTTTATTTTTAAAAAGAAGTGGGTTTTGTTAAAGAAATGGTTATAACGTGGTCCTATTGATCCTAAATATTTGAGTGGTTCCTATTTGAACCCGAGGCCTCCCATAGATAGGCAGCATGCTATAACCACTTGGGTATATATATATATATATATATATATATATATATATATATATATATATATATATATATATATATATATATATATATATATATATATATATATATTGGTTAGTAAAAGTTTATTTTAAGCCAATTAAATGAGTTTTATAAACCTAATGAAATGCATGAAAAATAATATATAGATATATGTTTATTAATATTGAAAAACATATTTTTATATATAAATATACACGCGTGAGTCGGTTAGGGTAACCGTGGATACGTAAATAAAAAACCATAACCGCGCCTCTATAAAACGGATTTTTTGGATTTCAGGTTTTTCGAATATCGGATTTTTCGATTATCGAATTTTTCCGATTCGAATCGAACGGAAGAGATCGGTTTTTCAAAGTTTAACCCACTAACAAGTAATTCTACTCTAATTAAAACTCATCAATGCATAGGATTGTGTGTCTTTTATATTATTATAATGAAATTTTTGTGTTTAAATACAATTGTTATTGTTTTTATTACAAAAGAGTTGGTTGCTGGAGTGGTAAGCGCGCGGCCTCCCCAGCGGGGAGACCGCGGTTCGTTGGGCTTGCTGATGTTGGGCTTGGTTTGTTGGGCTTGCTTAGGTGTTGGGTGTTGGGCTTTCTTCATCTTGGGCTTTCATTTTTTTTTTTTTTTTTTTTTAGATTAGTATGAAATAAAAAATATAGTTTGCGAATCAAATAATGTCACGAAAACGATGCCTTTTTTTTGGCTTGCGAATATAAATTTACATTGTTTAATGGTTAAAATGCAGGTTGGAACATAAAACCCCGAACTCGTGCGAACCTACTAGTTATATTTATTTTCAAACTCATTCCAATACTTTAAAACCTATAAACGAAAATCATTAAATTACATTCATTAAATAAATGGGTAATTACATGGTTTAAAAAGGAAAAAAAGAAAAGGTCGATCATGAGTCTTCATAGCAAAGTAATGACTTTACTTTACTAGTTTTCCTTATCATAATAATCACATTCATACCATAATCATAATCAAAACACACACGACATATATTCTTTTGCTTTCTTTCCCTTTTTTCCTGTGTGTGTCTGTGTGTATGTGTGTCTCCACTTTTATCATCTCTCACTTTATGCACAGTCTCCCATGGCTCATATCTTTTTATTATCTTCTTTTTCTTTATGTTTAAAAGAAGCTCATTATCTATCTCCACTTCTCATTAACACTTAGCAACCTATTATACAATCATGCCTCAAACACTAGTACTACTCTTCTTCTTGCACTTTCTTCTGTTTTTCTGTTATTCAGGTAACTCTTGTTATCATTCTTTTAATGTGTTTTTCAGTTTTTTACTCTTCTAGATTTGTTTGTAAGATGGACGTCTTAGGACTATATACTTGACATGGATCTCTAAGCTTTTATATTTAGTAGAAAAGGCTTTACGAGTCTTATAAATGCATGCTTTACTTCCACTTTCGAGTCCTTGAAAGTTGGCCAAACTCGTGTTGAAATGGGTCGTGCTTTCTGATCCCAGGACTTTGGTTGAAAACGGTCACGGGTTTGAATCTGGGCTCACTCCTTGGTATGTGGCTTTGAGACTATGAACATTGTGTGGGTCTAGTCTTTAGTGGAGAGTTATTTTGGTTTTAAAGAACAAGGGAGCCATGTTACTCCGCCAAATTTAACCTTTTCTAGCTGAAATGCCTAAAAAATGTCGGTTAGAATTATGATTGATTCGAGAGCTTAAAAAGCATTAAGCTATTAGATCTATGTCTTCTAAAATAAGATCATAAAACTCGACGATAAGTAGATACATAAACATAGATTGGGGTTAAAAAGTGTGTTAAGAATCCACTTCATAAGTTTTCGTCTCATATTAATATTTTAGCTCAACTAGATCAAACTCGAACTCGAATTATTTGATTAAACGTGACTACCTTGGAGCACTAATTATCGTTTACCCATAGGGTTATGGATATTGTTCTTATCTTTCACTAAATTCTTTTTTTTCTTTGACTATTTGAACTAAAGTTGACATTTAGTATTAACTTTTTCATCAAAATAGCATTCAATTTCTCATAGTTAGTCATGTTCCTTCATTTATGCTTATAGAAACTACACTTTAGAATTAGAGTTAAGGGTAAGAATCATTTTGTGCAAGAAAGATGTGAAGTGTTAAGACCCTTATCGGCCTTCAAGCAAAAATTGCACGTATATTTATAAATCAACCCGAACTGACGGGGAAGATGATGAGAGTTTATATAGAAATCCCTTTGACGGTGGAAAGGGGAAGAGGAACTTTGTTGGTCGATTGCTTTTATTATGTCAACACCAATATTTGAATCTACCAACCAACAAAGACGAGGAAGGAATGGGGAGTAAGTGAAGTCAAGAAAAGGAAAGAGCCCTGATCTTATGAACCCATTTGTGCTTGATGAGTTCAAAAGAATGAGATTTAAAAAAAATATGTGTAACATAAGGGGAAAGTTAACGTACGTAAGCCTGAATTCAATCTTTCGGGTGGACCATAGTCCAATTTCTAGTGTCTAAAAGCTATGGGACGGGACAGTACAAAGCTGATAGGCGTAGAGAGTGTTGTTCTTTTCTGCATTATTGGAGATGTGAAACTGATAAAATGGTCGTACTTGAATGAATTTCTTCTTTAGTGATTTTGAACAACATCAACACAATCATTCTGGTAGTCTAATGATGGACTAGTTAATGTAAATCGCACACTTAATGTTTATAAAGTAGTTGGTGAAATACGAGTATGTTTTACTATTAATGGTAATGCAAACCATAATCACTTTGATTAGAACCATTGTTCAACTAAGTCTTTTGTTCATTTTCAAATGAAGTTGACGAATATTTTGGTTTTATTGATTTTGGGAGCATTAGAGTAAATACTTACAAAAATTAGTTTTTCAGTTTAGTTTTGTTCTCTTATTTTGGTCATGAATATAAGAAAATGACTATTATGAACCATTTTTCTTCTTCTAATGATTTAGCTGGTTTTGTCAAATTGACAGTTACGAGTGCAGACATTTCTCATGCCAAAGACTCGCATTATTTTGAGAGAAGAGAGATTGCAAGGGAGAAAGAAGAGTTATTTCCTTCTATTCACAGAGCACTCATCGAATACTTCAACCTCAAATTAACAGAATTTGATTCAATAGATCCGCCAACGACAGCCTTACCTTCAGCTCCAATAACCAATCCAGTTACCGGCCCTGCAGTTAATACTGCACCAGGGATTGTCACTGTTCCAGGTACCAATCCTGGTGGTGTTCCAACAACCACCACACCTGTCACAAATCCAGTGAATTCACCGGTACCGGTCACTAATCCTGTAAACCAACCTGTACCGGTCACTAATCCGGTAAATTCACCTGTACCGGTCACTAATCCTGTAAATTCACCCGTACCGGTCACTAATCCAGTAAACCCACCTGTGCCAGTCACTAATCCAGTTACAACGCCAAGCACAAATCCTGTGACCACACCAACAACACCATCTGGTCGAGGACAGAGCTGGTGCGTAGCAAAAAATGGGGCATCACAAGCAGCACTGCAATCAGCTCTTGATTATGCATGCGGGATTGGAGGAGCTGATTGTGCCACCATTCAGCAGGGTTCGTCCTGTTACGAACCAATCACCCTTCAGAATCATGCTTCATATGCGTTTAACAGTTACTACCAAAAGAACCCAAGTCCAACAAGTTGTGATTTCGGAGGCGCTGCTGCTGTAACCACCACCAATCCAAGTAAATTTCTTTCTTAAGCATTTTAATAACGTACTCTATGTTGAAACAGGTATTTACGTATAATCATTTGATCAATTTCCTAATCAAAGATACTACTTAACTCAAGTCCAACTTTTAGCTCTAATTGTATGATATTGATAAGAACCTAACTTAATGAAAGGATAACAAAAGTTGTCTTTCTTTCGTCTCTTCCAAGTGACGCTTAATAACATTAAGAAAAAAAGTATTTTATCTTAGTAAGGTCTAATGGATAACATACTGACTTTATCTAATTTAATTACAGGCAGCGGTTCATGTGTATACCCGTCATCATCATCATCGTCATCATCCTCTTCCACATTACCTACTACACCTACAACACCAACAACAACTACACAAGCACCTGTTAATCCAACATCTTTGCCTACTGCACCTACAACATCATCTTCGGGGTCAACTTTTCCAGGGTAATGTGTTAATTATCTTATCTTTTTATTTAAAGAGACGAGAGCATATGCATGAGGTATTGATCCGTTGTTTGGGCTGGAATTTTACAGGGCACTATCTCCACCGCCAGGGTTTAGCTTTGGAAACAATGATCCAACAGGACTAGGAGCTTTTGGTGCAAGCCCTCCCTTGGTGAACACGGCATCATCTGTATCAAACAATCTGCGTCCCTTCATTGTATCACTTGTAATTTTGTTATCCGTCATCATGTTTGGTCAGTAGAGGAAGCAAAAGGTTCGACATTTTGACTGTTGAAGCTGTGGTAGTAGCATGCCCATATATAGGCTTAATGGTATTAGATATAAGTTAGAGCGGAAGAGGTGGTATGATTTGTTATTTGGTTTGTATAATAGAGAGGTTTTGCATATGTATTTAGTAAGATTATATGTTCTACTCCCTTTTCGGTCGACTTATTTAAGTATTTACACAATATAACCAGACTTTCAGTTATTCCGTATGCCAATCTTGTCGTGATATATATCTTTTACACTGTATGTGTTAAGCTGTTTGCAAAGTTGCCACCAAATCACCTTTCTGTGTTATTAAGTTTCTAAACCAAACAATTCATCAACCAAATCACCTTTCTGTTATTAAGTTTCTCGTCAATCGTAACCGGCATTGTCTTCCATTTCTAAGGGTTCTAAGTTTTTGTTACATATTTGTTTTGTTTAATAGATATTATGGTTTTCGTAAATCGGAGACAATGAAGGTTTCGGTTTGCGAGAATAAAACGAAGATGATGAAACAACACTTTGGATACTATAAAATAGATGTAACGGGAGGGAGATGTGTTCGTTGATAGTGTTTATAATAAAGACAAAATAGTAATTTTGTTATTCTAACATATTAATTGTTACGTTTAATAAACGGGAGACCAAAATCGTAAAACAATAGTGTAATATAAAAGAAAAATTAGTCTAAAGTTAGAAACGAATTTCGTAACTATACAAACTATAGGGATATTTTTAGAAATTAGTCTAAAATTAAAAGGAAACAACTTATAATGACGTGATAGTCCGAGAGACAAAATTAAAAGTACATGAATTAACCTATGTTTTTTCATTAAATAAGTGCATAATTTGGTTATACATTAGATGACAATTTGAGATTTCCAAAATACAGGGGATGACACGTTTTTGGGCTTCCCTAAAATAGCAGATTTTTAAGTGTTTTGTTAATATATAACAAAACTAAACATGTAATAGTCTTTTAAAAACAACCTACAAAGTTGTTATTATCAAAATCTTTTTTTAATTTACGTTGATCTAAAGAAAATATTCATGAAAAGATCTAGAAGTTTCAGTGTCTTTCAAGAATCAGTCTTAATTTATTTCTTTAAGTTTTTTATGTAGTGTTTTTTTAATTTATGCTTCCTGATACTTATTTTAAAGTGAAAGTGATAATGCGATTTGCTTTTACAAGTTAATTATATTCATAATTTGTTTTTGTTTGTAGATTTGTAATAGATTTATAATTTCCTAAATATAAGAGTGTTATTTTATTAATATACAAGAAAATAAAATGTGTAACATCAAAATCCTTAAAACAAATATTTTATTTTATAAATTTAAAATCTTTTTATTAAAACTCGTCTCTTCCAATTCATGTGTCTACATTTTTCTTTTGGTTTATCCGGTTTCATTTTAAACCGATTAAAAGAAGATGCTAATGGATATATGAATTTTATAAACATTGATATTATTGTTTTATTGTTTGATAATACCGATATAGATGATAATATAAATAGGCTAACAACTCTAAAAATTCTAGAGTCCGTGAGTCCATTGGACTACACGCTGGGCTAGACTATACATAAATACGTATACTCTAATATGTCCTCGCAGTTTGAGCGGGAGAGGAATGGACACTCAAACTAGATAGAAAACCATGAAAAAGTACTGAAGGAAGCCCCTTCGTGAAGATAATTTGTATACTGCGAACTGGAGAGCACATGAAGAACTCGAACGTGACCCATAACAACCTTTTCACGAACAAAATGGATGTCAATCTCGATATGTTTGGTTCGCTGATGTTGAACCGGGTTCGTGGAAAGGTAAATAGCACTAATATTGTTGCAGTAAACATTGGTGGCCCGATTGTGCGGGTAGTGAAGCTCAAGAAGGAGATTGCGTATTGTCCACAATCTGACATGGAAAACTCGTTGCTGAGAGAGGTGATGATACGACGAACGAGACTATCAATAAATCCTGTAAGCAAAATGTCATGGACATATAGTAGTAAATAAGCCATATCAGATCCATGTCGGTAAACAAACAACGAAGAGTCATATTTGTTTTGACAAAAACTAATTTTAGATACATAAGTTGCAAACCGTAGATAGCAAGCTCAAGGTGCATGTTTCAGGCCGTATAAAGATTTCTTTAAATGACAAACATAATATGGATAGTGTGGATCCACAAACCCTGGAGTCGATGCATGTATAATATTTCCTCGAATGAACCATGTAAAAATGCGTTCTGGACAACCACTGTTGTAAAGACCATGATCGAGAGAGACCCAAGCTAAGAGTTGTGCGTATGGTTGCCACTTTTACAACCGGACTAAAAGTCTCCTCACAGTCAGTGCCTGGTTGTTGGCTTTTACCATTAGCCACCAACCGGGCTTTATAACGATCAAGAGAACCATCAGAGGCGCAATTTACGCTTATATATCCACATGGAAGTTTTAATATTGACCCAGATGGTCGAGGAACAAGTTTCCACGTTCCATTTTTCATTAAAGCACTATATTATATTTTGATTACCGAATGCCAGTTTGGATCATTTAGGGCTTGAAGGTAAGAACGAGGCATGGCAGGGGCGGTGGTTGTGGTGTGAAGGTTCAGTCGAGGAATGGGCTTGTGAATGCCACGTTGATAATGTGTGACCATGGGGTGAGAAGGAGGTGGTGGATTTAGTGGTGTTGTGTCAGGATCTAACGAGATTAGGTTTGTATAAAACAAACAATTAGATCTAGATCTATCAATGGAGTTGCAGCGGACCAACACTTTGATATTACAAGATAGTAATATGTAGGATCGATATGATTACTTAGATCAAGATTTATCAAAGAAGTTGCAGCGGATAAACACTTTGATATTCACAAGTTTATGATAATCGAATATTGTATATATAAAAACAATAAAAACAATAACACAATAACGATTACCATTAAGCCTCAATCTATTAAAAAATTAACAGACGTGTTTCTTTACATACAAGGATCTATAAAAGACCTTGAGGCAAAACCTAGCTTTTCTAGGAAACATCTAACAATACCATCCTCAATCTATTTGATCAGAATAGACGTGTTCTCTCTCTTTACAAGGATCAATCTTGACCTTGAGGCTGAACAAAGGGGAACGATCTCAAATGGTGAGATCGTTTGGTGTTTTCCTAAAGAATAAACATGATGAAAACCCACACATTTACAATGTCTAGAGATCTCTTTATATATAGAGTCTCATATGACTTACATAAGGAAACCTAGTTATATTAGGAGACTAATTCTTTTAGATCTTTATCTTGAAAATCAAATCTTCCATAATTGAGTTGCATCAATAGTAACAGAGTTGCAGCAATAGTAATTGATCAACAATAGTAACAGAGTTGCAGCAATAGTAACAGAGTTGCAGCAGTATTAACAGAGTTGCAGCAATAGTAACTGATCAGCAATAGTAACTGAGTTGCAACAATAGTAACAGAGCAGTAGTAACAGAGCAATATTAACAGAGCAGTATTAACAGAGCAAGAGCAATATTAACAGAGCAGTACTAACAGAGCAGTATTAATCAGAGCAGTATTAACTGTGCAGGACTAATCGTGTTCTTTTGAACTGCGCAATACTAACTGTTGTATACAACGCAACTCTAGAATAACAATCTCGACAGTTTAATTCTAACAATCTTCCCCTAAACTTCTGCTTTCTACATGCAAAGCAATAAGTTTCTTCAATGTAAATTGTTGATGAGAATTCTATCACAACTACTATTTCAACTTTGTCTTCTCCATGTTTCCTTGATATATATGCTCAGTTTATATTTATTCTCATCAAATCAAAATCAATAATATGGATAATAAATTATCCCAACAATCTTCCCCTATTTGATGATGACAAAACAAACACTAAATTGAGAACTTTAAAAACTTCCCCTTCAACTGAGATCTCTTGTGAACAAGTTGATACTTCTTCTACCATTGATATTTCTATCAAAACACGCCACTTTTTTTCTTAAGTAGACTTTCGATACTTTGAAGCCTTCAACTCTGGTTCCATGCCACCACACTTTATATCTTCCCCTTTTTGTTATCATCCATTAGGGGAACATCTCTTTAGTAACTTCTTCTTTGAATCAAGCTTTGTTTTCTTATATAAAGTTAAATAACTCTACATAAGTGAAAACTTCTCCCTCAAGTGGTGAATGTATACGATCACATCCAAATGTTTCAATTCTCATATCCACTTTTGGAACATATTCTTCCCCTTAAACCAATATTCTCGGATGGTTCACCAACATAGGAGTAGTACTAACTTCATCATTGTATATAAAAATGGGTATTGTAATACTAACAACGTAGCAGTAGCATTAACAATATAAGAATAACACTAGGTAAATATTTGCAGCAGATTAAAAATTAAATAAGTTCTCCTTGACAGATCCGATCATGCTCAAATTTTTACACATAGTAGGTCTGTGTCACTCGAACCACATATCCAAAACTAAAAACAATCCAACGGTTAACGAATACACAATAACCTTTTTACCACAGCTGCGCTCTGTAAACAACAAACATTCAACATCCAACTTTGAAATTTTACATCTCCTTGAGAATACCTTTGATAACGATAAAATTTTAACACAACATAGATCCATATTCTTTGAAGCACATATCCAAAAATCATGAAGATCCAGTGTGTAACGAATAAACAACGATCGTTTCAGTATAGATAAACACAATAAATCTAACCTTACAGCAGCTGATTTCTAAAATTAATATCTCACGGATAAAAGCTCAGATCGAAAATTCCTTTGGTCAATTGTGCGTTTTTATGTGAAGAATCTACAGTCCAAATTTCGCCCAAATCCGACGGCTAACGAACGAGTTATGCCCTTTTTACTACAGCTGCCCAGATTATGACGAACATAAACCCTAATTCGCAAATTTGTTGATCTCCTTCTTTCTTCTTCTTCTTCTTCTTGTAAACTTGTGAATTTTTGATCTAGAGCACCTCCTGTGCTCTGATACCACTTGTAGGATCGATATGATTACTTAGATCAAGATTTATCAAAGAAGTTGCAGCGGATAAACACTTTGATATTCACAAGTTTATGATAATCGAATATTGTATATATAAAAATAATAAAAACAATAACACAATAACGATTACCATTAAGCCTCAATCTATTAAAAAATTAACAGACGTGTTTCTTTACATACAAGGATCTATAAAAGACCCTGAGGCAAAACCTAGCTTTTCTAGGAAACATCTAACAATACCAGCCTCAATCTATTTGATCAGAATAGACGTGTTCTCTCTCTTTACAAGGATCAATTTTGACCTTGAGGCTGAACAAAGGGGAACGATCTTAAGCGGTGAGATCGTTTGGTGTTTTCCTAAAGAATAAACATGATGAAAACCCACACATTTACAATGTCTAGAGATCTCTTTATATATAGAGTCTCATATGACTTACATAAGGAAACCTAGTTATATTAGGAGACTAATTCTTTTAGATCTTTATCTTGAAAATCAAATCTTCCATAATTGAGTTGCATCAATAGTAACAGAGTTGCAGCAATAGTAACAGAGTTGCAGCAGTATTAACAGAGTTGCAGCAATAGTAACTGATCAGCAATAGTAACTAGGTTGCAACAATAGAAACAGAGCAGTAGTAACAGAGCAATATTAACAGAGCAGTATTAATCAGAGCAGTATTAACTGTGCAGGACTAACTGTGTTCTTTTGAATTACGCAATACTAACTGTTGTATGCAACGCAACTCTAGAATAACAATCTTGACAATTTAATTCTAACATAATATATACCAGTTATGAATATGAATAAACGAATAAGAACACAAGATTTCCACCAACAGCCTCAATTCGATAAGAATTAGGGTTTCGTAATAGACGTATATTTTCAACGATATAAGGATCTATATTTATAGACCTTGAGGCTAACTAACCCTAGACATAATCGGGATACAATATCTAATCAAATCAACTTTGTAATTATCATAAATATGTTACACATATATCTGCTACTAAATCGTAACTAACATTATCAGCTCAGCACTAGTAACCTCCAGTAGAAACTCTCATGCAATCCACGTGGAATAACTACACACCTCCTTATCCAGAATGATTTGTAAAAAACATGGATACATTAAAAATTTGTTGTCTGGATTAGCAAGGTTCCACTTTAAATCGTTAAAAATCATGTTTGAAAAATTAAACACCTTTCTTGTTGCTAAACAAGCCATAGCAGTAGCTATAGTCTTGTTAAATCATTCCAGGTGTATCGTTTTTTGGATATACATTGAAGCAATATATGAACAAAATATCTCCATTGGGGAGAAAGAAGCGTTTTTTGAAAGGTAAATTTAGTTAAGCTTTTGTCATACCCCATTCTTTCAAAAATTTCAAAACGTTCGTTATTAGGAAGATCTGTTATACTAGAGTCTTCTTAAAGTTCAAGATGAGATCTAATGGTGGACTCTGTAACAGTAACTTCCGTCATGTCTACATGTGCCCTAATTCGTTGAGTGCCATCCACCTCCTCAAAAAGAGTCGTATTCCAGAACGCTCTTATGTGCTTTTCATTAACCTCAGGCTTAACCGCTAAAGCATAGTGTATTCGTGATTGGCGAAGAAAGGTGATGATGGGATGAAAATCAATGGCTTCTGGATGAAGCTCTAGGTTATGGAATACCCCAAAAGATAGTTGTTTATTCGCCACTGAATGATTTTTAGGGTTAAAAGATTAATCTGATTAGAAGCTTTCGACGAACATATATTAGGGTTTATGGAGAGCGAAAGAGGTTTTCGAGAGAGAGTGAAAATTTGATTAGAGCGATATTTAATAATCATGGAAGAATTCGCTATTTATGCCGATTAGTCCCTGCAGTAGAAACATCAAAAATAAAACATCCCCAACAACAGTAGTAACTTCCACCAGTATTAACTACTGTAACCACTATCAGTAGGAATCATCAGTAGTAACTGTTTCAGACACATACTAGTATTAACTTTCAGCAGTAATAACTACCAGCATTAACTATTTCAAACACATAACAACATATACAACATGTTTCAAGCACATAGTCATCATTTTTAAAAATGAACCTAAGCAGGATTAATCATGCCAATACTATTGATCAAGAATGTAAATCTTCCCACATCAAATGCTTTTGTGAAAAGATCCGAAAATTGATTATCAGTTTGAATCTTGACTACCTGAATAAGTTTCTTTTCATTACAATCCCTGATAAAATGAAAATGAATTTCGACGTGTTTTGTTTTGGAATGTTTTACTCGATTATTACCAATTCTTATGGTACTCTTATTATCAATAAAAATAGGAGTATGTAGAAAAGAAATACCATAATCCATCAATTGATTCTGAATCCAGAGCACCTGAGCACATCAGCTTGAAGCATCAACATATTATGTTTATGTTAAAGATGTAGAGACATTAGTCTGTTTCTTGCATTGCCATGAAATCAATCTAGACCCAAAGAACTGACATCCTCCTGATGTTGACTTCCTATCTAGATTTTCTCCTCCATAGTCATTGTCCGTATATGAAATAAGTTCAAATGGAGAGTCTCTTGGGTTCCACAATCCTAGATATGGCTTACCCTTTAGGTATCTAAAAATTCTCTTTACTGCTGTTAGATGTGAAACTTTAGGACTAGTCTGATATCTTGCACACATCAGCCTCTAAATGCTTGTGGGTTTCTACTGGTGTACTTGCACTCTTGCAATCCTGAAATCCAAATTTCTCTAGTATGTCTTTAAAATATTTTGCTTGATGGATAAAGATACCAGTTGGTTTCTGCTTTACCTGTAGTCCTAGAAAGAAATTCAGCTCTCCCATGGAGCTCATCTTAAACTTCTTATGCATCATCTGCTCAAATTCTTTGCACAACTTCTCATCTGTAGACGCAAAAATAATGTCATCCACATAAATATGCACCAACATAATGTCATTCCCAAAATTATTGATAAACAGAGTTTTGTCAATTGCACCTCTCTTGAATTGATGGTGGAGAAGGTATACTGATAATGTGTCATACAAAGCTCTGGGAGCTTGATGTAGAACATACAATGCTTTATCCAGTCTGTACACCATGTCTGGATGGTCAGGATCTTCAAATCCTAGAGGTTGACACACATAAACTTCTTCTTCAATCTTCCCATATAAGAAAGCACTCTTCACATCCATTTGGTACACATTAAATCCTTTAAATGAGGCAAAAGCCAGAAAAATCCTTTTGGCTTCAATCTTGCTACTAGGGAAAATACCTCATCATAATCAAGTACTTCTTCCTGAGTGTATCCTTATGCCACTAATCTTGCTTTGTTTTTGATGACAATACCTCTTTCATCAATTTTATTCTTGAATATCCATTTAGTCCCAATAAATCTCTTGCCACTAGGAAGTACTACCAATGTCCAGACTGCTTGAAGTTTGAACTATAGTAATTCTTACTGCATTGCTTCAATCCAACATGGGTCTTTAATAGCTTGTTCTACCTTCTTTGGTGTTAATTGCGAGAAAAAACACACAAATAAACATTCATTGAAGCTTTGGTGTAGTTTTCTCCTTATTTGGATTGTAGAGTTCAAGTCGCCAATGATTTGTTGCAGTGGATGTTTCTTATTGATTCTATGTGTTTGATACTGATCTTCTATTATTTCTTGAGTCAAATTTGTATCATTTTTCTCTGGAAATTCATCATTTTGTGATTGTGGAGAACTTGCAATATTACTACTGTCTTCTGGGTTACTACTGATAATGATTTCTTCCCCATCTGAATTATGTATTTCTTCATCTTTCTTACTGCTCAAATCACCAACATCAGTATCTTGATCCATGTCTTTGAAGCTACCATCACCTGAGGATTTGGGTTGAAACACTCCAGGTGGATCAATGGTGATATATGGAAAATAGACAAATTTTTCATTCATTTCAGATGAAGCAGTAGTAACTGAATGACCAGACTTAACAGAGTCACCAGTAGAAACTGATTGACCAATGTTAACTGATTCACCAGTATTAACTGAATCACTAGTTTCAACTGATGCACCACTATTAACTGAGTCACGAGTATTAACTGAGTCACTAGTATTAAATGAGTCACCAGTTTTAACAGATTCACCAGTATTAACAGATTCACCAGTATTATTTGAGTCACTAGTTTTAACATCATCTACATATTCTTTTTCAAATTGACCTGTAGAATAAGAATTCAAAGATTTGGTTAGTTCATCAATATTAAATAAACAATCTGGTCCCTCTCTAGTAGCATTCATGGTCTTCTCATTGAAAGTCACATTTTGCTTTCTTCAACATTTACGTTTTTTTTTTTTTGTTGTCCCCCAGGAGTTGTCAAAGTGACAATTTAAAATTGGATAAAACTCACACCAAAGGTGGGAGGTACCAAGTTCGAATCCTGTTGGGGACATTTACCGGCCCAAAGAGTCATTAACGAAAGAAGAAAAAAAACATTTCTGTTTTTTGATGTTATATACTCTGAATGCTTTGCTTTGAGTGGAGTATCCTACAAAGAAAACTTCATTTATATTGTTGTCAAACTTCCCTAAGTGTTCTTTGGTATTCAAAATTGTACAAGGACACCCAAATGGTTTTAAAAGCTTATGAGTGGCTTTTTCTTGTGAAAGAGCTCATAAGGGGTCTTTGTATATGCTTTGACAATTAATACCATGTTTTGAACATAACATGCAGTAATCACTCCCATACTGGATAGCTCTCCAATCAGCTGGTTGAATCTGTCAAAAGTTTGAGACAATGTGTCTCCTTTTACAGACATAAAGTTTTCAAATTGTTGCTTTAGTAAGTCTTTCTGATTTCTCCTTGTACTAGTTGTTCCACCAAATCGTTTCTCCAAAGCTTCCCATAGCAGCTTAGCATCAGTAAAATTTATAAACTGATGTTGATATTCATTAGGTATAGCTATAAGCAAGGTGCTTAAAGCTTGACATTCATTATATATCCCTTCTTTCTTGCTTAGTGGCCGGTGGCGCAGATGAACCTGTTGCTTTAGATTTGACATCTGGTCCAGGAAGTGCAACAGATTTAGCACCATTCTTAACTACTTGACACATAGAGTAATTGCTTTGAAGCATGTATTGATACATACGACTTTTCCACATATCATAGTTTGATGATGTGAGTACTAGAACCCTATTTGCTTGAACGCCTTCATTGAGATCAGACATCTTGGATTTGTTTGTGAAAACTTGTTAAACGTCTTGTAGATCTTAGATCTAGAGAAACCTTGTGCTCTGATACCACTTTTCAGGATCTAACGAGATTAGGTTTGTATAAAACAAACAATTAGATCTAGATCTATCAAAGGAGTTTCAGCGGATCAACACTTTGATATTACAAGATAGTAATTAACAAGTTATGAATATGAATAAACGATTAAGAACACAAGATATCCACCAACAGCCTCAATCTACTAGAATTAGGGTTTTGTAATAGATGTATATTTACAACGATATAAGGATCTATATTTATAGACCTTGAGGCTAACTAACCCTAGACATAATCGGGTTACAATATCTAATCGATCCTACTTTGTAATTATCATAAATTTGTTACACATATCTGCTACTAAATCGTAACTAACATTATCACCTCAGCAGTAGTAACCTTCAGTAGAAACTCTCATGCAATCCATGCAGTAGTAGTAATAGTGATGACCAGTAGTAAGTAACTTGACCAGTGACCAGTATTAACCATCTTCACCAGTAGTAATAGTAACCAGTAGTAACTTGAACAGTGACCAGTTGTAACCATCTTCACCGGTAGTAATACACTATAACCCAACATGTTGTATTAGGGGATGATGATGCAGAACTAGCTAAAGATGTGCTATGTTCCGTCGAGGAAGGACTGTCAAGAGATGATGAGGTACTATGACTCGAGGGTGGTGTATCTGGAGAAGGTGGACTTGGCTATGGTGGATTTGGAGTTAGAGATAGTGGAGTTTGTGGTATAGGATTATTCAAGGTTTCCCCCGTAGTGTGTGCATGGGAGGTCAAGACTCAAGAAGTTTTCGAGGAATTGGAGAAATATCTCAAGATGTGACAAGGAATTCGTACGAGGGAGATTTTGTAGGAGTGAATGAAGCGAAAGGGAAGGATGACTCGTTAACATGACGGGAAACGATGATTTTATTGGTGTTGAGATCTAGACACCGATATCGACGGTGGTGGAGCGGGTAGCCAAGAAATATGCATGGGGTGGTCCGAGGAGCTAGTTTATGTGGTGGGAAAGTGTATGGGTAGCACAGACATCCAAAAGCCCGGATATGAGTATATTTTCTGGAAAGGAATTTCATTTTGGATAGATGTAGAGGGAATGATGTTTAGAAAGTGTAAAGGTTCAGCCCAAAATTCAGTGGAATGTGGGCTTCGAATAGAAGGGTTCGAACTACATTGTTGATGGAGACAATCATGCGTTCCGACTTGCCATTTTGTTGTGAAGTACGCGGGAAAAAGAAACCAAACTGGATGCCGTTAGTGCCAAACAGATCATGCATGAATTTTTGTCAAACTCACCACTATGATCGCACTGAAAAGCGTTGATTTCACACTTAAATTGAGTGTTCACAATGAGAGAACTTTGAGAATGCGTCACATTTTCTATGAAGTGGGTAAACCCAAAGAAAGTGAGAGAAGTGATCGAGAAACAAGACTTAATATTTAATGTCACTAATGTTAGGTATTGGAGAGGTCCAAATGTCATAATAAATGATGTCGAAAGGTGACTCAACTATAGATTTAGATCGATAAAACGGAAGTTTAATTAATTTTCCAAGTTTAAATGCACGACATATAGGCACGTTTTTCTCTTTATGACAAGAGATTAAGTTGTTTGACACAAAAGATCTCAGAACATTATTGCAGGGGTGACCCAGATGTTGATTCCATATGGATTGACCTCGAGTATTAAGAACATAAGCGGAAACGGTGTAAGCAGATACATGATACAAATCACCAGTATTGTCACATCGAATAAGAAGTTGTCGGGTTTTGAAATTTGTTACGAAAAAGCCATATGGATCAGATTCGATTGGGCATTTATTATCTCTTGTAAATTGACACACAAAGATAAGGTTTTTGATTATCTTCGGTGTAACAAGAACGTTTTTAAGGTGTAAAAGACGGTAAGGGCTAAGTAATTTACTATAGCCCATTTGAGTTACATGTATTAATGATCCATCACCGACAATAACAGATTGATTATGCTAAAATTAAAAATAGATTGTAGATTACTTGTAGGTGCAGAGAAATGAGATGTAGCTCCGGTATCCATGAACCATCTACGATCGGGAAATACCATTTTTTTATAAAGAGTCAAATGATGACGTTAGCAGGTCAACGATGATGTCAGCAGCCAACGATGAAGTCAGCAACCAACGATGACGTTAATAGATGACGTCAGCCCTGGTCCCTGGTTGTTGAAGGCGCGGCGCGGTTCGGCTGGATTTTGATGGCGCGTGTGAAGCACGCGCACCGGTAGAGGCAGAGCGTCGGCAATTGGCGGCGCATGAGACTATTTCCGACAACCAAATTTTCAAGTCTTGCTCGTATTTTGATGAGGATTATGAATATGATGGCGGTGGGAGGTGAAAGAGAGCAGAGTATGTCGTATTTTCAGATCCGTGAATTGATTTTCGAATGCTTGTTTGTCGCGGTGGTGACGCGTTTGAAGGAGTTATGGCTTGAAATTTTCAGTCTTTGCTTGGAACTTTGTTCCGCTTCTAACTGTTGTAGAGGTGAAGCTTAATATTGCTTGGAGAATTAGAATGCGAGTATGGAGAGGGGTAGGATATTAAAGATAAGGTGGTTTGAATAACACGAACTGAATAAAAAACGTTTCTCTCTCTCTATGGGCGATTCTGATGGTGTTTCCTTGCTGCTAATCTGATCTCCACACACTAATCATTTGATAACGTTTGATTGATTATCACTAATTGTAATCGTGTTTTTCGAATTGAATAATACGTTTTGCTGTGATTTTATTCGAATTTATCAGATCTACATGTTGGATTAGGATTATAGTATTATTCAGATCGTGATTTTAGGGTTTGGAAGGTTGGCTGGAATTTACTTTTAACAAATTGTCTTCTTTGGCTGCTGCATGGATTAGGGTTTTGGCTGCTGCATGTGGAAACCCTAATTAGGGTTTCGTTTTTGTGTTTTTAGTATAATTAGGGTTTCAGTATTTTCTTGTTTGTGGGGTTGAGAGATGGAACAAACTAGTGATGTTAGATCGATTTTGAAGCCTGCTGGTTCCAAATTGGCATCAAAGATTAAGAATATAGATGGCAAAATACGCATGCCTATGCGTGGGGTTTCGTTTAATATACCACTGAATGATTTGCAGCAACAAGCTCCATTGTTGTCTCAAGATAATGTCAAATCTGATCATACTAAGGCTACTAGTGCATCTTTTGCTGCTGTTCTTCAACGTTCTCATTCGAAGGCCAATGTGCAGATTTCTGAGATGCATAATATGGAAGTTGTGGAGGTTGCTCGTGTAGCAATTCCTTTAGAGGCTGTGGAGGAAGTAAGTGCTCGTTTTCAGAATACTCTTTATGGCTTCTTCATTGGAAAACGTTTGGCATTTAAGCTTGTTGAGAATTATGTTAAGAACACATGGGGGAAGTTTGGTTTAAAACGTGTTATGCTTGAAAACGATTTCTTTCTTTTTCAATTTGACACGAAGGATGGAATGGAAAAAGTTATGGAAGGAGGTCCTTGGCTCATTCGACTTGTTCCATTATTTTTGAATGTATGGACTCCTAATACAACGCTGAAGAAGGATGATATTCAGAGTGCTCCACTTTGGGTTAAATTACATAATGTTCCTCTTGTGGCGTATTCGGAGGTTGGGCTGAGTTTAATCACTACTCAGATTGGAAAGCCTGTGATGTTGGATACTTATACGAGTAGTATGTGTCTTAAGTCTTGGGGTCGCAAAGAATATGCTAGGGATTTAATTGAGGTCTCGGCTGTAGAAGAATTTATGGAATCCATGGTGATTGCTATTCCTCATAATGATGGAACGGGTCACTCTTTAGCTACTATTGATATTGAATTTGAATGGAAACCCCCTCGTTGTGCTACTTGTAAGGTGTTTGATCATATGGATAATAAGTGCCCTAAACGGCCTAAGGAGCCTGAAGTTGAGCATGTGAATGTGGATAATGATGGGTTTAGTGTGGCAAAGAATAGGAAGCACAAGCTGAAACAGCCCAAACTTATTGAAGGGGTTCGACTTTCTAAACCTAAGCCTAATTTTTATTATCGTCGTGTTGCGAAAGATACTTCTACGGTAAATGAAAAGGCTAAATCTGTTCAAGTGGATGATTTAATAGTGGTTACGTCGGTTGAGAATAACTTAAAGACTGCTAATTCTTTTAGTGCTCTTATGTCGGGTGAGGATGTTGATGAAGGGATGGGATTTTCGTCTAAGCAGAATGATGGAGGTAATATGCTGAATGAAAGTGATTTGGATGATGAGGAACTTGTTCTTGAGGATTGTCGGGGTCTTACTATTGCAGCTGAACGGAAGGGGGCAAGCACTCCCGTTAAAGATGTTTCTCATGATTAATATAGCCTCTTGGAATATACGGGGGCTGAACTTCTCCCCTAAACAAAGTGAAGTTAGGCAAGTGATTTTTGATAATAAATTGTCGGTTTGTGCCATTTTGGAATCACATGCGAGTAAATCTAACCTAGATAAGTTATGTTCTAGTGTTTTTAAACATTGGGATTGGACTTCGAATGGTAATATGTGCAATAAAGGAACTAGAATAATTCTTGGCTGGAATAATTATGACGTTGATGTATCGGTTATTGCTCAAACTGATCAAGTTATTCATATTCGTCTTTGGTTGAGGCTTAGCATGAAGGAGCTGTTCTGCTCCTTTATTTATGGCCATAATCGTTATATTCAGCGGCGACCATTGTGGGATAATCTTCGTGTTCATAATAGCTATGTCCGTAATCGTCCGTGGTGTATACTTGGTGACTTTAATACAGCGCTTTTCGTGGCTGATAGTACCGCTGGTTCTTCTCGTATGGACATTGCTATGAGAGAATTTAAGGAGTGTGTTGATGAGATTGAAGTTATGGATGTATCTTCTTCGGGTCTTCAGTTTACTTGGAACCAAAAGCCTAAGGGTGTTGATGGCCTTCTTAAGAAGATTGATCGGGTTATGGGGAATGTCCAGTTTTGTGTTACATTTGCGGCTGCTCATGCTATTTTTCAGCCTTATCGGATATCGGACCATTCTCCTTCGGTTCTCAAAATCCCTACGGATATTAAAAGTCCTCCTAAGCCCTTTAAATTCTTTAATTTGCTGACCAAGCAATCTCGGTTTAAAGAGGTGGTGCAGGAGGGCTGGTTGTTAAACGTTTCGGGTTTTTGTATGTTTCAAGTCGTAAAAAAACTTAAACATCTCAAAAAACCATTTCGTAAATTACTTTATGATCATGGTAATTTGTTTGATAATGTTCTCAGGTTACGTCAAGAATTGGATAAAGTGCAAGCGGATCTCGATAGTGATCCCTTTAATGACGATCTTCGGGATGAAGAGGATGCCTATGTTGTTGCGTACAATGATGCTATTCTTGCACAAGATCGCTTTCTTAAACAAAAGGCGAAAGTTCTTTGGTTGAAAGAAGGGGATTCTAATTCTGCGTACTTTCATAAAGCAGTTAAAGGGAGAATGAGTAGAAGCCGTATTAATGTTGTGACTGATTCAGCGGGCATTATTCATGAGAATGAGTGTGTTGCGGATTCGTTTGTGTCCCATTATGAAGCATTTTTAGGGCAAGAGGGCAATACTTCGGAGTTAAATTCTTATGAGCTTTTTGGGACTGTTCTTGACCATACGGCTGCAATGGATATGATTCGTGATGTATGTGACCGTGAAATTAAAGATGCTATGTTTTCCATGGGGAACGATAAGTCTCCTGGTCCGGATGGGTATACGGCGGCTTTCTTTAAAGAAGCTTGGGATATTGTCGGGAAAGATGTGTGTCGGGCTGTTAAGGAATTTTTTTGTAATGGGAAACTTTTGAAGGAGCTAAACCACACGATTATAGCTTTAATCCCTAAGGTTCAGATTCCTTCTCGTGTTACGGATTTTCGGCCAATTTCTTGCTGTAACGTTTTATTTAAATGTGTTAGCAAGATCATTGCGAATCGCATTAAGGGTAGTTTGCATTTTCTTATTAGTCCGAATCAATCAGCATTTGTTCCTGGGCGTAGCATATCGGATAACATCTTGCTTACTCATGAGCTTTTGCATAATTACCATTTGGATCGTGGGGAGTCTCGATGTGCTTTTAAGGTTGATATTCAGAAGGCCTATGATACGGTTGATTGGAAATTTCTTAAAGATGTTCTCTTGGGTTTTGGTTTCCATGAGAAAATGATTGGTTGGATAATGGAATGTGTTACTACTACTTCTTTCTCCATAGCTGTTAATGGTTCCCTTCATGGTCATTTTAAGGGTAGAAGAGGTCTTCGTCAAGGTGATCCTATTTCCCCTTATTTATTTACGCTTGTTATGGAGGTTCTTACTCTTATTTTGAAACGTCGAGTGAGGGAAGCTGTTGATTTCACTTATCATCGTTATTGCTCAGAGATGGAGTTGATAAATCTATGTTTTGCGGATGATTTGTTCTTATTTTCTCATGGGGATGTTAATTCTGCTAGAGTGATTATGGAGTCTTTGGATGAGTTTAAGTGTGTTTCTGGTTTAACTCCTAGTCTTCCTAAGAGTACCGCTTATTTTTGCAATGTTCTTAATCATACTAAGCTTGCTATTCTCCAGATTATGCCTTTTGAGGAGGGGAGGCTCCCGGTTAAATACCTTGGAGTCCCGCTGGTCCCATCGAGTCTTGTGTATCAGGATTGTAAGGAGCTGATTGAAAAGGTAAGGGCTCGTATCAATGACTGGAAAAATAAATCTTTATCGATTGCGGGTAGGTTACAATTGGTTAAGTCGGTTATTGCGTCTATGCATGTTTACTGGGCTTCGGTTTTTGTTCTTCCTACTCGTATTCTCCTTGAGCTTGAGCAGATTATGCGAAACTTTCTTTGGTGTCATGGTGAGTTTCGTAGAGGTAAGGCGAAAGTTTCTTGGGAAGTTGTTTGTTTGCCGAAATCTGAGGGTGGTCTTGGTATTCGGCGTCTTGGGCTATTTAATAAAGCGCTTATGGCTGTCCATTTATGGAAGTTACTTTCGTTTAAGGACTCTCTATGGGTGGCGTGGATTCATTTGCATCGGATTAAGGATCGAAACTTTTGGGATCTTCCTTGTCGTGGTAACATGTCTTGGGGATGGCGGAAAGTTTTGCAGCTTCGTTCGAGTATTCGTGAGTTCATTTGGCATAAAATTGGTGACGGCACTCGAACGTCACTTTGGTATGATAAATGGTGTGAGTTGAGTCCTCTTGCTGATTTTATTTCGCCTAGAGATATGTATGGTGCAGGTTTGTGCTTGTCCTCTAAAGTGGCTGATGTGACTGATTCGGGTACGTTGGTATGGCCCCAAGAGCTTGGATTTAAGTTCCCTGATTTACTTTCTATTCCGAATCCGGTTTCTCGGATTGGGACGCAAGATAGGTTGGAATGGAGACTTAGCTCAGGTGTTTGTAAGCCTTTTTCGGTGCAATCTGTGTGGCACTCAATTCGGCCTCATAATGATCCGGTTCCGTGGGCTAAAGTGGTATGGTTCACAAATTGTATTCCTCGTCATGCTTTTCATCTTTGGTTGGTTATTAAGGGCAGGTTGAAGACACAGGATATGTTGCGGTCTTGGGATGTCTCTAGTACGCTTCCTAGCAGATGCTCTTTATGTGATGGTCAACCGGACTCCCATTCGCATTTATTTTTTGAGTGCCCATTTTCTAGGCGTATTTGGTCTCATATGAGCATTCTGGCTGGTTTGCATGGTATTCAGCCGTCGTTGGAGGGTATTATTGATGTTCTCATTCCTATAGCTCACAGACGGACATCTATAAGTGTTATTGCCAAGCTTGTTCTTGCTGCCTCGACGTATTTTATTTAGCAAGAAAGGAATGAGCGTTTGTTCAATGGTTCTAAACGGTCGGCTTCTCAGCTTATAGATTGTATTGAGTCGGCTATTCGGTTTAAGCTTATGTCATGCCGGTTCAAGTCCTCTACATCTGGTTTGGAGGTGTTGAAGCGTAGGAAGATCCCGGGTTCTTTGCTTGATTGAGTTCCATGAGTGGTTTTATGTGTCTTTGTTTGATTAGGTGGTTACGGATGGCATGTCATCTTGTCTTTGGTTGTTCAAGCTTTGCTTGAGGTTAATGTGGTACTTCAGCCACATTCCATTGTACTTATTGGTTTTTTTGGTGTTAATATATTTTACCGGGGTAATCATTCCCTTTTACCCAAAAAAAAAAGGATATTAGAAAAACAAAAGAAACGAAAACGGGGAGATAGAGCACAAGGCTCTTATACCATAAAGATTGTATTATTGGTTTATTATTTGATCAATATTCAATAATGATACAAATGATATGTATATAAATAGGCTAACAACCCTGGAAACCCTAGATTCCGTGAGTTCATTGGGATATACGATGGGCTAGGCTATACGCAAATACAGGCTATACACAAATACGTATACTCTAATCTTTTAATGGGTGAACAAACGAAAAATTTGTGTGCTTTTAAAAAAAGAAAGTGTATATTATTATGTTTTTGTTTCACCAAATGATTTCTAGCTCATATTTCTTGAATAGAGAAACCTTTATTATACTCACTACTCACGACATTATTTTTGGAGATTGAAAATGGGCACGTAAATTGATGATAGAAAATTTGAAATTTGAAATTTAAAATTAGGCAAGGCGGGAGATATTTTATAAACAAAAGTATAATCCTTGACACATTTAACAAGACTACTACTACTAGATACTATCTCTATCTAAACAACTCTATTTCATTCGAATTCAAAAGGCTAGCTGAGACTGTACTAGCGCTTAGAAAACATCACAAGTATCAACATCGACATAGATACCGCGATCTTGAATCCCGAGCTCTCCCAGAAATTATGGTTATCACCATTCACATTCTTTGCTGCTGCTGTTGATGATAATTCGTCTTTTAACTCTTTTAGAGCTTTATCCCGTCTCTCTCCGGTCTGTAACAAGAATTATAAAAGGGCACATTTATTAGGTCTTCGACTGTTTTAAAACTAAGACGTTTAAATCTTGACCATCCAATATTATATATTGTCCATTTAAGTCTTACACTATGCTAATTTGATCACGATCAGATTATTCACGTAAAAGTATAAATTGTTAAGTAAAATCTCTTATACAGGGAATGTGAGAACGCCTTGGTGATTCATAAGTTTGTAAAGTCTTCAATGCAGACTTGGGCAAGGAACAAATGGTTGTTCATGCACATTTGTCAAATATTAAAGACGTTTGAAAAAAGCATGATTGTTGTGTTTTGCCTATTAAGGGGCCGTTTAGTTGATGGGAATGGGACACTGACTTAAAACTATCGCCTAAAACCCTTTATTCTCCCAAACAAGTTTAAAAATTAGAGATGTATATGTAGAAGTTAAATACCCTTTGGAGTTTCCGAGTTTGAGCCCGGGCTTCATGAAGACAAAACTCTAGTTTTAGAACCCTTTTCTTTAATTCCTGATCAGCTCTACGATGTTTCTCCAACTGACACGTGACGATTTGCGCTTAATATTTCATATTTAAAATAAAAAATATATTTCAATGGAAAAAAAAAATATTCATACTAGGGACTCGAGATCCTGGGTTTTGAGCTTCCAATGTGCAGACATAACCTGAATTTCATCTCTCAACTTTGCGATTTCTTCATCTTTGACTGATAAAAGTTTGTTCATTTTATCAAGATTTCTAGGTGAAACCTCGTCAAGAATCCTCCTCAATTCGCAATCGTTATTATTAACTCCAGATTTGGCTAGAGCTTGCATGATGTCATGCTCAACTCGCATGACTTCATGTTTTAGTTGTTTTTGTGAAGATTCTCGTGATTGAAGATCTGTTTGCAGAAGATCTAGTTGCTCTCCCAACTTATTAACACGAGCTTCATACTCTTTCAACGACCTATTCTTTTGATCAAGTTCCTTTAACAAAGCTATGCATTGAAGCTGAGCAGATTCAGCTGAAGCTGCACTTGCTTCTGCTGTAGCTTTTGTGGATGAAAGCTGTGAAGTAAGATATCCCAAGTCTCGTAGGTACTGTAATACACCAATATCCACAAAACCCATGTCAGATGCTGTATAAATCCGTTAATAATCAACTACTTTCAGCTTTGAGCCTAATGGTGACAATTTGGTGTTATGCTTTTCTCTAAAAGGTCTAACATGTTAATCTAAACGATTTAACTAGAAAAAAAAATATCAAATGGGTAAAAGATCAACAACAATACTTCTAAATCACTTTTTAAAAGAAAAATATAAAGTTGGAATATTATTGCATAATATGTCATTATTTTAAATAATCATTTTTATGATTCTATAACCAACAAGTAACTTGTTTGCGGCTCAACCTGGTCAGTTTTGACTAGTACTACATAATAAATCATTTTGACCTCAACTAATTTATTCGGTTGGCAAGCCATCTGAGCTACTCATTCTACCACATCACCACCTCTAATCTAATAAGTCCTCATAATTTACAGACAGAAAGAGACATGTGGTATAATGTTATATTAAAAATTTTAGAGACGTATAATTTTATCTTCTCATTTAGAAACGTGGAAAACTAAAATCAGGTAAGAGATTGATACCCCACAAACCAGCTTAAAGAAAAATGCTAGATAGATACTAGTTGCATATAACATTTATTACAGAATGTGAAACCAAGCTAACTAATTCTGAATATACATTATTCAACCATCGTCCGACACTCCTAGGGACGACATTTAAACAAGATATGTCAAGTGGGTCTGTGTGTAATGCTATCAGTGGATATCTTTTTTTGTAACAGTATTTAGCCTACTCCTAAACATGTTATAGATTGTTGTTAGAAAGAATAAAACCCAAATAATAAATTCGGTTAGAAACTAAAAATCAATTGCAAGTTCGATGTTACGTAACAGAAATTTGTAATCTATTTGAAGTTAATTAGCAAGTTAGCATCTGGAGACGAAAAGAATTTGGAAAAGATAAAAATAATCTGAAATTAATGTAAATTGATAAACCATAATTTATCTGTGAAAGCAAGATCTGGAGTATTAATTTAATCCTATCTACAAAACCCCACAAGGGAACGATAAGTGCAAAATACAAAAAGCACCAAAAAAGCAGATTATTCAAAATAAGCACAAGACAAACTTTTTAAAAACAAGCCATAAAAAGCAGCCTAAAAAGATTATTTTGATGAAATTGAAATGAAACAAATAAACCTTTTGGGAATCTGATTCAAGCTGATTATTTCTGTCATCTAAATTCTTTTGTAATCTAGAAATCTGTTGCTCCATGGTTTTAGCTCTAGCTTCTGCTTCCTGAAAACAAACATAAAAATTGAATCAGATCTTTATTAAAAAAAAACAAAACATGTTTGAGTTGAATAAGGACATGCCTGTCTGGTACAAGATTCTTTAGCAAATGATTCTTGTTGAGAAGAAAGACGCATACGAACATCTTTAAGCTCGGCTGCAAGCGAAACAACATTTCGACGAAAGCTTTGTTTCTTCTCACTTAGATCTCTTAATAATGGATCATCAATCTCTCTACTACTTGTTCTTGTTGACATCTTTCAAACAACAAATATACAAATCAAATCAATACCTTGTTGTTTTTCTTCATCTTCTTGTAACATGTGACTCTCCTTGCTTTAATTCAAATTAAAGTCAAACAAATAAACGAAATTTATAAAAAAAAATTGCATTTTCTAAAATGTATTAAATGCATGTATACACTAATTAATTAATAATACAAAACTGAAGAGAGAGAGAGAGATTTAAATACAGTTGTCAATTTAACAAAATTGGAGATGGGTAATAAAAGTCATCAGAGCCATACATTTGGTATCTATTGTAATAACTATTTTTATAAATTATTATTTTAAATAAATAAAAGAAGTGAATTAATAACAAACACCTCTCAAAACATGTGATAGGGACTCCCGGAAACAATTAATATTCATTACCCAACTATTTTAATATTTCAATGACTTTATGGCTTATTAATATTTTTGGGTCCGACACTTATATAAGTCGAAAAATCCATACTTATAAAAATAAGTCGAAATGTTAAAAAGGCATAAGCCGCTTATATAAACTCAAACAAACACCCTAAAATAAATAAATTAAAACTGATTTTTTTTTTTTAAACCAAGATTAGAAAATAATTGCAGTTTTAACAAAAACTAATAAAACAAGGCAGGGAAAAAACAAAATTGATAAGAAGTTAAAAGAGAGTAGAGGGAGTAATGAGGAAGGAAGGTAGGCAGTTTGTTAGCTTAGGTTCGGGTTAATGCTGTTACTTTGGTTCGGATAGTATTGGTTAGGTGGTGTAACTGAGCGCGGCAAAATCAAAATTTTCAGTCGACACAGATATCCACGTTACCTGACCTTTCGCACACAAAAACTGTCTTTTTCTTTTTCAATAAACGACACTAGATTCACGGAATATTTAATCTTTCGTTAATAGTGGAGTAATTACACCAATGGTCCATGTTTTTATATTCAAATTTCACTTTTTCTCCTTCAAACTTCATTTTTATGTATTAATCATCCTTATTTTAAAGAGTTTTATTAACCATAATCTTAATATATCAACACACTAACAAATATGTTATACAGTCAAAATAATTTAGTTAAGTAGAAAAAACTATCATACGTTCTTGTCATAGAAACTGATTTAATGGAATAATATATGTTGAGGTTAAAACTTAGTTAAAATAGTTTTAGTTTCATTAATATTGTTGAGTTAATACTGTTTAGTTAGTACTGTTTCATTAATACTGAAGATCATTAATACTGTATGGAAGACAGTTACTACGGCTGAAGATCACAAGCCAGTTACTATTGTGGTTACTACTGAAGATACTCATTACTACTGTCCGATGAGAGTTTCTACTGCTTGAAGATAATTATGGAATTATCTTGTTCCGCAAGTTTAGCAATTCTAGTTATAATAGAATTGTAATTATTTAGACGTTACTATTATAGAAGCCTCAAGGTTTATATATAGATCCTTGTAAACAGAAAAATACGTGTATTGATTCATTATTATTTTTCAATATATTGAGGCTTAACATTCGACATTCATTATTGTTATTCATTGTTCTTTACTTAATACAATATTTGTTTGATCATAAAACTTGTAATATCAAGGTGTTCATCCGATGCTGAACTTCCTTGATAATCAAGATCTTGGTTTAATCATACTTTGGGTTTACATAACCTAAACGATCCTGACAAGTATATATATATATAGAAGTAAACATTGGGATGTTACACATGTATATTTAAATGCGAAACTTATAAAAAATTATGTCGTTTTGTGGTTTATATTTTATTAAATGTTTGATTTGTCTTATATAAAAAATGTGTTTGATAGCTGTCAGTGATAGTTAAAAAAACCTAAAAAAACAAATGATTAAAAAAGAAAAATATGTAAATATATAAAATAAAAAAAAATTGTAAAGTTATTTTAATAAATATGATTAAAATTATATAGATTTTAAGTATTTCTAATAAAATTATATAATTTAGGTTGGTTTTGTATATAATCCTACATATATAACAACCAAATATTCAGTTTTTACTATATATATACAAATTTTTAAAACATATCTTAACATATTGACTATTAATTATTTATAGCCCCTTTTAAATACTATACATCTATTTCATCTTTTTATTAATTGTCGTTAATTATTTCGTTAAATTTAATCAATTGTCATGAACAAGAAGGTATGATAGTTTTTTTTTTCTTTTATCTAACCAGATTGTTTAGTCGTATAATACACGGTCTAATTTAATAAATTATACATATAAAATAATTTAAATATACATATATAACTATTAAATCAAATACGTTATCATAAACATAAATTCGGTCTAATTTAATAAATTATACATATAAAATAATTTAAATATACATATATAACTATTAAATCAAATATGTTATCATAAACATAAATTTGTTGTGAAAAGAGAAAAATAGGAATGTAATGAATATTATTAGCTCTACCAATTGTTATATTTATAGATACAAATATATAGTAGCCTCCAAGAAAAGTTCTTTGGAGATCTTTTGGAGTAGACTCCATAGCTAATAATAATAAATACAATATTGACATCCATACTATAAATAATTCATAACACTTCCCCTTGGATATCCATTTTAAAAGTATCTTGCCTCATTAAAACCTTACGAAGTAAAACCCAATGGGATAAAAACTTAGTGAAGGAAAAAGAGTGCATAATCTTTTTAGTACGCTTTGAGATGCTGTCTCATTAAAAACCTTGCCAAGAAAAACCCAATGGGATAAAACCATGGTCAAGGGAAAAAGAGTGCAACACGTATTGTCTTCCTCTGATGATCATATCACTTGAGCTCTTTGAGTCGACGCATGCCAGTGTCATGAACCAATTTCTTGAATGTTGAGGTAGGAAGTGCCTTAGTAAATAAATCTGCTAGATTATCACTCGGACGAACTTGTTGAACAATAATATCACCATTCTTTTACAAATCATGAGTGAAAAAAACTTTGGTAGTATATGCTTGGTTCGATCGCCTTTAATATATCCATCTTTGAGTTGTGCAATGCATGCTGCATTATCTTCATGAAGAAATGTTGGTGCCTCGTTATCTGAAGAAATACCACAAGATCTACTAATGTGTTGTATTACATTTCTTAACCAAACACATTCCCTACTTGCTTCGTGGATTGCTAAGATCTCTACATGATTGGATGAAGTTGTTGTGATTGTTTGCTTTACAGAACGCCATGAAATTGTAGTACCGCCACTTCTGACTACATATCCCATTTGAGACCGACATGTATGAGGATCAGACATATATCCTACATCTGCAAAACCATCTAAACTCGTTTTGGATGAGTTAGCAAAATATAAACCCATGTCTTTTGTTCCTTGAAGGTACCGAAATATTTGATTAATCCCATTCCAATGTCTCCTTGTAGGACATGAATATATCTTGCCAACAAATTTAAGAAAAATGATATGTCGGGTTGTGTATGACCTGCGAGAAACATTAATGCTCCAATGGCACTTAAATATGGTACTTCAATGGCACTTAAATATGGTACTTCTGGACCAAGAATTTCTCCATTCTATATCGGAGGTCGAAAAGGATCTTTTTCGACATCGAGTGACCTCACAACCATTGGAGTGCTAAGTGGATGGGATTTTTCCATGTAGAATCTTTTTAGCAATTTTTCTATATACGCTTCTTGGTTCACAAGGATTCCATCTTTGAGATGTTCAATTTGTAATACAAGACAAAACTTTGCCTTTCCAAGGTCTTTCATTTCAAATTCTTTCTTTAAACATTCAACTGCCTTTGGAAGCTCTCTCGGAGTTCCAATTATGTTCAAATCATCAACATAGACAACAATTATAACAAACTCAGATCCGGATCTTTTTATAAAAATGCATGGACAAATAGAATCATTTTTATAACCTTATTTCATCAAATATTCACTAAGGCGATTATACCACATACGCCAAGATTGTTTTAACCCATATAATGATTTGTTCAATTTGATTGAACAGTTTTCTCGAGAGTTTATTTTACATGATTCAGGCAGATTAAAATCCTTCAGGGAGTTTCATGTAAATTTTTGTATCAAGTGAGCCATATAAATAGGTCGTTACAACATCTAATAGACGCATATCAATTCATTCTTGTATTACCAAACTAATAAGATATCGAAACGTTGTTGCATCCACCACTATGTCTCCTCATAATCTATTCCAGGTCTTTGTGAAAAACCTTGTGCCACCAATCGCACTTTATATCTTATAATTTCATTTTTCCCATTTATTTTTCTCACAAAGATCCATATATACCCAACGAGTTTGACTCCTTCAGGTCTACGGACAACTGATCCAAAAACTTCTCGTTTCGCGAGAGAATTCAATTCTGCCTTAATTGTGTCTTCCCATTTTGGCCAATCATTTCTATGTTTGAACACTTGTATAGATTTTGGTTCTTGATCCTCATCATTTTCCATCACTTCTAGCGCTACATTATATGCAAAATTATCATCGACGTCGATTTTGTTTCGGTTCCATACGGTTCTAGACATTATATAGTTTATCGAGATCTCTTCATTTTCAGGTACCTGGGTTCTTCTGGAGTTGTTATGTCTAGTGTCTCTTCAGGAGACTCTTCTCGCGTATCTTTCACCTCAAATTGACCATCCTCAATATTTGCTCCCTTTTTCTTCCGGGGATTTTTATCTTTGGAACCGCTTGGTCTACCACGCTTCAAGCGTGCCCTAGATTCATTAGCGATGTTGGATTGTCCTTCTGGGACATCAACTCTGATTTGAGCATTAACAGCTGGTATATGTGACATAGTCACTTTTATTGGGTCAGTGAATGCGTCTAGTAATTGATTTGCTAATAATTGTAAATGAATTATCCTTTGAACTTCAAGTTCACATTGTTTAGTTCGAGGATCAAGATGAGATAATGATAATTCATTCTAAGGAATTCCACTTTCCAGCTTATTATTCTCTCCCCCTAATGTTGGGAATGTTGTTTTATCAAAATGGCAATCAATAAATCTAGCCGTAAATAAATCCCCCGTTGATGGCTCTAAATATTTTATTATAGATGCGGATTCATACCCAACATATATTCCTAACCTCCTCTGAGGTCCCATCTTTGTGCGTAGTGGTGGAGCAATTGGAACATATATTGCACAACCAAAAATCTTTGATGGAAAATATTTGGTTCCTGACCAAAAACCAATTGTACTGGAACGGAAGTATGATTTGTTGGCCTGATGCGAATCAATGTTGCTGCATGTAAAATAGCATGACCCCAAGCAGAAACTGATTGTTTTGCTTTCATAATCATTGGTCTAGCAATCATTTGAAGTCTCTTGATAAGTGATTCATTGTTAGGATCTATTGAGCTTGGTTTGAATAAAACAAACGTGTAAATCTAGATCTATCAAAGAAGTTGCAGCGGATCAACACTTTGATATTACAAGGTTTTGTGAATAACAATTTATGTATATGAATAACAAGAACACAAACGGTTTTCCACCAACGCCCCAATTATAATTTGATCAGAATTATAACGCATATTTACAACGATATGAGGATCAAGGACACCTTGACCTTGGGGCTTAACCTAGTTTTTCTAGGTCTACATCACCATGCATTTTTTATGCATTCACACGTCTCTTTTTCTCTATGAATTCATCAAGGTTTTATAACCTTGATTCTAACAAACTCCTACGAATTAGTAGGAATAATAATTACAAAGATTGATATCTTTGTAACCTTCCTAGAATATTTCCCTATTCTAAGGTAACAAATCCCTATAATAATGATAAAGATAATTACAAATAAAAATCAAATCTAATCATATCTTATCCTAAATTAATCTTTATCTTCTCAGCAGTATTAACTCTTGATAGGGCAGTAGTAACTGAGTTGCAGTAGTAACCAAGTATGTAGTAATTCCACCAGTTAGTAACTGAGCAGTAGTAACTCCCACCAGTAGTAACTGAGCAGTAGTAACTTGATCTGTTTTAGCTTCTTTCTCACCAGTATTAACTGGTGGCTCCTCACCAGTATTAACTGTCACCAGTAGAAAGTTCTTCACTTAGTCTTTTTTCAATATAAATCAGCAACTCCAAAACTACTATTTCTTCACCGTTATCAGATTATATTTGTATCATCAAATCACAATATGGATAATTAATTATCCCAACAATCTTCCCCTATTTTATGATGACAAAATAACAAACAATAAACTGAAAAACTTCCCCTACAACCGAGATCTCTTTGAACAAGTTAATACTTCTTGTACCGTTGATATTTCTATCAAAACACGCCACTTTTTAATGTAAGTAGACTTTCGATACATTTAATACATTTAAGCCGTCAATTTCTTGTTCCATGCCACCACACTTCATATAAGTTGCAAATCATATCATCTATATAATATCTTCCCCTTTTTGACATCATCCAATAGGAGAACTTTGAAGATATGCAACTTTGAACATCTCTTTATAACTACGAACCATATTAAACTACTAATCCAAGCTTTCCAATGCCTCAAATTACCATCCATGAAGAACACACCCAACCAAAAAATGAATTTCAACAGTGGAGGCTCAAGCTAGCAGTAGTAATAAAGTTGAAGTAGTATACCTTCTTCTTTGAATCGAGAGTTGTTCTTCTTTCATGAGGTTAAATCATATTTCACAAGTAAGAACCTTTTCTTCAAGTGGTGCATGTATAAGATCACATCTTCCCCTCAAACGAATATTTAGATATTAATACCGCCTTTATAGTAACCATGAAGAGCAAAACAAGCAGTACTGACAAAGAGGAGTAATCCTAACTTCATCATCGAACAGAAAAATGTGTATTGTAGTACTAACAACGTAGCAGCAGCATCAATATAAGCACCATACTAGCTAACTATTTGTAGCAGATTAAAAATTTAGTAACTTTTCATTGACAAATCCGATCATGTTCAAATTTTAGCCCAAAGTATATATGTGTATCTCGAACCACATATCAAAAAATCAAGACAATCCAACGGTTAACGAATACACAATGATCTTTTTACCACAGCTGCGCTCAGCAAACAATAACCATTCAACATCCAATTTTTAAATTGAACATCTCCTTATCTAAATATCCAATAACCATCAAATTTTAACACAATGTAGATCTGTATTCCTTTAATCACATATCCAAAATTAACCAAGATCTAATATATAACAAATAAGAAACGATCGTTTTATTATACATAAAAACAATAAATCTAACCTTACAACAGCAGATTTCAAAAATTCATATCTTTCGATCAGAAGCTCAGATCGAAAATTCCTTTGTTCAGAATGTGCGTTTATGTTTGAAGAAGCTACAGAAAAAATTTCGTCCAATTCCGACGGCTAACGAATGAGTTATGACGTTTTTACCACGGCTGCCCAAAATATGACGAATAGAAACCCTAATTATCAAACTTGTAGATCTTCTTCTTACTTCTCTTTAAAACTTTGTGGATCTTAGATCTAGAGAAACCTTGTGCTCTGATACCACTTGTTAGGATATGTCGAACTATGCTTGTATAAATACAATTGTGTAGATCTAGATTTATCAAAGAAGTTGGAGCGGATCAACACTTTGATAGATCTAGATCTACACATTTGTATTTATACAAGTATAGTTCGACATATCCTAACAAGTGGTATCAGAGCACAAGGTTGCTCTAGATATAAGATCCACAAGGTTTTAAAGAGAAGAAAGAAGAAGATCTACAAGTTTGAAAATTAGGGTTTTTGTTCGTCATATTTTGGGCAGCCGTGGTAAAAACGTCATAACTCATTCGTTAGCCGTCAGAATTGGACGAAATTGTTTCTGTAGCTTCTTCAAACATAAACGCACATTCTGACCAAAGGAATTTTCGATCTGAGCTTCTGATCGAAATATATGAATTTTTGAAATCTGCTGTTGTAATAAAAAGATCGTTGCTTATTTGTTACACGTTGGATCTTTGTGAATTTTGGATATGTGATTAAAGGAATACAGATCTATGTTGTGTTAAAATTTGATGGTTATTGGATGTTTAGATAAAGAGATGTACAATTTCAAAATTGGATGTTGAATGGTTATTGTTTGCTGAGCGCAACTGTGGTAAAAAGATCATTGTGTATTCGTTAACCGTTGGATCTAGATCTACACATTTGTATTTATACAAGTATAGTTCGACAGATCCTAACAAGTGGTATCAGAGCACAAGGTTGCTCTAGATCTACGATCAACAAGGCGTATAAACAAGTTTTTCACAAAACAAAAACAAGATGTCTGATCTTACTGAAGGCGTTCAAGCAAATAGGGTTCCTGTTCTCACATCATTAAACTATGATATGTGGAAAAGTCGCATGTATCAGTACATGCTACAAACCAACTACTCCATGTGGCAAGTAGTGAAGAATGGCGCTAAACATGCTCCTCTACCCGGACCAGATCTCAAGAACAAAGTAGTAGCAGAAGGTTCAGGCCAACCAGTAACTGAGCAAGAGAGAAGAGATACTCACAATGAATGTCAAGCGTTAAACACTCTACTTATTGCTATCCCTAATGAGTATCAACATCAATTCAGAAACTATACTGATCGCTAAATTGTTGTGGGAGGCCTTGGAGAAAAGATTTGGTGGAAGTGCAAGTACAAGGAGAAATCAAAAGGATCTGCTGAAGCAACAGTTTGAGAACTTTATGGCTGTGAAGGGTGATACTCTATCTCAAACCTTCGACAGATTCAACAACTTGATTGGTGAATTGTCAAGCATGGGGGTTAATACTGCTCAAGACGATATCAACATGAAATTTCTTAGAGCATTAGGAGAAGAATGGGCAATGTACACTGCCAATTATAGGCAAGGAAACACGCTTGACACTATGGAGATTGACGAGCTACACAATGAATTACGAGTGTTTGAACCTGAAATCAAAAGACCAAGTAATCACTCAACACAGAATGCGGCATTTGTTTCTACTGGTGGAGCACCTTCTGAAACTGGGTTCATATCAAGTGAATCTAAAGGAAACAAGAATGAAGAAAGTGTTAGAGAAGCTTTCTTTTCCAGTCATGGAAACTCTGGATTAGTTATTGAAGACTTGGAACAAGTGAATGCTGACGATTTGGAAGAGATGGATTTAAAATGGAAATTTGCTATGCTTAGTGTTCGAACAAGAAGGTTCATGCAACGAACAGGAAGAAACAACTTTGCAGTACGAAAGGGTGACAAAACTGGTATTGATAAAAGCAAAGTAAGATGTTATGACTGCAAAAAGCTATGTCACTTTGCAAGGGAATGTCCAGAAAACCAAGATGATCAACAGAAGCAGACAACTCAACACAATTCGTTTGGATCAAATAACAATCATCAAAGAAGATCATCTAATTCAACTGCTCTATTAACTCAAGATGGACTAGGATTTGATTGGAGCTTTCAAGAAAATGAAGAAACAACAAATCAAGCTCTCATGGCAGACACTCCTAAAGACGATATCCCACCTGAGGTACTTTCTGAACTCTGTACTCCTGCATGTATTAAACAAGTTAGGGAATATAGAGAACATAATAAACTTGTGTGTGAGTCTTTACGTAAGTTAGAAGAGAGAAGAATAGAATTGTCCACAGCTATTGCTAGTTATGAACAACAGGTGAAAGCATATGTCAAAAATGAGACAAAATATCAAGAAGATTTAGCAATCGCTAAATTGGAAAAAGACAATGCTTTGGCGAAAGTTCTTAAGATGGAAGAACAGGTCGAAGAAATCAAAATCGAAATGATCAAATCAAGCTCAGTATCAAGAAGTATGAAAATGCTTCTAAAACTGTTGATCAAATTCTTAGATCTCAAGTCCATGGGAATAGCAAACATGGGATTGGGTACAACAATGTGTCACCACCATTTAACAACAATTATATTCCACCTAAGGCTGAGTCTAGTGAAGAACTTAGTGAGGAAGAAATTGCTGTTAAGACTCACGCCAATGCAGACCCCATGAAAAATAAAATCTTGTTAACTAGACCTAAAATTGAATCACCTGTCAAACAGAAGAAATCTAGTGATTCTGAGTCTAGTGAAAGTCCAACGTTGAAAAAAGGTCGAAATCCTACTGTTTACCAAAAATCTCAAAAACCGACCTGAAGTCTATAGGGAACGAAACTGGCATTGGTTGGTCCAATGCCACAGAGGAAACCGTGTCAATGTAGGTGTCAAATGGAAAGTACACCTCAAGTAAGGGGTAATGTGAGAAACCGGAATCAAAAGATCACTCAACAGAGAGGAAAACAAGTTTTTATAAGTTGTGATAATTGTGGGAGAAATAATCATCTGACTGTCGATTGTTTTTATAATAGAAATCATCATCATGGAATTGGTTTTAATAAGAACAAATCGAACGAAGTCCCTAGATTTGGTATGACAACTCAAAAATTTGTGAGCTCAATGAATGTGAATGCAAAGAAACCAAAATCAAACGTTCCAAATACTACTGCCAGAAGAAACTACTGGAGACCCACCAGTAGTAAGTCTACCAGTAGAAACTACAGGCACTCCACCAGTAGTAACTCTGACAGTAGTAACAAAAAACCTGCATATCAGTTCAAACGTTTTGATTATGTTAATGAAAAAGGTAAACCCAAGACTACCTTGGCTTGGGTTCCTAAAAGAAACTAACCTCTTTTTCATGTGCAGAGCAAGCCAGGTGTCAAGAAAGGAGAGACGTGGCATGTAGACAGTGGTTGCTCTAGGCACATGACAGGCAAAAAGCTGCAGCTCAAAGACTATGTTGAATATGATGGGGGCTATGTTGCATTAGGAGGAAATCCACAAGGAGGGAGAATTACAGGAAATGAACGATCATCAATGGTACCATTAGTCCATTACCTTTAAAAACGTTCTTTTTGTTCAAGAATTGAACTACAATCTGGTTAGTGTTTCTCAAGTTTGTGATAAAGAGAACAAGGTATTGTTTACGAAAACAGAGTGTATCATTCTTGTTTCTAAGTTTGAAGTAGCTGACGAAAGTATGATTTTACTTCGAACACCTAGGAAAGAGAATGTATATTGTTTAAACATGGGCCAAACTTCATATGAACTGAAAGAAAACTGTTTCATTTCAAAAGCATCACAGGACGAATCTTCTTTATGGCATAGAAGAATGTCTCATATGAATTTCAAAAACATGAACAAATTGGTTAAAAATGGGTTGGTTAGGGGTTTACCACAAAAAGAATTTACTTGCAATGATCACTGTGTTGCATGTCTAAAGGGTAAACAACATAAATCTTCTCATAAAATCAAAGACACAAATTCTAATCTGTCAAGTTTACACTTATTGCATATGGATCTTTTTGGTCCAACTCATGTTATGAGCCTAGGAAAGAAGTATTATTCTTTAGTTATTACTGATGACTTTACAAGATATACTTGGGTTTTCTTTCTTGGTACTAAAGATGAAACAGGTGATCATCTACGATCGTTCATAACACGCACTCAGAACAAGCCATAAAAGAAGGTGAAGATCATCCGATGTGACAACGACACTGAATTCAAGAATCAAGAGATGGATGAATTTTGCAACATCAAAGGAATTGAACGTCAGTACAGTGACCCTCGCACTCCTCAACAAAATGGAGTGGCAGAACGTCGAAACATGAGTCTTATAGAAGCAGCACGATCCATGCTCGCTGATTCCGAACTTCCTGTTACATTCTGGGCAGAAGCAGTTAACACTGCCTGCTATGTCCAAAATAGAGTATTGATTGTCAAATCTCAAACCAAGACCCCATATGAGCTCTTTAATGAGAGAAAGCCATTCATAAGCTTCTTTAAACCATTTGGGTGTCCTTGTACAATCTGAAATACTAAGGAATTTTTAGGGAAGTTTGACAGCAAAGTTTCTGACAGGTTTTTCGAAGGGTATTCTACTCAGAGCAAGGCATACAGAGTTTATAACATCAAAACCAGGATTGTGGAAGAAAGCACAAATGTCTCTTTCAACGAAAAGACTCTAAAAGCCACAGGGGAAGGACCAGATTGGTTGTTTAATATTGATGAACTAACTCGATCTTTGAATGCTCATTTTATAGGTCAACAGGACAAGAAATCGGAAGAAGGTGTTAATATTGTTGAACCAGATACTACTGGGAATCAGTTAATACTGGTCAATCATTTAAGACTGGTAATCCAGTTAATACTGGTACCTCTGTTATGACTGGTCATCCAGTTAATACTGGACATTCAAATGTTCCTACTGGTTCTACAGTTAATATCGGTGATCCCATTTCTACTAGTTCACATGAAAAATCGGGTCCTACTACCCAACATGATCAATTCGTATACTTTCCATATATCAGCATTGATCCTTCTGGAATTTTTAAGCCTCACACCACTGATGCTGCAAGCACCGTGGATTCACATGCTGATGATCATTCGAGTATCCCTAAGGATAGTGAGATTTCACTTTCTGAAGAAGAGGACCAGTACACCAGTCCTACTCCCGTCGATACTGCTCAAGAAGAGGCAACGATTCCCACTCCACAATCCAATTCAAATGATATTCCTGAGCAAACTGATTCAAATTTGGATGAGGAAATTCCAGTTGATCCATTTCAATCTCATCGCATTAACAGGGAGCATCCTTTGGAACAAGTCATTGGCGATATACTTTCAACAGTAAAAACAAGAAAACAGCTTCATCACAGCTTTAATGAATGTCTACTCGTCTGTTTTCTTTCGCAAATGACTCCGAAGAAGATTGAGCAAGCCATCAAGGATCCTAGTTGGGTTGAAGCAATGCAGGAAGAACTCTTACAGTTCAAACTACAAGCAGTGTGGACACTTGTTGTGCTTCCAAGTGGGAAACGCGTAATTGGCACCAAATGGATCTTCAAGAACAAAATCGATGAACGGGGAATAGTAATCAAGAATAAAGCACGTTTGGTTGCTCAGGGGTACACACAAGAAGAAGGGGTTGACTATGATGAAGTGTTCGCTCCAGTCGCCAGAATTGAAGCCATACGCATTTTCTTGGCATTTGCAACTTTCAAAGGATTTAAGGTCTATCAAATGGACCCCAAGAGTGCCTTTCTTTATGGAAAAGTTGAGGAGGAAGTGTATGTGTGTCAACCTCCAGGGTTTGAGGACCCTGGCCACCCTGATATGGTATACATATTAGAAAAAGGGTTGTATGGTCTTCACCAAGCTCCTCGTGCTTGGTATGATACTCTATCTGTTTATCTTCTTAATCACGATTTCAAGAGGGGTGCAATTGACAAAACACTATTCATCAAGACAGTTGGGAGTGAGATTATGCTTGTTCAAATCTACGTCGACGATATTATCTTTGGCTTTACAAATGACTTATTATGCAAAGACTTTGAACAGATCATGCACAAGAAATTCAAGATGAGTTCCATGGGGGAATTAACTTTCTTCCTAGGTTTACAAGTAAAGAAGAGTCCGGATGGTATCTTCATTCACCAAGCAAAATATGTCAAAGACATTCTTGAAAAGTTTGGCTTTCAGGATGCCAAACATGCAAGTACCCCAGTGGAAACACACAAACATCTTGAGGCCGATTCTGAGGGGGAGGACGTGGATGAGCATCTTTACAGATCAATGATTGGATAATTAATATACCTAACATCATCTCGTCCAGACATCATGTATATTGTGTGTGTATGTGCACGTTATCAGACTCGTCCCAAGATTTCACATCTCACTGCAGTGAAGAGGATCTTTCGATATCTAAAGAGAAAACCAAATTTGGGTTTATGGTACCCAAGAGATTCTCCATTTGAGCTCATATCATACGCAGACAGTGACTATGGAGGAGAAAATCTCGACAGGAAGTCAACATCAGGAGGATATCAATTCTTTGGATCACGTTTAATCTCATGGCAATGCAAGAAACAAACAAACGTGTCCACATCCTCAACGGAAGAAGAATATGTTGCTGCATCAATGCTCTGGATTCAAAATCAGATGATGGACTATGGTATTTATTTCTTACACACACCTATTTTTATTGATAATAGGAGTACCATCTGTATAGTCAATAATCCAGTCAAACACTCAAAAACTAAACACATCGAAATTCAATTTCATTTTATAAGAGATTGAAACGAAAAGAAACTTATTCAAGTCGTCAAAGTTCATACTGATAATCAGTTTGCATATTTGTTCACAAAAGCATTTGATGTGGGCAGATTTACATTCTTGATTAATAGTATCGGAATGATTAATCCTGCTTAAATTTTCCTTGTTAAAATGACAAATTCAATCATATCATGTTGAATCTTGTATGTGTTAAGTTAATACTGGTCATTAGTACTGTCATGAGTTAATACTGTTGTTGATTAATACTGGAAACAGTTAATACGGGTAATCAATTATTTAAACAGTTACTACTGATCCTTTCCATTGGCTGACGTTACTACTGCCAGTTGAAATAAATTTGGCGGGAAGTTAATACTGCCAAGTGGGAAGTTGGTTATTTTGTTTTGTGTGCAGAAGGAAATTAGTATAAATGGGGAAATTAATGATTTATTAAATTCTATTCGAATTGAAATTTTGCTCTCTCTCATTAAGGAAAACCCCAAATCGAAGGAAACCCTCTCAAATCAAACCAGCTTTCTTCCGCAAAACCCTAATCATTCAATCATCAAGTTCATTCACTCTCTAATCAATGGCAGAACAACCAGAACTTACTTTTGGACTTGCTCACAACATTGCCGCTGATCTTACACTCCATAAAGACGCCGCCGACTTTCATCAAATCATTAAATTCTCTAGAAGATCTTATATACGTTATGCTTTAACGGTTAACCCTCCGGTTAATGAAAAGCACATTCGGGAATTTTGGGCCACTGCAACCCTAGAAAACATCAATAATCAAGAATGCATACGTGCCATCATTGAAGAGCAGGTACAAAGGCAACCATTCGAACGCATCTAGCCCTTAACGATGCCTCAGGTATAACTTCTATCCCCAACGATGAACTTTTTGCAATTTTTGAAAGGATGGGGTACGAGGGAAGCCTAACTAAATTTACTTTTCAAAAGGCTCTTCTCTCACCCCAGTGGAGATATATGGTACATGTTTTACAACAATGTATCTCCAAAAAGCGGTATACTTGTGACGTCCCGTCAATTTGAAGTACTTGAGTTACCGTTATTATTTTAAAGTTATTCGCAATTGTTTTCGACCCTTGTGTTTCGCTTTGTTTTACTCACGGTTTACTGTTATTGAGAATCGGGTTTTCTGTATTTGCTGATTCGTCCCCCGAGACGTAATAATTTTATTTATCTAAGTGCGAATTAGTTAGTATTCTTATAAATATAAGTTAGAAGGTTTATGCCAAATTTGTCGGTTAACGTATTCTTTATCTTCGAGATATCGCGCTTTTGCCCTTGTTTATCCTCCACCGAAATCGTGCGTATCTCGGAATTGAAAGTGAAATTATAACATTTAATGAACCTAATACAAAGAAAATCATAGTATGAACTTTCCTAAGTTCATCGCAAAAAGAATCGGGAACTTTCGGCGAACGAAACTGCTTAACGATCGCGCAAACGAAAAAACTGGAAAAGCTGGATTTTGGTCCTGTGCGCAGTACATGGCACCCTGTGCGAAACACAGGGTACCCTGTGCGCAACACATACCCGCTGATCAGATTTTTGTTGTGTTGTGTGAGTCATTTGTGCATGTCTTTTGGTTGGGCACTTCTCCCAAACGTGTAAGGCACTTGATTAGTTCCAGTGCTGGTCATTTGGAGTGGTTTGAGACCACATACAACCCTTTGGATCATCATTTTTCACCACACCAAACTCTTTCACACACACACTTTCTCTCAATTTGTTTCCCATTTCTAACACTTCCAACCATTCTCTCTCTAAAACAAGACTCATTTCCAGAAAATTTGAACCTTTAAACACCCATTTGAAGAGGGATTCAAGTTCAAAATCATCAAATAAACAACTTCCTTTTGATCTCCATCAACTTTTGGTAAAATTTCCTTTGAGTTTTCTTCACTTTTCTTTCATTTTTTCTCCATCTTTCTCTTCATTTGTTAGAGAATCTAACACCATATATTAATCTTTTGAATTCCAAGCTATTGTCTTCCATATTACATATCATTTGGGAAGATCCATCTAGCTTTTCTTGAAGGGAAATTTCCTTGATCTTGGTAAGTAATCTTTTTACCGAAAATCTCTCCGAAAACGTTATTTATCATCTTGCATGTAAAGATCTAAACTAATGGTGGATATATTTGTGTTTTGGAGCTGATTATTTCTCATCAACACACCACCAAAAGTTTGCTTCCGGGTTTATATTCTCAAGCTTATAAGATCTTGCGGTTGTTATTCGGTAAAATCGATATTTTTCCCATATTCATCTTCTTATATATTTCGTTATTATTTTCCATATATATATTTCGGTTATAGCCTTGAAAATGGTTAAGATTAATGTATTATACCAACACATTTGAATGTTTTTGGATTTGGACAAAGTATGGACAAAAATACATAAAAAATGTGATTATTACCGAAATTAACATATTGTATGTATTAGTATGTAAAATGATATATTTACATATATGTAACAATTGGTAAAGATACTTGGAACAGAATATAAGTAATTAACAGTTTGCGTTTTAACCGAAAAGTCTTTAAACGAACGGATTTCGGCAAAACAACAAAACGTTGTTTGCTGGAAATTGGACTTGTGCGCCGTCCTGGATTGCCCAGGACGACGCAACGGGCCAATTTCCAGCAAAATGTTCGTTTTGCTTGTTTGGCCGTTTTGACGTTTGGTTCCGTAAATTGTCGTTTCAAAGCCTCTGATTTCATGTTATGTTTCTAAACAACTCTAAACACTTGTATTAACATACTAAAATATATATAAGTAACATATTATGATAAAATACCGTCTTTGGACTCAAAGACGTCAACGGAATCGAAAATACCAAATACTTATTTAAAACGGACGTACTACCTACATTTTGATAAATAAACATTTGTTACAAAATGCGATCGTAATCTAAAGCCGTCGACTAATATTTTGAGATAAACTTTGTTAAAAACATTATATAAAGTCTTTTTACACTATATTTTTGAAAAGTAAAGGCTTTAAACTCTCTAAGCGTCAAAGTTATACTTTTACGTGAACTTCAACTTTCTTTCAAATTTAGCTATGATTCAACCTCAAATTATTGATTTTAACCTTTACAAAATCAACATCTTTGACATTTGACTTTTGCAAAGTCAACATCCTTAGCATTTGACTTTTATAAGTCAACATTGTTGACATTTGACTCTTGTAAGTCAACTTTCCTTGACCTTTGACTTTTATAAGTCAACATGTTGACTTTGACCAAGTCAACATCGTTGCCGTTGATCTTGGTCGATCTCGATAAAACTTATAAACAATATTCCTTTCAACCAATATTCCTAGTAGTCGTTTCGATTCGGAATGTTATTCCTTTCGAATTATTGCTATGACATGAGATGTCGATATCCTTTCGGTCGGCCCTTTTTTTGGAACGGAACATCGTCATCCTAAATACATCATCCCGATTAAACTGAGTTATCGTTGGAATATTCTAATAAACTTAATCTTAACCGACAAGGCTAAACCGGACTAGACTTATAGAGATAACGAGACCATGTTGTTTATTGTTTTAAGGCACTTAGGCGGTGAAGTTGTAACTCTGTGTTGGTGTACCTGATATTTGTTTGTTGAAGCTTTATCTGTGAGTTATTCATAGCCCTTGTCTTAAATATTTTGGGCTGTAAAGCGTATTTTAAATTGTCTGTATGTATGCGGGACTGTTTGATTATCTTGTTTACCTAGTAGAATAGGTCTGCCTTAGATTAGGTGTCTTATACTCTTGTTAAGCTAAATTTCTCGGTAGGATGCTCCTATGAGCGGATGCTAGGAAATTCTCGGTAGGATGCTCCTATGAGTGGAAGATAGAAAAAATTGTGATCAGGTTCGATGTATGACTAATCTAGGCATGGTATCTCGCTAGGGTTGAGAAACAAGATATGATTTTTTGAAATTATGATGTTTATTGAAAACTTGTCGATGGGTCAACTTTTACTTAAAATTGCGAATAATTCACCAACATGTTGTTGATGTCGTTTTTAACGTTTTGCAGGAGTTTGAGGATTTCTGTTGATCATGTCATCTTTGTTTTCGGATCGCTTGTTTTTGTGAAATTTGGATTTGTAATGTTTAATGTAATTTCCAGGACGATCCGTTCGTTGACTATTGAAGTGTATTTGTACTAGGCGTTTCACCGCCCTTGACTTTATTATGTATTTTGTAACCTTTTGGCATGATTAATTAAATTTGATGTTTTGTTTATTGGTTGTATTGTTGTAATCCTTGACTCTTGATATTATAACTGGAACACCTCGTGTTTCCACTCCAAGCGGGGTGTGACAGAAGTTGGTATCAGAGCCAAAGGTTATAGCGAACCGAGTGATTTTAATTGAGTAAATCACTTGGACTATGACCATAGGCTTTTTGAATCGATTTTTCTCTGTTTGCAATGTGTGCACTGTTTTTCATACGTGTTTATTTCGCGTTTGTTATTTTGGCATTTGGCCTTGTTTTTCGTGTTGCACACATTTGCTGATCGAGTTTTCCTTTCCTTTTATTTTAGGACGATGGCGCCTGAGAGGAGAGTTACGACACAAAGTTCCGCGAGACGTGCTACGGCCGACGCGAGGGCTAATACCGCGAATCCGAGGGCGAGAGCCACTAACGCGACTTCGAATGCGAGAAGGAACAATGCGGAAACTGAATCGACACCTGACATGGCCCAAATGATTGCTCAACAGATTGCGGCAATGATGCCCGAGATCGTAGCTCAACTCCAAGAGGGCACGACTCCAGGAAATGGTTCGGGTCCTGAAAATCCCGAGCCGATTGTTAATAATGATGGCCCTGAGATTGTGATTACTGGATCGGGTAGAGCAGAGGGCTCATCTCGACGCGCTGGTTGCACTCTGAAGACCTTTATGAGCTACAAGGCCCCATAATTTAAGGGAAATGAGGGAGCAACTGGAACGCTCCAGTGGATGGAGAAGTTGGAATCTATCTTCGATGCTGTTAGTTGTGCGGACGAGGATCGTGTCCGTTTCGCTGCATTTGTTTTCCAAGGTTCTGCGCTGACATGGTGGAACTCGATTGTTAACGTGCGAGGTCGAGCAGAAATTAATGCTATGACTTGGGAACAACTGAAGGAGCTAATGATCATTGAGTATGTACCTGAATCCGAGATTCAGAGGCTGGAGGATGAATTCTGGAATTTATAGATGGTTGGGTCTGACATTCAGGGATATAACTAACGTTTTCACGCTTTATCCCAATTGGTACCGCATTTGGTCTGACCGGAACCCAAGCGAATCGGTCGCTACACTCACGGATTGCCCCAGGCCATCCGTAAGGGTGTCCTTTCCAACAAACCAAGCACTTTCCAGAGCGCAGTTGAGATTGCGACCACGTTAACCCATAACGCGGTCCGTGATGGCGAGCTAGCCCCAACAGTAGTTAAGCAAAACTCCGAAGGGAAACGGGGTGGTGGAGACCTCTATGGGGACTCGCCGAAGAGAGCAAGGAGGCAGGATGCTCCTCAGGTTGTGCAAGCATATGGAACGGGGGCTACGAACGCCCAGGGTAGGCCTCCAAAGTGTGATCGATGTGGAAATCACCACGCCAGGGAGATAGCTTGTTGGGAATGCGGAAAATGTAAGAAACTTGGGCACACTGATCGGTTTTGTAAGTCCATGAGGGGAAAATGTTATGAATGTGGTTCTCCTGAGCATATTAGGGCCAACTGTCCCGAGAAAACTCCAGCCTGTACAAATACTTTTCTTATCTAAGTTCAACCTGCATTTATCCTATTTGATATTTGATGCTTAGTCTTATTATCGTCGTGTTGCACACTTCTCTTTTCACTTCCTTGTATTTCATTTTCTTTTTACGCCCCTTCCGTGTTGGAACCGAAGGAAGCTCCTATCTGCAAAGAAGTCGATGAGTCACGGTTGTTCTACGAGAGAGATTCTGAGAGGTTCGACTCCAGATTTAATCCGCCGCTTCGCTTTGATTTAGTAATCATTGGTACAAAACCAAACTATGATCTAGACTCTTCACAAATCATATTTTACGAACTTTTAAACTCTAGTGGATTAATTCCGCAAATACATGGTTCATTTCAAACTACGCTTAATTTGGCCAACTACGCCTAGTTCGGAATAATTATGCAAGAACGGAACAAAATCGCTATTGTTAACAGTTTATTTTAGAGATCAATCTTAGCCGCGAGAGATCGCCAGAAGAAATACGCGGTTCTCCGTTGGAAATCTTTGGAATTCAAGGTTGGAGACTTGGTGTATTGGAAGTTTCTCCATGGTAGGGTGTTCGCTTCGAGAAATATAACGGAAATATCCCCATCTCTTTTCTAGCAGCGATGCTCAATAGAAATTTTGAGGACGAAATTCTTTTTACTGGGGGAGGCTGTGACGTCCCGTTAATTTGAAGTACTTGAGTTACCGTTATTATTTTAAAGTTATTCGCAATTGTTTTCGACCCTTGTGTTTCGCTTTGTTTTGCTCATGGTTTACTGTTATTGAGAATCGGGTATCCGTGTTTGCTAATTCGTCCCCCGAGACGTAATAATTTTATTTATCTAAGTTCCAATTAGTTAGTATTCTTATAAATATAAGTTAGAAGGTTTATGCCAAATTTGTCGGTTAACGTATTCTTTATCTTCGAGATATCGCGCTTTTGCCCTTGTTTATCCTCCACCGAAATCGTGCGTATCTCGGAATCGAAAGTGAAAATATAACATTTAATGAACCTAATACAAAGAAAATCATAGTATGAACTTTCCTAAGTTCATCGCAAAAAGAATCGGGAACTTTCGGCGAACGAAACTGCTTAACGATCGCGCAAACGAAAAAACTGGAAAAGTTGGATTTTGGTCCTGTGCGCAGCACAGAATCAGATTTTTGTTGTGTTGTGTGAGTCATTTGTGCATTTCTTTTGGTTGGGCACTTCTCCCAAACGTGTAAGGCACTTGATTAGTTCCAGAGCTGGTCATTTGGAGTGGTTTGAGACCACATACAACCCTTTGGATCATCATTTGTCACCACACCAAACTCTTTTACACGCACACTTTCTCTCAATTTGTTTCCCATTTCTAACACTTCCAACCATTCTCTCTCACAAGACTCATTTCCAGAAACTTTGAAGCTTTAAACACCCATTTGAAGAGGGATTCAAGTTCAAGATCATCAAATAAACAACTTCCTTTTGATCTCCATCAACTTTTGGTAAAACTTCCTTTGAGTTTTCTTCACTCTACTTTCATTTTTTCTTCATCTTTCTCTTCATTTGTTAGAGAATCTAACACCATATTAATCTTCCAAGCTATTGTCTTCCATATTACATAACATTGTGGGAAGATCCATCTAGCTTTTCTTGAAGGGAAATTTCCTTGATCTTGGTAAGTAATCTTTTTTAACCGAAAATCTCTCCGAAAAACGTTATTTATCATCTTGCATGTAAGATCTAAACTAATGGTGGATATATTTGTGTTTTGGAGCTGATTATTTCTCATCAACACACCACCAAAAGTTGCTTTCCGGGTTTATATTCTCAAGTTTATAAGATCTTTGCGGTTGTTCTTTCGGTAAATCGATAATTTTTCCCATATCATTTTCTTATATATTTCGTTATTATTTTCCATATATATATTTCAGTTATAGCCTTGAAAATGTTAGGATTAATGTATTAGACCAACACATTTGAATGTTTTTGATTTGGACAAAAGTATGGACAAAAATCATAAAAAAAATGTGATTATTACCGAAATTAACATATTGTGTGTATTAGTGTGTAAAATGATATATTTACATATATGTACTGGAACAGAATATAAGTAATTAACAGTTTTGCGTTTTAACCGAAAAGTCTTTAAACGAACGGATTCGCAAAACACAAACGTTGTTTTCTGGAAATTGGACCTGTGCACCGTCCTGGATTGCCAGGACGCGCAGCGGCCAATTTCCAGGAAAATGTTCGTTTTGCTTGTTTGGCCGTTTTGACGTTTGGTTTCGTAAATTGTGGTTTCAAAGCCTCTGATTTCATGTCATGTTTCTAAACAACTCTAAACACTTGTATTAACATACTAAAATATATAAAAGTAACATATTATGATAAAATACCGTCTTTGGACTCAAAGACGTCAACGCAATCCAAAATGCCAAATACGTATTTAAAACGGACGTACTACCTACATTTTGATAAATAAACATTTGTTACAAAATGCGATCGTAATCTAAAGCCGTCGACTAATATTTTGAGATAAACTTTGTTAAAAATGTTATTTAAAGTCTTTTTACACTATATTTTTGAAAAGTAAAGGCTTTAAACTCTCTAAGCGTCAAAGTTATACTTTCGCGTCAACTTCAACTTTCTTTCAAATTTAGCTATGATTCAACCTCAAATTATTGATTTAACCTTACAAAATCAACATCTTGACATGACTTTTGCAAAGTCAACATCCTTAGCATTTGACTTTATAGTCAACATTGTGACATTGACTCTTGTAATCAACTTCCTTGACCTTTGACTTTTATAAGTCAACATCTGTGACTTTGACCAAGTCAACATCGTTGCCGTTGATCTTGATCGATCTCGATAAAACTTATAAACAATATTCCTTTCAACCAATATTCCTAGTATTCGTTTCGACTCGGAATGTTATTCCTTTCGAATTATTGCTATGACGTGAGATGTCGATATCCTTTCGTTCGACCCTTTTTTTGGCACGGAACATCGTCATCCTAAATACGTCATCCCGATTAAATTGAGTTATCCTTGGAATATTCTAATAAACTTAATCTTAACCGACAAGGCTAAACCGGACTAGACTTATAGAGATACTGAGACCATGTTGTTTATTGTTTTAAGGCACTTAGGCGGTGGAGTTGTAACTCTTTGTTGGTGTACCTGATAATTGTTTGCTGAAGCTTTATCTGTGAGTTATTCATAGCCCTGGTCTTAAATATTTTGGGCTGTAAAGCGTATTTTAAAATGTCTGTATGTGTGCGGGACTGTTTGATTATCTTGTTTACCTAGTAGAATAGGTTTGCCTTAGATTAGGTATCTTATACTCTTGTTAAGCTAAATTTCTCGGTAGGATGCTCCTATGAGCGGATGTTAGGAAATTCTCGGTAGGATGCTCCTATGAGTGGAAGATAAAACATTTTGGTCAGGTTCGGTGTATGACTAATCTAGGCATGGTATCCTCGCTAGGGTTGAGAACAAGATATAATTTTTTGAAATTAGATGTTTATTGAAAACTTGTCGATGGGTCAACTTTACTTAATATTGCGAATAATCACCAACATGTTGTTGATGTCGTTTTTAACGCTTTGTAGGTGTTTGAGATTTATGTTGATCATGCCATCTTTGTTTTCGGATCGCTTGTTTTTATGAAATTGGATTGTATGTTTAATGTAATTTCCATGACGATCCGTCGTTGACTATTGAAGTGTATTTTGTAATAGGCGTTTCACCGCCCTTACTTTATTATGTATTTGTAACCTTTTGGCAATTAATTAAATTTGATGTTTTGTTTATTGGTTGTATTGTTGTAATCCT
>CAJVGC010000590.1:51252555-51279397 GCA_910822075.1 Senecio squalidus | reverse complement strand
TCCGAGCCGATTGTTAATAATGATGGCCCTGAGATTGTGATTACTGGATCGGGTAGAGCAGAGGGCTCCATCTCGACGCGCTGTTGCACTCTGAAGACCTTTGATGAGCGACAAGGCCCCCATATTTAAGGGAAATGAGGGAGGCAACTGGAACGCTCCAGTGGATAAGGGAATCTATCTTCGATGCTGTTAGTGTGCGGACGAGGATCGTGTCCGTTTCGCTGCATTTGTTTTCCAAGGTTCTGCGCTGACATGGTGGAACTCGATTGTTAAGTGCGAGGTCGAGCAGAAATTAATGCTATGACTTGGGAACAACTGAAGGAGCTAATGATCATTGAGTATGTACCTGAATCCGAGATTCAGAGGCTGGAGGATGAATTCTGGAATTTATAGATGGTTGGGTCTGACATTCAGGGATATAACTAACGTTTTCACGCTTTATCCCAATTGGTACCGCATTTGGTCTGACCGGAACCCAAGCGAATCGGTCGCTACACTCACGGATTGCCCCAGGCCATCCGTAAGGGTGTCCTTTCCAACAAACCAAGCACTTTCCAGAGCGCAGTTGAGATTGCGACCGCGTTAACCCATAACGCGGTCCGTGATGGCGAGCTAGCCCCAACAGTAGTTAAGCAAAACTCCGAAGGGAAACGGGGTGGTGGAGACTCATGGGGACTCGCCGAAGAGAGCAAGGAGGCAGGATGCTCCTCAGGTTGTGCAAGCATATGAACGGGGGCTCCGAACGCCCAGGGTAGGCCTCCAAAGTGTGATCGATGTGGAAATCACCACGCCAGGGAGATAGCTTGTTGGGAATGAATGTAAGAAACTTGGGCACATGATCGGTTTTTGTAAGTCCATGAGGGGAAAATGTTATGAATGTGGTTCTCCTGAGCATATTAGGGCCAACTGTCCCGAGAAAACTCCAGCCTGTACAAATACTTTTCTTATCTAAGTTCAACCTGCATTATCCTATTTGATATTGATGCTTAGTCTTATTATCGTCGTGTTGCACACTTCTTTTCACTTCCTTGTATTTCATTTTCTTTTTACGCCCTTCCGTGTTGGAACCGAAGGAAGCTCCTATCTGCAAAGAAGTCGATGAGTCACGGTTGTTCTACGAGAGAGATTCTGAGAGGTTCGACTCCAGATTTAATCCGCCGCTTCGCTTTGATTTAGTAATCATTGGTACAAAACCAAACTATGATCTAGACTCTTCACAAATCATATTTTACGAACTTTTAAACTCTAGTGGATTAATTCCGCAAATACATGGTTCATTTCAAACTACGCTTAATTTGGCCAACTACGCCTAGTTCGGAATAAATTATGCAAGAACGGAACAAAATCGCTATTGTTAACAGTTTATTTTAGAGATCAATCTTAGCCGCGAGAGATCGCCAGAAGAAATACGCGGTTCTCCGTTGGAAATCTTTGGAATTCAAGGTTGGAGACTTGGTGTATTGGAAGTTTCTCCATGGTAGGGTGTGTTTCGCTTCGAGAAATATAACGGAAATATCCCCATCTCTTTTCTAGCAGCGATGCTCAATAGAAATTTTGAGGACGAAATTCTTTTTACTGGGGGAGGCTGTGACGTCCCGTTAATTTGAAGTACTTGAGTTACCGTTATTATTTTAAAGTTATTCGCAATTGTTTTCGACCCTTGTGTTTCTTTGTTTGCTCATGGTTTACTGTTATTGAGAATCGGGTATCCGTGTTTGCTAATTCGTCCCCCGAGACGTAATAATTTTATTTATCTAAGTTCCAATTAGTTAGTATTCTTATAAATATAAGTTAGAAGGTTTATGCCAAATTTGTCGGTTAACGTATTCTTTATCTTCGAGATATCGCGCTTTTGCCCTGTTTATCCTCCACCGAAATCGTGCGTATCTCGGAATCGAAAGTGAAAATATAACATTTAATGAACCTAATACAAAGAAAATCATAGTATGAACTTTCCTAAGTTCATCGCAAAAAGAATCGGGAACTTTCGGCGAACGAAACTGCTTAACGATCGCGCAAACGAAAAAAACTGGAAAAGTTGGATTTTGGTCCTGTGCGCAGCACAGAATCAGATTTTTGTTGTGTTGTGTGAGTCATTTGTGCATTTCTTTTGGTTGGGCACTTCTCCCAAACGTGTAAGGCACTTGATTAGTTCCAGAGCTGGTCATTTGGAGTGGTTTGAGACCACATACAACCCTTTGGATCATCATTTGTCACAACACCAAACTCTTTCACACGCACACTTTCTCTCAATTTGTTTCCCATTTCTAACACTTCCAACCATTCTCTTTCTAAAACAAGACTCATTTCCAGAAACTTTGAAGCTTTAAACACCCATTTGAAGAGGGATTCAAGTTCAAGATCATCAAATAAACAACTTCCTTTTGATCTCCATCAACTTTTGGTAAAACTTCCTTTGAGTTTTCTTCACTCTACTTTCATTTTTTCTCCATCTTTCTCTTCATTTGTTAGAGAATCTAACACCATATATTAATCTTTTGCATTCCAAGCTATTGTCTTCCATATTACATAACATTTGGGAAGATCCATCTAGCTTTTCTTGAAGGGAAATTTCCTTGATCTTGGTAAGTAATCTTTTTTACCGAAAATCTCTCCGAAAACGTTATTTATCATCTTGCATGTAAAGATCTAAACTAATGGTGGATATATTTGTGTTTTGGAGCTGATTATTTCTCATCAACACACCACCAAAAGTTTGCTTCCGGGTTTATATTCTCAAGCTTATAAGATCTTGCGGTTGTTATTCGGTAAAATCGATAATTTTTCCCATATTCATTTTCTTATATATTTCGTTATTATTTTCCATATATATATTTCAGTTATAGCCTTGAAAATGGTTAGGATTAATGTATTAGACCAACACACTTGAATGTTTTTGGATTTGGACAACGTATGGACAAAAATACATAAAAAAATGTGATTATTACCGAAATTAACATATTGTGTGTATTAGTGTGTAAAATGATATATTTACATATATGTAACACTTGGTAAAGATACTTGGAACAGAATATAAGTAATTAACAGTTTGCGTTTTAAACGAAAAGTCTTTAAACGAACGGATTTCGGCAAAACAACAAAACGTTGTTTGCTGGAAATTGGACCTGTGCGCCGTCCTGGATTGCCCAGGACGACGCAGCGGGCCAATTTCCAGGAAAATGTTCGTTTTGCTTGTTTGGCCGTTTTGACGTTTGGTTTCGTAAATTGTCGTTTCAAAGCCTCTGATTTCATGTCATGTTTCTAAACAAATCTAAACACTTGTATTAACATACTAAAATATATAAAAGTAACATATTATGATAAAATACCGTCTTTGGACTCAAAAACGTCAACGCAATCCAAAATGCCAAATACGTATTTAAAACGGACGTACTACCTACATTTTGATAAATAAACATTTGTTACAAAATGCGATCGTAATCTAAAGCCGTCGACTAATATTTTGAGATAAACTTTGTTAAAAACGTTATATAAAGTCTTTTTACACTATATTTTTGAAAAGTAAAGGCTTTAAACTCTCTAAGCGTCAAAGTTATACTTTTACATCAACTTCAACTTTCTTTCATATTTAGCTATGATCCAACCTCAAATTATTGATTTTAACCTTTACAAAATCAACATCTTTGACATTTGACTTTTGCAAAGTCAACATCCTTAGCATTTGACTTTTAGAAGTCAACATTGTTGACATTTGACTCTTGTAAGTCAACTTCCTTGACCTTTGACTTTTATAAGTCAACATCTGTGACTTTGACCAAATCAACAACGTTGCCGTTGATCTTGATCGATCTCGATAAAACTTATAAACAATATTCCTTTCAACCAATATTCCTAGTAGTCGTTTCGACTCGGAATGTTATTCCTTTCGAATTATTGCTATGACGTGAGATGTCGATATCCTTTCGGTCGACCCTTTTTTTGGCACGGAACATCGTCATCCTAAATACGTCATCCCGATTAAATTGAGTTATCGTTGGAATATTCTAATAAACTTAATCTTAACCGACAAGGCTAAACCGGACTAGACTTATAGAGATACTGAGACCATGTTGTTTATTGTTTTAAGGCACTTAGGCGGTGGAGTTGTAACTCTGTGTTGGTGTACCTGATAATTGTTTGCTGAAGCTTTATCTGTGAGTTATTCATAGCCCTGGTCTTAAATATTTTGGGCTGTAAAACGTTTTTTAAAATGTCTGTATGTATGCGGGACTGTTTGATTATCTTGTTTACCTTTTAGAATAGGTCTGCCTTAGATTAGGTATCTTATACTCTTGTTAAGCTAAATTTCTCGGTAGGATGCTCCTATGAGCGGACGTTAGGAAATTCTCGGTAGGATGCTCCTATGAGTGGAAGATAAAAACATTTTGGTCAGGTTCGGTGTATGACTAATCTAGGCATGGTATCCTCGCTAGGGTTGAGAAACAAGATATAATTTTTTGAAATTATGATGTTTATTGAAAACTTATCGATGGGTCAACTTTTACTTAAAATTGCGAATAATTCACCAACATGTTGTTGATGTCGTTTTTAACGCTTTGCAGGTGTTTGAGGATTTATGTTGATCATGCCATCTTTGTTTTCGGATCGCTTGTTTTTGTGAAATTTAGATTTGTAATGTTTAATGTAATTTCCATGACGATCCGTTCGTTGACTATTGAAGTGTATTTGTACTAGGCGTTTCACCGCCCTTGACTTTATTATGTATTTTGTAACCTTTTGGCATGATTAATTAAATTTGATGTTTTGTTTATTGGTTGTATTGTTGTAATCCTTGACTCTTGATATTATAACTGGAACACCTCGTGTTTTTCCGCTCCAAGCGGGGTGTGACAATACCTGGAACGAATTTAATACCACCATAGCTACTGCGATGGCGTGTCTTGCTACAAACATGGTATACAATTTTTCAAATATGATTTTTGGTGATTTGAAGTTTAATCTCACCCACGTGGAAAACAAATTTTTAATGTATCCTAGATTTTTAATTGTCATCTTTAAAAAGGATATTCAAAATCTTTCCATGGAGGGAGATGTTCTCATTATGGACTGCCACACTCATAAAACACTTTCTAACATGAGGAGAACATCAAAAACATTTTCTGGGAAGGTGACACCACTGTTCTCCACAATGGTGGGTGTCACTGCTGCATCTGGTGAAGGACCAAGTACCCCACTTGAGTCCCAACCCACACCATCCACTTCAACTGCTGAACATATTACAGAAACCGAAAAGAGTTCCTCTAGTGCACCACCTCGATCCACTCAAGGTACACCTCCGAAGGAGTACGCCCCAAAGGCCAAGCAGGGTCCTTCACCTCTTGGACCTAAAACTAAATATTTTAAACTAGTGGTGAAACAAGCTAAGAAGGTGGTCCGTAAGGAGCGGGGAGACCATGTTGAACGAGCTCATACTACTAATGCACCACTTCGTGGTGCTCAGGGAAGTATGACAGGCAATAAGACCCAATCAACGGCAACTCTAGAAGAGGATGTTTCTCCGGAATCATCCTCAAGAGGTACCTGGTGCCAAGAAACTAAGTGGGAGGGTGATGCAACTGCTAGGCTGGAGGCACCCTCTACATCCGAGGAACTGCCCACTGTTGGTACTCAACAGCAGGGTAGTGAGGATAGATATAACTATACCACACTTGAATTGATGGAAATGTGCCAAAAGTTTATCTTGAAAGTGGAAGGACAGGAGGAGGAGATTAAACGTTTAAAGAAGCTTGTATCTCGCTTGGTTCAGGAGGTCAAAGTATGCAGAATAGTAATGAAGAAGAGAGGTGGAAATAAAGTTGGTAAGAAAGTGGGAAAGAAAGTTGGGAAGAAGGGTACATCACAGTCAAAGTTGCCTACCCCCTCTAGTTCAAGCTCAAGCTCCAGTTCTTCCGGAAAATATGTGCATCATGTTGCCACTAAGGGGGAGAAAAACGCAGAGAAAGAAGATGAAGCTGAAACAGAGGTCCCAATTTTTGAAGATGAAAATGTTGAAAAGATGGAAGAAGAGAGGGTGGTTACAGAGCCACAAACAGAATGGACGGCTGAAGACCAAGAAATTCATGATATCATTTTAAACATGGGAGGGTCTGAGGCTGAAATTAAACAAGCAAGGGAGAAAGTGGATGAGATCTTACTTGGGATTGCAAAGATCCACATTGAAGAAGAAGCTGAGAAACCAACTGAGAAGGAAACAACAATCGAACCACCAGTTAATACTGGTGAGGAACAATCAGTTAATACTGACCAAGAGCAAGCAAAGTTGGAAACTCAGGTCACTCATTTACCCAATCAGCAACTTCATATCGGCTGCCCAAGAGCAAGCAAAGTTGGAAAGGGAAAGGAAAGAGTTGGAGAAGGAGCGAGCTCTCAAAGCTGCTCTTGATAGGGGATATAAGGTGGTTCACTTTGGCAAGAAGAAGGATGCTGAGCCAAGAGTGGAAAAGAACAAAGCTCAACCACAGTTTATGCCATCTAAACGAAGATATCCAGGTGGTAACATTCCTACTGCTAAAAGGTCAAAACCATCAGTAGAAACAGTTACTACTGGTACAAAAAGAAAAAAAGTACTAGCCCTACTGATCAGGCTGGTATGAAGAAAGCTAGAGTTGAGCAACAAAAGAAATGTACAAGTGAAAGTTCTCAGGGCAATGATAAGGAAAAAGAAGCTGAAAAAGAAGAATAGAAACCAAAGATAGTCCACGTCAAACAAGAAGATATCTCTAGAAACTTTGTGTTTGGATGCGTGCCTGAAATCTCAGATGATCAGGTAAATGAGGTTGCTGACAGAGTTTTTGATGACATGAAAACTCAGGTCATTCATTCTAAAGATATGAAGTGTGCAACAACCTTTACTAAAGTACCCATAGTAGATTGGTTTGCTATGGTGGTGAATGGTAAAAATGGTTATAAGGTTGTTCGAGCAGACAAGAGTTTCAGAGTGTATTACAGTCATCTTGAGATTTTGAGGAACATAAGTCGAAAAGACTTGGTGAATCTCTTCCTAATCGGCTGCAAGAAATATTCCAAAGGCCAAGGTACTATTCTTGATCATAATGATTTACTTATGGAAGTACTTGAGGTCATGTTTGAGCTCGAGAATGTACCAGAGAAGTTATCAAAGTTTACTCCAGTTCTTGAATGGATACACTATGAGATTTGCGGAGTTTACTTATTGAGCAGAAGTAATGGCTCAACTGATTACTTTTTGGTGGAGAAGAAATACAAGCATGGTGTTAATGTGATGATCAATATGTTGAATGTCAAGCTGAAGGCCAATCAAGATTCAGACGAACCCATTCAACTACTTTGGAAGATCAGATGCCAGCTTACCGATCACAGAAACTCGTTGTAGCCAGGTAGAAATATTGGCAACATTCTCCAAGGTTTGTATTGAAGAAATTTATGCAGTTTAGATGAATGCAGAAGTTTAAGGGGAGATTGTTGGGTTTATAAAGTTTTAATACTGGTTGAGTCAGTTAGTACTAGGAGTAACATTGTTAATACTGGTGAGTAATAATACTGGTGATCAAGTATTGAAGATTACTACTGGTGAATTACTACTACTGACTTAATACTGGTGAATGTTTATACTGGGTGCATGGATTTGCATGACGGGAGTTTCTACTGACACGCTCATTACTACTGCTTATGTGATATAGTTAGTTAGCGCATTGTAAGGAGATAATTATGTAAACAATATATTGATAATTATCTTCATAGATTTCTTTAGATTTAACCTAATCATTATTAGGGTTTCCTCAAGGTCTATATAAATAGATCCCTATGAACATTATTCTTAATAGATTGAGGCTGTTGGTGGAAATTCTCGTGTTCTTAATTGTTAACATTTATTCATTCATATATACATAAATTGTTAATCAATTAACCCTTGTTAATATAAAAGTGTTGATCCGCTGCAACTTCTTTGATAGATCTAGATCTACACATTTGTATTTATACAAGTATAGTTCGACAGATCCTAACATTCATCCATCCCATCTTGTGTGTGAACATGAGCTACGGGATGTTCAACACTTATCCCAATAGACATACAATAATCATTAAACGTTTTAGATGAAAATTCACCGGCATTTTCTAAACGAACTGCCTTTATAGGAAAATCGGGAAAAAGTGCTCTTAATCGTATTAATTGAGCAAGTAATCTTGCAAACGCTAAATTACGACTTGATAATAAAATATCTAAATGGCCCAGAAGAAGGATGTATGGGCCCACAATCCTCATGCATCCTTTGTAGAAGATTAAGGGATTCAAACCCTACCTTAGTTACTGACGGACGAGTAATAAACTTCCCTTTTGAGCAAGCAACACATGTAATATCATTAGATTGAAGAATCTTGTGGTTCTTCAAAGGGTGCCCACATGATTGTTCAATGATTTTTCGCATCATCAATGAACCATTATGGCCCAACCGGTCATGCCAAAAAAGAAATTTCTCTCGGTCAATAAACTTCTGGGTTATGACTACGTTTGATTCAATTGCACTAATTTTTGTGTAGTACAAACCGGAGGAAAATGCGGGTAATTTCTCAATTATATACTTTTTACCCGATATAATATTTGTAATATTAAGGTACTTATCAGGTCCTTCACATGTCGTCTCACCATGGTATCCGTTTTTACGAATATCTTTAAAGCTTATTAAATTTCTTTGAGACATGGGGGAATATAATGCATTATCAAAATTAAATTGTGTTCCTCCTGGTAATGAAATGCTTGCTCTTCCAGAGCCTTCAATCAATTTTGCACTACCAGATATAGTGCTGACATTTGTCTCTTGTAAAATTAAATGAGAGAAATATTTTCTTTTCTTAATAATTGTATGTGTAGTTGCACTATCCACTAGACACATATCTTCATCACCAATAGAAAAAGGAGCTAGACAACTCATATTCTTCAAAAACACAAAAAAAATTACCATAAATAATATATTTCATAAAATTTGAAGTCTTAAAGCAACCAAAATAAGTTTATCAAAATAGTACCAAAACATCTCATTGATAATAATAAAATAAATAAAAAACATTAAAAGAAATTGAAATAACTTAAAAGATAAATCATTTCTTGGTTTTCTTTTACTAATCATTCATTAGTAAGGAAATCAACATCCAAATGAGTTGCATTAGTATGGTCTTCAGGACCATTAGGGCTATCAAATTTTCCATCCTGATAAGCAAAATTTACTTATACCCTTTTTCCTTTAGTTTTAAGAGATTGCTAGTATAGTTCCACAAGATGCTTGGCTGTACGAAAAGTACGAGCCCAATGATTTTCACTTCCACAACGATGACATGTATTAGATATAATACCTTTTGCCTTTCCACTTCTTTCATTCTTGTACCTTTTTCCATTGTCTTTCCACTTCTGGTGGCTACTTGTGTTCTTGAACTGAACACCATGATTGTTACTTCGCCCATATGAACGTCCTCGACCACTATCACGACCACGACCACGAGCATGCCCATGACCACGACCACGTCCACTTTCATGTCCACGACCATGATTTTCACGATGATCATTATATGTTGCCACATTCGCTTCGGGGAATGGGGCGGCACCAGTTGGACGGGTATCATGGTTTTTCATAAGAAGCTCATTGTTTTGTTCAGCCACAAGTAAACATGAAATCAAATCACAATACTTCTTAAAACCCCTTTTACGATATTGTTGTTGTAATAGCATATTCGAAGTGTGAAAGGTGGAGAATGTTTCCTCTAACATCATCAGCAATCTTCTCACCACATAAGGTCAATTGAGAAGTGATTCTAAACATGGCCGAGTTATACTCGCTTACCGACTTGAAGTCTTGCAACCTCAAGTGTACCCATTCATAGCAAGCTCTTGGTATTATCACAGTTCTTTGGTGGTCAAACCTATCCTTTAGATTATTCCAAATGACAATGGGGTCCTTCACAGTAAGGTATTCAGTTTTTAAAGCCTCGTGAAGGTGATGGCGTATGAAAATCACTGCTTTGGCCTTTTCTTGAGTAGTAGTTTGGTTTCCCACTTTGATTGTGTTACCAAGACCATTAGCATCTAGGTGTATTTCAGCATCCAACACCCATGACAAATAATTCTTTCCAAGTAATGTCTAAAGCCAAAAACTCAAGCTTTGCAAGCTTTGACATGATGAAGTACATTATATCAATACACAAATATTAATAGTTTCATTAAAAATAAAGATAATAACATATTAGTGACCAATTACATCAATATTATAACAATTAAATGCATGGTGAATCAAATTCAATTATCGTTATCAGTGACCAATTACATGTATATCATAACAATTAAATACATGTTGAATTATCGTTATTAATATTAATTCCAAACTTTTCTTTGATACTATAAACATAAATAAAGGAATAATGCACTGTATTTTTATAGTACTATTCCAAAAAATGCACTTAAGTCATTCAACAATTTTTGTGTTTAATTCAATAATGTATTTGTTACACATATTTTTCTAAGACATTTTCTGGTCATAATGTATGACGTGTAGGTTTTTTTTTATTTATTGTTTAACGGTTTTTATTTATTTAAGATAAGTATTAATAGTTTTTTTTAATATTTATTTTATCTAATCTCTTTTTTTCATATTACATACAACTTCCAAACTTATCTCTTTCACTCATTTATTCAACCACTATCTTTATCACCATACCCTTATTTCTAAATCTATATTATCTCATCTTTCCTTTTTCTATTTCTATGTATGTAGATTCAACGAAGAATACCCCCAAATCATCGGAATATGGATTGAAAATTACATAATCTGAACAACCCTAATCTTTCGATGGCCGGAAAATTCCTAATAATCCGCCGCCTCACTCCTTTTTCCGACCAATTCGATGGATTCAATCTTGATTATTGTTATAATTGTGTATCAAAATTTGGTACGGTTTGGGATTGTTAAAGTGAGTTGAAATTAACAAAATAATAATTTTAATTACTATTAAAAGATTAATAATAAGTGTAATAATGTAAATAAATCTAAAAAACGTACAATGACTCATATAGACATTTTGGAATAGTACAATGACTATACAGTGCATTTTCCCGGTTAAAAACAATGACGTGACAACACTAACCGGTTAACAAAATGTAGCAGGTAAACGAAGTTATCGAATTGAACGGTTTTTTGAAGTTAAGGTTATAATTTAAATTTTTTATTCTACTAAAGTGATGTATTTAAACCAAATATTTGTACAATGGCCTAGATGAACTTTTTTGGATAGTACGATGACTATACAGTGCAGTTTTCCTATAAATAAATTAGAATGAAGTTGTTACAAAATAATATTACTTTTAAATCATTGAAAAAACATTAACAAATGAGCCTATTTATTTTTATTTTGTTCATATATATATATATATATATATATATATATATATATATATATATATATATATATATATATATATATATATATATATATATATATATATAATATGAAATTAATATAAGAACGTATAGACCAAGAATAAAATAACAAATATGACCAATTTGTACAGAATCAAGTAAAGAGTTTTACTCATATTCATACAATCATACACGTTTATATAATCATGATATCTAACAAAGGATTATTCATGTATATTCATATAATCTTAATAACAAATAAAATCATATTATTTACTTAAAAGTGAGATGAGATCTAAATCTTTAATATATAATAAAAGATGGGCCTTAAATGCCACATGGCGAAGTAAGTTCCTTTATATGAGTTATCTTCTGTGATTTAAGCCGGTAGATCAGATTGATGATGTCATCAAAGACTATTTTTATTTTACACCCTCTTACAATACATAATTACATTTTCTCTTTCATTCACATCTCCACTAAAATAAAAAAACATAAGTTTATTTTACTTATAAATCGCTCAATTTAGACTATGATTAACATATTGTTAGTCTAAAATATCCTCATAAAAATATCAAAACATGTATATAAATGTAAAATTATATATATATTATTTTAACTATAAGCAACATAGGTATAAACGTAAACGAATATATGTTATTATACGTATGACATTATCTTCTCATAATAACTTAAAATCTAAATAAACAATAAGTTACGAGTCAAACTTTATCTTTGTTTACGCTATCGTTTGACAATAATCTAGTTATTATAACAAAAGGGGAAAAAATCAATAAAAGAATGTTTATTACAATAATTATAAATTCGTTTTACGTAAATCTGTTTCGTTTTTAATTTTGTTTTTTAATAGAAATCATAATAAACAAATGATATTTTTTATTTAAACAATATACATGATAAGGATCAAATAAACTGATAAGAAGATGTGATGATTACATAAAACAATGATTTCACATTCAAACCCTATACGTAGCCAAAACTTTAGCATATCATAGTTTACAATTCATGAATAAAAGAATTGTAAATATGTTACCTAAAAATAATCGACGACTAAAAAGTTACACTTAGGGGTCTTTTGTTTTTTCTGAATATTTAAGTCTGAATCTGAAAACCAGTTCTGAATGATAAGAGGTTGTGTCTGAAATCTGAAAGCATAATCATTAAGATTGTTTGAAAAATATACTTTCATATATATCTTAATTCTTTTTTTTTTTCTTTTTTTTTCCTTGTTTTTATCATATTTTCAAGCTATTAGAATAGCTAAATTGCACGGAAAATAAAATTAACAAATAACTAAATGTAAGAAAAACATTCAAAAGGTTCTTAGATCAATAGACAACGTCTTCACCAATAACACTCTAACAATAATACCGACAAAGTACGGTAAATGAAAATCCACAAACTAACATGACAAAATCATTTAAAGTAAATCATTCTCCATTGTGCATCAACTGATCAACAATCTCTTCACGCAAGTTTATCATTAATTGTTGATCTGATGCACTACTTTGTGACTGGAATTCTTGATTCTGATTATTTTTTGTTTCATTTTCATTTTCGACTTGTATCTCTATTTGATCATACATAGAAAATAACTCATCATTAACGCATTCCTTTCGTATAAAATTATGAACCGCAAAGCATGCAATAAGAACGTCCCTTTGTGTATCAAATGAGAACGTTGACATCTTTTTCAAAATCGGGAAACGTGCTTTCAAGACTCCATTCGCCCGTTCAATAACATTTCTAAGTTTTGCATGAGCATGATTGAACTTTTCATTTTTGCTCATTGCACGTTGACGACGAAAGTCTCCAAGCCAATATCTAACATTACGATGTGGTGCCATAATATTAATTCTAATTAGAGGTATTAAGAGGTATTAAGATATAAAATATAGCTTATTAAATAAGAGGAAAAAAAGGGATATCAAGATCTTATCCAAAAAAAAATTCAAAACCTCTTATTTACTATTTCACTTATTGGATAATACAATTAGATGTCATTAAGAGCTTAACATGAAAAACAAACGACCCCTTAATTTCCAAATTACCTTATAGAGCGTGCTGATAACGTGTTGTGAAAAAAGAAAAATAGGAATGGAATGAATATTATTAGCTCTATCAATATGTTATATTTATAGATACAAATATAGAGTAGCCTCTAAAAAAGATCTTTGGAGATCTCTTGGAGTAGGCTCCAAGAAATAGGGGTGTTCAAAATATCCGTATCCGAAACTCCGAATCCGAAAATCCGAAAATCCGATCCGAAATTATCCGAAAATTCGGATATCCGAAAATTCGGATATCCGGTTTTTCGGATTCGGATTCGGATTCGGATAGAGATATTTCGAAATTTCGGATATTTCGGATATCCGATTATCCGAAAACCCGAAAATATATTTTTTTTTTTTAGTTTTTATAGTTATTTTATAGGTAAATGTAATTATTTAAGTGATTTAATAACATATTTAGATAAATATATGTAAATATTAAATATTGTGGTTAAAAAAATGTATAATAAAATTTGGAACAAACAAAAAATAACACAAAAAAAACAAAAACAAAAAGATATTTTTAAAAAATTTCGGATTTTCGGATATATTGGATATCCGAAACCGGATATCCGAAAATTTCGGATATCCGAAATTCGGATATCCGAAATTTCGGATTCGGATTTCGGATAGTGAAAATCACTATCCGAATTTTCGGATATCCGAAATTCGGATATCCGAATTTTCGGATATCCGATTTTGAACACCCCTACCAAGAAAGATCATAGCTAATAATAATAAATACAATATTGACATCCATACAATAAATAATTCATAACAAAATTAATTTTTTCATGATTTGTTGTCTCGATGTAAAATATATATATATGTTATGAATAATAATAGTGTGGATGTCCATATCTTTTAAAATATATTTGTATAATATTAAAAGATTTGTTTCTTAAAGGATACTCCATATTGTAACTATAAATATACCTCTATATGAGATGAATAAAATTTAATTATCTATTCTCTTTTCATTATTATTCTTTGTCTTCTTTATTAATATTTCACAACACGTTATCAGCACGCTCTAGGTAAAAATTTTCCATCCGTAAGTTTTCGCTTTCAACTATTAAGGTACGATTTCAAATACAATTTTAATTTGTGATATACTATTTTTTTTTTTGACGAGTTTGTTTGATCAATCATAATCAATGTTATTTGTTATTTTTTTTTTTGTCTATATGATATGTGAATTTTATGGAGTTCTTTTTTGTCATAGATTCATACTTTTGAATGACTTTAAAATTTGTTTGAGTCAAACGTGTTACGAAGTATATGATTTTAATGTTACATAGTTTATAAATTTTTAATTATTTGCGAAGTTCAAATGTGTAACAAATATTAATGGTCGGAAACAAAGATTATGACAGAACGATGATGATGTTTTGCTTGTTTATATTGAAATAAAGTTCCATTAAAATATTTTGTTTATTAATGAGTTAATTAAAAAATAAGTAGTATGTTTTATGTGATCTGATTGTTTTTATAGAGATTTCCAAGTTAGTATATTGTGTACTATGCCTAGATCATGATTCTCAATATAAGTTAGAGATTCTGAACCAAATATGTACCAAACCAAGTATATGGTATATATTTGCCGACATCACCAATTATGATTTTTATAATAATTGATTTAATTGATTTAATTGTTTATCTGTGAAACATGAATTTTTTGGAAACGGAAAATATTATTAAGCACCACATCTTAACAAGAAGCTAGGAGAGGACAAACGAGAAAAACAGATTACAACAGAATAGTAAAAGGGTTACACTGCCATTCTACCCAATTGCAAGGGTAGTTTCTCCTATGTTTAATCCATAAGAAAGTTGAGGAGATAATTTCTTCCGCTATCGTCGTGTATGATCTATGAATATTGTTGAAAATATGATCGTTTCTCGCCTTCCATATACTCCACATGGTACCAAGTAAAATGGTTAGAAGAACCTTCCTCTTTTTGGGGCAATTGCCCAATTAATTCCGAACTCCAAAAGTTCCTTTGCTGTTAAGAACGTAGGGGTTGAAATATTACACCATTTAAAGATCCATTTCCATGTGTCAGATGCTCTAGAACATAAGGCAATCGCATGATCTACGTTCTCCTCTTGTGTACCGCAAATCTTACAATTAACATCTATATGAACACCTCTATCACTAAGGCATTTGGCGACTGGGATGCGACCAAGACCGACCCTCCATACGAAGCAACAGACCTTTAGAGGAGCGTTTTTGACCCATGGCATATGGACGAAACCAAGGGTATTGGTATTTCTGTCTTCGATTAAACTTCTCGCGTGGTGCACCATGAATTTTCCATCAGGGGACAATTTTCACTTTAGCTTATCAAGAGTATGTTTCAATTTGATGGCGCCAATAAGGTGAAGCAAGTCACAGAATCCTCTAATAATATTTGGGTCGTTAAAATCGGACATCCAATTCCAATGATAACCAAGATTGGATATCCTGTCCTTTATGAAGCACTCCTTGTCAGATTCAATAGAATATAATGAGGGAAATATCATGAACAACGGTAATTCTTCGATCCAATGATCCTTCCAAAAAGAAATCTGTCCCCGTTACCAACATCGAGTGAGAAAATGTCCCGGAATGCTAACCCAACCGTGCTTAATTTATCGTCTACTTTAGCAATGTTGTTCCATGTTCGGACCAACTTTGGGTTGGAAATTTGGGTTATGGGTTTGTTACTAAGACAGATCTCCGTTATGGTCTGTTTCCATATGCAGTTAGTATTACCATCATTAAGTTTCCACCACCATTTTAAAAGAAAGGCATCATTATGAGCCTTTAACGAGCCAACACCTAAGCCCCCTTTTTCTTTGGAAGCTAAAACAGTGGACCAAGATACCCAACTGATTTTGTGATTGTTATCGTCCCCACCCCATAAGAATCTCCTTCGGATCTGATCGAGCCTATTTATGATACTAGTAGGAGCTTTGAACAAAGAAAAATAATAAAGTGGAAGGCTGCAGAGGACAGATTTAATAAGGGTTAAACGACCGCCAAATGAAAGATTCCTAGCTTTCCAACTTGATAGCCTTGCTGTAAATCTATCAATCACGGGTTTCCAATTCTTTGGAAGGTTCATCTTTGCCCCAACGGGAACTCCAAGGTACATGAAGGGGAAACTGCCAGGTAAACAGCCAAGGAGTGACGACCAGGTAACAACCTGATCGGTCGAGGTGCCAATGCCGAAAATTTTGGATATATGGAAGTTGACTTGTAGACCGGAGGAGGCATGAAAACATCGAAGGATTCTTGCAAGATTACGCATATTCGAATTGGTACCTTCCCCCTCAAAGATTGCATCATGTGCGTAAAATAGTTGGGATATTAGAGGACCATTTCTACCCACTTTTTGACCACGAAACAGCCCTTTTTCACAAGCCGACTCCATGGCTACGTTAAGACTCGTTGGAAAATGTTGATAAAAATATGATTTTTTCATCAACTTTGGACGTCTATAAAGTGATGCATATTTAATATTTACGAAGTATATTTAATATGAATGTGTAGCCCTTAGAAAGGGCTTTGCAACGATATATTATACGTCCAAAAAGGATTTAAGGTGAATGAGATATTGACACCTAAAGATGGGTGTTTGGTGCAAACTGTTTTGAGCTCAGACTTGTCCCACATCGGTGGTGGAGACAAATTTTGTGTTGTTTATATACAAGAACTTTTAACCCTTAGACATCTGGCTTGTGGTCTATACGCACACAAATGTAAGATACACGCGAGAGTTTGGACTACACTATAATAGACATCCAACTGTTATCAAAGGATATAGTGATGAAAACTGGATTTCTGATATAAAAGATTCCCGATCAACAAGTGGATACGTGTTTACACTTGGAGGTGCTGTTGTAGCATGGAGATCTTGCAAACAAATGGTTATAGCAAGATCAACGATGGAATCTGAATTCATTGCCCTCGATAAATGTGGAGAAGAGGCAGAATGGTTTCGTCAATTTGTAGAAGACATACCAAGATGGCCTAAACCTGTAACGGCAGTATGTATACATTGTGATAGTCAATCGGAAATTGGCAGAGCTCATAGCATAATGTATAACAGTAAGTCAAGACATATTCGACGTAGACATAACACGATACGACAACTACTCTTAACAGGAGTTATCTCAATTGACTATGTGAAGTCAAAGGATAACATAGCGGATCCACTTACGAAAGGCTTAAGCAGAGAGTTAGTTAGTAAGTCGTCAAAAGGAATGAGACTAAAGCCCTTGAATGAATAAGTTTATGCAAAGGAAACCTAACCCAGTTGACTGGAGATCCCAAGATCTGGGTTCAATAGGACAACCTAGTTGTATGAATGAAGGGAGGTCACTGTGGGGGGTAGTTTATCTACCTCCTAAACCATCTAAGGGAGTTCACAAATTCACAAACTTCCTATTCCATTCCTAAGATCAGTGACAAGGTGAGGGATAAGCATACGACTTTTAATGATTCTAAGAAATAACCATATGTGGTATAATGATTTCTAACGAATCACCTATGTTAGAGAGAAGTGGGGTCGCTTAGAAGGGAATTATAAGGGCGTAATTCCTAAAAGTTCTCGCAGAACCAGGATAGTGTTCATTACCATAACGAACACGACTATGAGGAGTTAACATTGTCAGGAAGAGTCCCATGTGAAATGTATTGTCGTCTACGCAAATAACAGCTCAATTCAAAGACATCAAGATCTACTTACAGTTAGGAGACTAAGTGTATTGTCGTCTATGCAAGACTCAACCGCCGAAGTTTCATCGGGAATAAATGTTGTTAAGATCGATCTCCATTCATGTGGGGGATTGTTGGAAAATGTTGATAAAAATATGATTTTTTCATCAACTTTGGACGTCTTTAAATTGATGCATATTTAATATTTACGAAGAATATTTAATATGAATGTGTAGTCCTTAGAAAGGGCTTTGCAACGATATATTATACGTCCAAAACGGAGTTAAGGTGAATGAGATATCGACACCTAAAGATGGGTGTTTGGTGCAAACGGTTTTGAGCTTAGACTTGTCCCACATCGGTTGTGGAGACAAATTTTGTGTTGTTTATATACAAGAACTTTTAACCCTTAGACATCTGGCTTGTGGTCTATACGCACACAAGCTCATGCCTCGCGCGCAGGGGGGGGGGGGGGGGGGCAAATTTTTTGGTCCAAAAGGGTATGGGTCAAAAACTCATGCGAGCCCGCGCGACCTGCGGACTCGAATGCAGCTCCGAAAACCCAGCCTCGAGCGGTCCAGTTTAGTTTTTGTAACTGATGTTTAATTCGGACTTGGTAACAGACAACTGTTACAATTTTTTTGTTTAATGGGCTCGTTAATGCCATTAAAACAGAATTAAACCCAAAACGCTCCCCCTTTGGGCTATAAAACAAAACCTCTTGGCTCAGTCACACACACCAGTTTTTCTCCAATCTATCTTTACAACAACAAGCAATTTTTCGATCAAAATTTCAGGCAAGTTAGTACCTCCGACAGTTTCATAAACTGTTTAGCCATTGTACCCTAGGAAACAAACCGTGTGATAATACGCGGAATTTGTTTTAAGGGAATCGTGTTTATCACGAGTCTTGGCCGAAATTGTGTCTACATTTCTATATATTATACAAATTGTAATTGTATTTTATTTTATTTGATTGTGTTTAAATATAAACGGTATCGTCTCCTACAAGACCTTCCATAGCGATAATAAAAAGGAACGAAGAGAGTGGATCACCTTGCCTGACGCCTTTAGGAATAGGGAATTCTTTTGTTGGAGACCCATTAATTAAGATAGATGCCATTGATGATGATAGGCATCCTTTGATCCATCCTCGGCATTTTGTACCGAAATTCATTTGTGCCATGATAGAATCTAAGTGCCCCCAATTCAACGAATCAAACACCTTTTCGAAGTCCACTTTAAACATAAACATATTCTTTTTTGCCTTTTTAGCCCACGAATAAATTTCATTAATGATAAGAGGACCCTCTAGAATGTTGCGACCACTGATGTATGCAGATTGAGTATCGCCTACCACGAAACCGATGATCTTTTTTAATTGAAATGATAGAGCTTTGGCTATTATCTTGTACATACAACCAATCAAAGAAATAGGACGGCAGTCACTAAGTGAAATAGGATCATTGACTTTGGGGAGTAGAGAATAAATGAGGAATTACAACCCCTTGCTATGACACTAGTGGCTTCAAAATACCTGACAAAATTCATGACATCTCCAATAATACAATTGAATTGGGATTTTAGGAATTTGAATGTGAAACCATCAGGCCCAGGAGCCTTATCGCCACCACAGGCCCATATAGCAATACACATTTCGTCCACAGTGAAGGGGGATTCGATGGATAGTTGCTGGGAATGATCCAATTACGAAAGAGATGGCTAACGAAAGGAGGACGAACCGGCCAACGATCACTAAATTTTGATGAGAATAATCTGTGAACCTCGACCTTGATGCGATTCGGATCCACAACCCAATCACCATTGATTGTTAAACCATGAATACGATTCTTCCTACATTTATTCTTTAAAGTGCCATGAAAGAAGGCACTATTTTCATCACCGTCGATTGCCCATTAAATACAAGATCTTTGCTTGAGATCAAGTTTCTGTATATATGTTCTAAGTCAGCAATCCTTAATTTTCCATCTTTAATTTCCTTAATCTCCAAGTTCGTAAGTGTTCTAGATTCAGCCATGATATCTAAATCATTTAATCGTGTGTGCAATATTTTGAGCTCCTTATTCTCTTTTTCAGCTTCCAACATTCTCCACCTTTTGATGGCATTCTTTAAAAATTTCAGCTTTGCACCAAGGAGTGCATCAGGTGCCCATACCCGTGGAATGAGACCCATGCCTTTTAAACAATGTCATCGAATCCTTCTTTGAGTAGCCATGAATTGAATAATCTAAATGGTGATGGACCATAATCAATTTTGAGTGGCATAGAATTATGGGTGAATGGTCCGAGTGATCTCTAGGAAAAGCTGTAACAACAGAGGTTGATTGCGCCTCAATGAAGTTGGAGCAAACCAAAAATCGGTCAAGTTTACTTAGCTTGCTACAGTCTGGACTGAGATATGTGAACCGCCTGCCCCCCATATTAAACTCTTTTAAACCCACCGTTTCAATGAAAGTGTTAAAATCATGGGCCGAAGCCTAACAAAAATGGGAATTAATCATTTCCTCCGCTTTTCTAACCACATTAAAATCACCAAAAAAATCCAAGTGCCCTGCTGAGAACTATGAAGGTCGATCAACTCTTGCCACAACCTGCGTTTATCAGACTTAGACTGCGGCGCATATATGTTGACGAGGAAAACAGTACCATTAAAGCCTTTCCAATGTCCTCCTATAGCCAACCACGAATTGGATTTACTAACAAAGTTAGATGTGAACACTGAAGGGTTCCATATACTAATTAGACCTCCTGACCTGCCTTGAGATTCCACTGACTCGTAATAAAAGTCGTGATTGCCCCACAAACTCTTGACATCAAAAGAGCCTAAGTTATTGAGGTGAGTTTCTTGTAGTCCAACAAATTCAATCTTGTTTTTATCTTTTATTCCTCGTACCCCATGGTTTTGCGGGATTCGCTATCCGGTTATGTTTAATGATAAAAGATTCATTGGGGTAGTATGTTGACACCGTCACCCAGAAAGATTTCGTGCATGACCTGATCTGTATCCGCAATCTGAAATCCAATTTCTGCACCGATGTTAACAGTCTTGGAAATTTCATGGAGAGAAGATTCGCAGTTGTCACACGACTTGTGAGATTTTGAATGCTCGATAAACATATTGAGGTCGATAGGGGGGGTGGGCGACAGGGAACCTCAGAGGTTGATTTGAGCTGTTCCTTTGTGGGGAGAAGCTTCTTCTCTTCTTAGATGATGAACTCAGAAAGTCAACTGAGAATACCCTGTCACCAATTGGTGGATGGATTCTATTGTATTTTTTCTTGGGCCCAACAGGGGCACTAGAAGGAATAGTCCCAAATTTAAAACATGATCCAATAGGGTTAGGGGGACCCCATGGAATATTAAACGAGCAATTTTGAGAATTCGTTGTATTGGGACCAGAGGGAATTTGTAGAGACTCCTTAACAACCGAACCATTGTCCCCCTCATTATTACGTGCATTAAAACTAGATTCTTCATCTTCCGTCATCAAAGGGTTGCGAATTCTGGTCGGAACTCCGGCTTCCTCTACCGGAGCATTAACATCCGGTGGGATGTTTTCCATATTTGCTTCATTGGCTGGGAAATTGTTATCGGGAATTTGTACTTCCTCAGGGATGATTTAACCGTCCTCATATTTAGAATTGTTTATCCATGTATCGGATATGCCATCTTCATCGTCCTGATTACCATATTCTTCTTCCATAGCTCCCGTCTCATACGGTTTTAGAGAAAAATTAGTAAACGAAAAAGGTTGCCAATCATAAAAAATCTCCGAAACACCGATGTTGTAAGCGATACCGCCACTCATAATGACTATTTCTTCATTTATCCTTTTTTTTCAATTTGGTGATAATAGCAACTTTGCAACTAGAGAAGTTTGCAGAGTCCCAAAAACTTTCATTCGATTCAAGAGTCGTGTCGAAGATGTTAGCGATTTTGGTGATGTTTTCGCTGCCCCTCAATGGTAAGGGAAGACAAATAATACGCAACCACGATAATCTTTCATATGCCATCTCTTTATCTCTTTGGTATAGTTGCCATATGAAATATAAAATACGAAATCTCCCTCGAATTATTAGTTGTTTGCCTGTCGTACATTTATACGTCTTGAATAATCTAATATTCATTCCTCATGAAAAATGGAAAAAGGTAAAAGTGAATTAAGAATAAGATGCGTTATCTAGATTACATGTATTATCCTAAAGTTTGTTATATATCCATAATATTTTGCTTGTTAATATATATATATATATATATATATATATATATAGTCAATTACATAATTGGTCCTGTGTTTGTTCCAATTTAACGGGTTCAGTCCCTGGGTCGAAAATCGTTCGGGTTCAGTCCCTGAGTCATCAATTTGGCTACAAGAATAGTCCATTTGTCACTTAAAATGACTAAAATACCCTTAATAAATAAATATTAATATTTATTTTTCCTTTTAATTTTCTCCTACCAAACTTTTTCTTACCCAAATTTTTCAACCACCATTCTTCCCTAAATTTTCATGAATCAAAATCAAATTAAACAACTCAAATCAAACCCTATCATCGCCCACCATCTCCATTAACCCCGACAATGGAGTCAATCAATAGATAGTTTTCCTTCTGATTCTAAGTTTTCCCAAATCCAAAACCCTAAAAAACAATTAAAAAAACCATACACAGTTGTAATCTTGCTGAAACTTACATGATAGCACTACTCTATCAGAAAAAGGAGAATAATACAATCTCCGATGCGCATAGTACAACCATACACAACGATCGTTATGCTTCTTCAACTACTTGCTGCTTTTCGACTTTGTTCAAGAAGATTCATCCGACAAATTCCTCGACGGACTCTTGAAATGTCGTTGAACCTATTGTGTCGGGTTTAACAGTAACCTATTGATTGACGCCATTATCGGGGTTAATGGAGATGGTGGGGGATGATAGGGTTTGATTTGAGTTGTTTAATTTGATTTTGATTCATGAAAATTTAGGGAAGAATGGTGGTTGAAAAATTTGGGAAAGAAGAAGTTTGGTAGGAGAATATTAAAAGGAAAAATAAATATTAATATTTATTTATTAAGGGTATTTTAGTCATTTTAAGTGACAAAGGGACTATTTTTGTAGCCAAATTGATGACCCAGGGACTGAACCCGAACGATTTTCGATCCAAGGACTGAACCCGTTAAATTGGAACAAACACAGGGACCAATTATGTAATTTACTCATATATATATATATATATATTTATTTATTTATTTATTTATTTATTTATTTATTTATTTATCTATATATATGATTTGAGTATATGAAAAATCTTGTTTAGTAAATAAGTGTGACAACCGTCCAAATTTCAGGTGATTCTCAATTACTAACTCGGTTCGAAACTTTAGTTCTCTTTCATCGTGTTCATAATGTTCGGGTTCATTCTGTTGTACTTTTAAATTGTCGGAACAAACGTCGGAATCAAAATATAAATCCTAACACCAAATAATCAATACAAGAACTTGACTAAGTTCACAACGGTAACCAAAAAGATTCTAGTCCTTAACTAATTATAACGGAAAACTTAAAACATCAAAAGCTGGATTTTTCAATTCAGCCGGTGGCTGAATATATTCAGCCGGCGGCTGATTATAGCCAGCCGACGGCTGAAACCTGCTGCCCAGCTGGCTGATGACTCATTTCTGCATGCGTTTTGATTGGACCAACGATTTTTGGCTCGGGACTGGGCAACCATAACTGCCATTTGTGAACCCCTAGGCCAGAAAACAACATCACTTTACATTTGCATTCATTTTGTTTGAATCAAAACACAAAACACACACATACTCTCTCTATTTTCTCTCAAGAACACATAACCAAAACAGAAACTAAACATCATTTTCAGTCCATTTTCGTCCATAAAAATCAACCATCTAATCCATACAAATCGTTCTAGGAGTAAAGGGTGATAAAGGAAAAGGTTTAAATCGGGTTTCCAAGTCGTTTTGAAGCTAAAACTCATCCAAGCCATCACTTTACTTTCTCCTTCGGTAAAACACTTTCTTTTTACTATTTTTATACATATCTTGGCTTGCATGTATGATCTAACGCATAAAAACAAGTTTTTATAAAGTTTTATAACCATTTTATTACAAAAACGGGTTTAAACAAAAAGGTGACTTAGATCTATATATTTGTGGCTAAAAATCCAAAAGAAACTGATATTTGAGCATATATATAAGTAATCTTGATGAATATTCAGTTGCATGTCGAAATCTAGCTCAAAAACGCTTAAAAACGCAAAAATGGCAAAACTGTAAATCTGTCTCGGCAATTCAGCCGCGGGCTGAAATAATTCAGCCGCCGGCTGAATTTAGCCGCCGGCTGAAATAATTCAGCCGCCGCCAGAATGGTCCTGTTCACTGTTTTGTCGTTTTAAAGGTCGTAAACGTGTTTTTAAGCTGAAATAAATTATCACGGATTATATACATGTTAATAAGCTACTGTTTTGACATATTATATTGTTGGAAAAGCTTTTTGGATTTGAAACGTATGTATTGTTGGTTTAAACGTTGTATTGAGCATTTTAAAGCGGGAAAGTGTTTGAAAATGGACATAATTTTTATGACGCGGAAGCGCTGCCCAATTTTCACCGTAAATAACATTTCAAATTCAGAAACTTAATAACTTCGAGACTTACACACATTAACTTGGAACTTTGACACTTTTGGTACATAATTGGACATTTCGGACTATAAAACGTACATGAACATACAAACCTTATCAACTTTCCGTAATAAACTTTTTGGGACAGAATCTAAGTATTATAAATTGAGACTTAAAAATGTTAAATTGAAACTTAACCTAACTCAATTAAAACTTATACAACTTTCCGGTGTTCTAGGTCATTTGTGATTCCCGACGCGTTCAGCTCTCTTTGTGCTCGTCATATCTCTATCTCCGCAAACCGTGAGTTACATCCCCACTTAATTACTGTTTTCAATTATCTTTTGGGGGAAACAAGAGATCTAAATGTACTTTTATGAACTCTATTGAACATTTTGACAAACTTATGCTTATTTAGTTTCATGGCCGATTGGCCTATGATAAACTAATGGTTCGCCACCTTTATTCGGCTCTTGATTCAAACTATGTTAAACTTATTTAATGCCATTCTCGGCTCTCACATGTACTTTGATTGATCGTATAACTACCATGACTCTTGAGGAATATAGCTACTCTAAGTGACAACTACTAGTTTTAAAATAAATTCAGTGCCTAATTTTCACCACACACTATTAGCTTTGTTAAGCCGTTTAGTAATTATGGGTATCGATACTTAGGAAATAACCGTTCCTTACTTAAGTGGCAACTTAGGTACATATTACTCGATCAGAAATGACTCCCCGTAGTAGTCGGGGTAAGAGGCATCACGGTTGGTTAATCGGTTTAGTGTGAACACTTAAGTTATTATGCCAAGTAGTCGTTATACATGAAATCAATCATAGTTTACTTATCATGCGCGTATAGAGTTATACGACTTCCGCATCTATCCCTAAATCAACTGTTTTGGTTCGACTATTCTTTAAGTCTTAATCTACTTTTAGAAACTACTAAGTATAGATATACTTAGCTCAAAACCTTTTTAGTCGAGGACTAGAAAACTGTAACTCACTCACTACTTTATTGTAGTTGACACTTTATCTCTTGTTTCAGGAAATCAAGTGTAAGTCACGGAATGCAATACTTGGATGGGTCATGGAATGTCACGTGAAGTCATGAATCGGGAGAAGACCTAATTTGAACATGTTTTTGGGAATTTTATCAAACAATTTATTATGTTATGTCGTGTTGTACTTTTCAATACTTGGTTATCCTTAAAATGTAAACTCTTATTTATTTCGTAATTACTTGAAACCGTATGTTTTTATTATAACTCGTGTAATGATATCTTTGCTCTTCACACTTCCGTGTTTCCGCTTTAGCGGGGTGTGACAGACTTGGTATCAGAGCACTGGTTATAGCGAAAACGGTTTTGAGAATTTTTAAACCAAACTATAACCAAGGCTTTTCAGAAAAATCATTTCACGAGCTTTCAAACTTTAGTAGATTAATTCCGCAATCGCATGGTTTGCTTTTAACTAGGCGTAACTTGATCAACTATGTCTAGTTCAAAATAAATTCTGCGAGAACGGAAAGTAATTGCTATTGTCAAACGGTTTTCGAGTCGAAAAATTCCTGGTCTTATTCCTTCCCGATTCTCACGTGACTGACCCATACATGCATTCTCGTTTACATTTTTCCTTAATTCCTGTACTCACGTAACATATTATTCGCAGATCCGACATGTCTCAGTCGTCCCGTTCACGATCTCAGTCACGACCCCTCCCGCGAGCCGTATCCCCATCGAACGAGCTTTTCGAGGGCCACACGGCGTCCGATAGTCAGCGTCATCAGACGACTGACCCGACAGAGGATACGCCAACGACGATCAGTAGCAGTCACGGATCCAGCCCGAGATCTGTGCTTCCACCCCCTCCACCAGCGCCTGTCACCGAACCACCGCAGCCCCAAGGGCTTCGCGCTAGGTTGACCGCGCGCCAGCAGCCGAGCCTGTTTCGACCCGCACCTCCTCAGTCATTTGTGGAACCCTACGACCCCGCCCTG
>CAJVGC010000590.1:51224145-51252455 GCA_910822075.1 Senecio squalidus | reverse complement strand
GTGACATCTTAGGACAAGCTTGAAACCTGGCACATAAACATACAGCAAACATTATGTCAGGACGAGATGCAGTAAGATACATTAAAGAGCCTATGATGCCGCGATAAACAGTGGGATCCATATCAGGATCGTTTTGTGCGTTTGGTTCAAGATTGTGCTGCTGAGAAATGGGAGTAGCAATTGGCTTGGCATCGGTCATGTTGAATTTCTTCCATTTCAGTGACATAATTCGATTGATGAACAAACATTCCGTCTGGTAGTTGCTCGACCTGTAGTCCTAGAAATAATTTGAGCTCACCCATCGCGCTCATCTCGAATTTGTCTTTCATGAGCTTTTCAAAGTCCTTACACATTTGAGTATCAGTGGAACCGAAAATAATATCATCCACGTAGACTTGAACCAATAGTTTAGCCTTGGATGAATCTTTGATAAACAGAGTGCTATCGATACGACCTCCTTGAAACCGGATTCTAAGAAAAGTTGACAATGTTCGTACCAACGCTAGGAGCTTGATGAAGACCGTATAAAGCTTTGTTGAGCTTGTAAACCTTGTCAGGGTGTTGTGGGTCTTCGAAGCCAGGGGGGTGTTGAACATAGACGGTGTCGTCGATTTTACCATAAAGGAAAGCACTTTTAACATCGAGTTGTAAACTGTAAATCCCATGTGAGAGGCATAAGCGAGGAAAAGACGAACACCTCGAAGGGCGAGCGACTGGGGCGAAAACATCCTGAAAGTCCAATCCTTCTTCCCTGAGAAACCTTGTACCACTAATCGAGCTTTTTTCGAGTGATGATTCCACGGTCGTCTCGTTTGCATCGGAAAACCCATTTAGTGCCTATAGCGTAGCGTCACGGGCAGTTCACAAGTATCCAGACCCCTAGTTTCTCGAATTGAGCTAATTCCTCTTGACAGCATGGACCCAGTTTGGCATCCTTAAGAGCCATATGAATGTTAGCAGGAACGTCTTGAGAAACGAAGCAAAGAAATCGACAATTGTTGAATCTTCGGAGGTGGTGACCAAGGCATACATGCCTTGTAACTCCTCTATTTGTGTTCGAGTTTGAACAGTGCATCGGGATCGCCAATAATGTTGTCGGCTGGGTGATCCTTGTGAATACGAGACGTGACGGCGGGAATGCCGCATCGTCTTGAGCAGTTGCATTATGTGGTTCTGCCACATTTTCTTGATCATCGGCTGGATTATCGTCGTCGAGTGGTTCTGCCACTTCGCTTTGGTCATCTGCTTGATCATCGGTATCAGCAGGTTCAGTGACGATATCTTTGAATAATATGAGGACGAGGAAAAACTGTATCTTCATCATCAGAGGAGAAGCTCGGGTTCTCTGTACCTGTATGAGACACACTTGGAGAAAGGTTAAATGATTTAAATAGAGCATCATAGTCAAAAGCTAGAGCTGGACCGGTTTGTTTTTCAAACGTGTAACTAGTTATTTCCAAGTTAAAAACAATTTCCACTGTGCGTGAAGGTTTAAGATAAACTCTTTTGTTTGCGCAGCCCTCAACATATCCAAGGAAGTATCCCTGGACAGCTTTGGGTGCGAACTTGGTGGTATAATTTGTTTTCAAAACGGTCAACACTCGATTAAGCAATTCATAACTTGTTTTATTAAACCGTTTCACCGTCAACACTCGATTAAGGACGTAACATGCTGTATTCACTGCCTCCCCCCAAATGTAACAGGGAGGAGTGAGTCAGCTAACATGGTGCGTGCGGCCTCTATCAATGTTCTGTTTTTCCTCTCAGCGACACCATTTTGCTGTGGTTCGTATGGAGCGCTGTGTTGTTGAACAATTCCATTTGCAAGACAGTAGAAGGTCATCGTGGAATTTCTGAACTCTGTCCCATTATCGCTGCGCAGACGCTTGACATTTGCTTTGTATACGTTCTTGATCATATCGAAGAAGTTGATTAGCGTGCCGGCTGTTTCACTCTTAGTGCCTAAGAAGTAGACCCAAGAGTAGCGAGTGTAATCATCGGTGATCACGAGACAGTAGTATTTTCCTCCGAAGCTCCTTTGGCAATAGGACCGAAAAGATCAGTGTGCATTAGCTCGAATGTTGTCTCGATTGTGTTGATGGCCTTGGACTTGTGATGTTGCTTGTGTTGCTTTCCGAGTTTACATGGAATGCATTTATCTTCATACTCGAATCTTTTGAGTGGAATTCCAAGGACTAGCTCTTTCTTGTGATCTCGTTCACTTCCGAAAGTGTAGATGTGCCATCTTTCTGTGCCAAATCATGGCTTCTCACTAGTTGACTTGGATAATAGACATGTTGAATCGTGGTAAGTTCAGTGTTGTTCATATCCATAATATGTGTTTTTCGTTCTTGGTGCACGCATCAGTATCAGATCCTCAGGAATATCAATTCCGGATTTAAGAATTACAACCTCCTTCTTGTAAAATACACGGATTATCATTGTCGCAGATTTGAGAAACACTGAGCAAGTTGTGTTCTAGCTGCCTGACGTAAAATACATCCTTCAGTGTGATTTTTCCATTTGTAACTGAACCGATTCCAGTTATCTCTCCTCCTTTTCTCCAGCAAAATTTACTCGACCTTTCTTTCCAGATTCGAAGTTGTTAAGCAGACTTCGTTCTCCTGTCATGTGCCTGGAACAGCCACTGTCAACGTACCAGTTGTTGACGACTCGGTGACCCGGTTCCTGCACACAAGATAAATTATTAGTTGTCATGGGGAACCCAGGCCATACAGACCTGGATTGACCGTTCTCAGTCACATATGTGACCGTTTGTAATTCCCTTATTTTGGTGAGAGATTGGAGAGTGTGCGTGTAGAGTAATGACTGTTAGAGTTGTAAGGAACTCTATGACTCATTGGTGGGGAACTGTAACGAGAATTTGTGTAATGACGTGGTTCATAATGAGGACGTGGAGCTGTGATTGTAATTTCCGTGATGATTATGATGGTATTGTGGAGGACTTGGGTAATGATTATGATGGTGATGTCGTGGAGGACTGTGGGAGCGGTGATCATAATGGTGTTGGCGATATGATGGAACAAAAGGTTGTTGTGGTCGCTGGTGTGGACGTTGAGAAAATTGTCCCGTACTTGGTTTGCTGTGTCCATAATGTCGTGAGTTTGAAGCTGGACTCTCGTGATGTGGGTTTCGTAGAATTTGAACTGGTTTCGTGGGAGTGAATTTAGCTGACTGCGTGGGAGTGGTTTTAGCTGACTGCGTTGGAGTGGGTTTAGCTTGAGTTTCTTTTCGCTTGTTCGTGCAACGGAAGGACACGTGTCCACGGTTCACGACATTGAAGCAGTTTAAAGTTTCCATCTTATTTGATTGATCTTGATCAGCATCAGAGGATGAACTTTGCTTGGATTTGATGTCGTTACTTGATATGAATGTTTCCTTCAAAGGTTCACATGTTGAGGTTTGAGGTGGAGCGTTTGTGGCTTGTTGCTCTTGATTTGCTTTATTTTTCTGATCCGTGGAACTTGAAGATTCACAATTTTCAGGTTGTGGAGGCCCGTTCTTGAAAAAACTAAAGTTGTTGTTATACGGAGGTGGTGTTTCATTATACCCTAGGCCTTCAGACTTTCCACTTGTACGCTGACGACTCAAAATGGAATTCAAAGTACTTGACGAAGTACGGAATTGCTCGAACTTTCTTTCCTGCTCAGTTAGTTGTATTTCACAAAGGTTTAACTCTTGGACCTTCTCAGCAAACTTTTTCTTTTCAGTTTCGATGCATTTATATAATAAGTCGACTTTTGTGTCAAAATACCGACATTTGATAAAAGAGCTGTGCGATCTGATTCAGTTTTATAATATTGCTTTGAAAATTCATCTCTTTGATAAGTTAAATTTGCAATTGTTTGTTTGAAAGCAGTTTGCTGAGATTCCAGATTGGAGACTAACTTAGTCAGATTATCATTTTGGAGAGTTAAAACCGTATAGGATTTACAAAAATCTTTCATAGATTGTGAGTCAAGAAGTACCTTTGCCTTGATTGAGTCGAGGTCTGCCATTTTAGCGATGAGGTTCTCGTAGGATAGATCGATGGTGCAGCTGCAAACTTGAGAGGTGTTTTGACTTTCTTCTGCGTCTTCAGTATATTCTTCGCTGGAGTTTGAATCACTGTCAGTACCTGATGCTGCTTCTGTGTTACTGACTTCACTGCGAATTTCTTCAATAGAAGCCATGAGAGCTTGATTTCTTTCATCAGTACAGATTTGCCAATCATAAGTTCGATCATCGTGTTGAACTATCATAGCCTGTGACGCTAAGCTGCGTTGTGGTTGCGAAGAAGAAGTCTTGTTTTTGTCTTGGCTTTGATTATATTCAACCTTAGGTTGTTGACATTCTCTAGCGAAGTGACCATGACCTTGACAGTTGAAACAACGCACCTTGGATTTATCAAAACCTGCTTTTCCGGTTCTGGGACTGCGTCCTGTTCTAGTCATAAATCTCTTGATCCTATTTGTAATCATGGTAGTTTGCCATTGTAAGTCCATTTCCTCTAGGTCATCCTGATCGACTTGACTAAAGTCTTCGTCCCATAATCCTGGATCAGTGATTTTACCTTGAACTTGATTACCGTAAGCAGATAAGAAACATGATAGGATTTCTAAACTTTCTTCTGCTGATTTAACACTCATTGGCATTCTTTGATGAGAATTGGTAGCTTTTGGAACTCCTGCAGTGGTAGTGGTATCGGTAGAGGAATGAGTTTCAGAACTTGCTTGACAATTTTCAGATATTAACGCAGTTGCATTCACGGAAGCATCAGATGAGGGTTGTCCATAGGGTGTGTCATCTGCAACAGCGTCAATAGCTAAACGGGTTTGTTCATATCCTCTAAATCTCTCAATTACCTGTTGTAGAGTTATTACTTTTTCCTGGTAGATTTCATCTTTTACTAAGTTCACGTATACTTCCCATCGTTTGGGTAATGCCTCCAAAAATCGTTCTATCTCTTCTTCTCCAACAGTTATACGAGCTCTTGCAAGGTCAGAAAGTAGATTGTGATATCTGTTGACCGCGGCTTCAAAACTTTCATTTAAACCTGCTTTGAATGTATTGAATTGTCGTTTAAGAACACTTCCCCTACTTTTTTGTTGAGCGGCACTCCCAACGTATTGAGTCTCGATTGCTTTCCAAAGTTCATAAGCAGTTTTGTGAACTTGACATAGGTATATCGTTTCAATAGGCAAAGCCATTTTCAGACTTGCCCATGCTCGGTTTTCAGCGTCATATACTCTCCTATGCTCAGCTGTGAAGGAAGAGATTTCAATAGGAATAGGTTCACCACCACTTGCATTTGCAGCCTGCATTGGGCGTATGTATTTTGTGTCAACACATAATATCCACATTTGAACATCATTATACCGACAGAAGGATTCGAATTTATCGACCCATTCGTAATACTGTGAAGATTTGATTAACTTAGGAGGAGTATTAATTGATTGTCTTGAATCCATTTTAAACGTAATCAGCGAAGATATGAGAGGTATAGTCACGAAGATGTATGGTCACGAAGATGTATGGTCACGAAGTTGTGTAGTCACGAAGATGTATGGTCACGAAGATGTGTAGTCACGAAGATGTATGGTCACGAGGATATGTTATCACGAAGATGTGTGGTCACGAAGATATGTTATCACGAAGATGTGTTCGGCGAAGATGTATGAGGTTGGCGAAGATGTATGTGTACGGCGAAGATGAAGATGTTTGGCGAAGATGGTTGTGTTCGGCGAAGATGTATGTGTTTGGCGAAGAAGTATGTGTTTGGCGAAGAAGTATGTGTTCGGCGAAGAGGTATGTGGTTGGCGAAGATGTATGACGAAGATGGTTGGCGAAGATGTTTGTGTATCACGAAGAGGGTGTTCGGCGAAGAGGCACGAAGACTTGGAAGTTCCACTAACGAAGATGTATCCACGAAGATGTTCCTACGAAGATGTACCTACGAAGATTTATCCACGAAGATGTTACTGCGAAGATGTTTCTACGAAGATGTATCCACGAAGATGTAACCGCGAAGATGTTTCTACGAAGATGTATCCACGAAGAAAAATCCACAAAGAGAAATCCACGAAGAAGTATCCTTGGGGATGTATCCACGAACAAGCAGAGAAACCCTAATCTGTAATCCCGCCGCCGAAGATGCAATAAAAACCCTAAATCTCACAAACAGCCGTCGAAGATGTATTAAGAACCCTAATTTTTAAACCTGAATTTAACCCTGAACCAAATCTCGATAGAGAGCAAACGATGCGTTTGCTCTGATACCAATTGTAGGTCCCAGTGGTTCGATCTACAGGATTAAACTCACCAATCACGAGGCGGAATCTCGTAATTAGTATGCACAGATTATAATCGAACGAAATAAACAAAGAAACACAATTACCGAATTCTAAAGCTTCTGATTAACAATAACGTTTGTTACAATCCGGAAGCATAACACGAATTCTCTACCAAAAACCAACAGCCTAAAACTACCCTGAACACCTCTATTTATAGAGTAACATGTTCAGCTAGTTTTGGGCTTGGACCTATTGGGCCTCACGGACATGCAAGTCCGTGAGCAGCCCACTAAGCTAACTATATCAGGCTAATATAATACAATGTAATCAAAACATAATAGAACATCCAGTCATTGCATATCTTGCACTAACATTAACATTTATTCATTCATATATACATAAATTGTTAATCAATTAACCCTTGTTAATATAAAAGTGTTGATCCGCTGCAACTTCTTTGATAGATCTAGATCTACACATTTGTATTTATACAAGTATAGTTCGACAGATCCTAACATTCATCCATCCCATCTTGTGTGTGAACATGAGCTACGGGATGTTCAACACTTATCCCAATGGACATACAATAATCATTAAACGTTTTAGATGAAAATTCACCGGCATTTTCTAAACGAACTGCCTTTATAGGAAAATCGGGAAAATGTGCTCTTAATCGTATTAATTGTGCAAGTAATCTTGCAAACGCTAAATTACGACTTGACAATAAAATATCTAAATGGCCCAGAAGAAGGATGTATGGGCCCACAATCCTCATGCATCCTTTGTAGAAGATTAAGGGATTCAAACCCTACCTTAGTTACTGACGGACGAGTAATAAACTTCCCTTTTGAGCAAGCAACACATGTAATATCATTAGATTGAAGAATCTTGTGGTTCTTCAAAGGGTGCCCACATGATTGTTCAATGATTTTTCGCATCATCAATGAACCATTATGGCCCAACCGGTCATGCCAAAAAATAAATTTCTCTCGGTCAATAAACTTCTGGTTTATGACTACGTTTGATTCAATTGCACTAATTTTTGTGTAGTACAAACCGGAGGAAAATGAGGGTAATTTCTTAATTATATACTTTTTACCCGATATAATATTTGTAATATTAAGGTACTTATCAGGTCCTTCACATGTCGTCTCACAATGGTATCCGTTTTTACGAATATCTTTAAAGCTTATTAAATTTCTTTGAGACATGGGGGAATATAATGCATTATCAAAATTAAATTGTGTTCCTCCTGGTAATGAAATGCTTGCTCTTCCAGAGCCTTCAATCAATTTTGCACTACCAAATATAGTGCTGACATTTGCCTCTTGTAAAATTAAATGAGAGAAATATTTTCTTTTCTTAATAATTGTATGTGTAGTTTCACTATCCACTAGACACATATCTTCATCACCAATAGACAAAGGAGCTAGACAGCTCATATTCTTCAAAAACACAAAACAAATTACCATAAATAATATATTTCATAAAATTTGAAGTCTTAAAGCAACCAAAATAAGTTTATCAAAATAGTACCAAAACATCTCATTGATAATAATAAAATAAATAAAAAACATTAAAAGAAATTGAAATAACTTAAAAGATAAATCATTTCTTGGTTTTCTTTTACTAATCATTCTTTAGTAAGGAAATCAACATCCAAATGAGTTGCATTAGTATGGTCTTCAGGACCATTAAGGCTATCAAATTTTCCATCCTCATAAGCAAAATTTACTTATACCCCTTTTCCTTTGGTTTTAAGAGATTGCTAGTATAGTTCCACAAGATGCTTGGCTGTACGAAAAGTACGAGCCCAATGATTTTCACTTCCACAACGATGACATGTATTAGATATAATACCTTTTGCCTTTCCACTTCTTTCATTCTTGTACCTTTTTCCATTGTCTTTCCACTTCTGGTAGCTACTTGTGTTCTTGAACTGAACACCATGATTGTTACTTCGCCCATATGAACGTCCTCGACCACTATCACGACCACGACCACGAGCATGCCCATGACCACGACCACGTCCACTTTCATGTCCACGACCATGATTTTCACGATGATCATTATATGTTGCCACATTCGCTTCGGGGAATGGGGCGGCACCAGTTTGACGGGTATCATGGTTTTTCATAAGAAGCTCATTGTTTTGTTCAGCCACAAGAAAATATGAAATAAAATCACAATACTTCTTAAAACCCCTTTTACGATATTGTTGTTGTAATAGCATATTCGAAGTGTGAAAGGTGGAGAATGTTTCCTCTAACATCTCCGCATCAGCAATCTTCTCACCACATAACATTGAGAAGTGATTCTAAACATGGCCGAGTTATACTCGCTTACCGACTTGAAGTCTTGCAACCTCAAGTGTACCCATTCATAGCAAGCTCTTGGTATTATCACAGTTCTTTGGTGGTCAAACCTATCCTTTAGATTATTCCAAATGACAAGGGGGTCCTTCACAGTAAGGTATTCAGTTTTTAAAGCCTCGTGAAGGTGATGGCGTATGAAAATCACTGCTTTGGCCTTTTCTTGAGTAGTAGTTTGGTTTCCCACTTTGATTGTGTTACCAAGACCATTAGCATCTAGGTGTATTTCAGCATCCAACACCCATGACAAATAATTCTTTCCAAGTAATGTCTAAAGCCAAAAACTCAAGCTTTGCAAGCTTTGACATGATGAAGTACATTATATCAATACACAAATATTAATAGTTTCATTAAAAATAAAGATAATAACATATTAGTGACCAATTACATCAATATTATAACAATTAAATGCATGGTGAATCAAATTCAATTATCGTTATCAGTGACCAATTACATGTATATTATAACAATTAAATACATGTTGAATTATTGTTATTCCCTCCTATAATTAAAGTAGCAAGGAGCATATGATTTCGTGCCGGATAGTATTTTTTAATTCGGTTGGGCTTTGGGCTTCCAATCTAGCAAACAATCCGATCCAGTCCAGCAAAGCTCTTTTTTACCCGGTCTTCATCTACTTTTCTTTCAGAATTGATTGTTCGTGTCTTTAACACGTGTCTTCTAATTTGTGTACGTGTCTTCCACTCAGCTTTTGTTCACCATTATTCTTTCGTCTCATAATCATAATAATTTCTTATTTCGAATCTTAAATCAAAGGTAAAATCATCCTGCGTATAATTCGATTCTAATGTAATTAGATCTGTATTTTATTCATATATTTTTGCTTATTATTATCATTTGTGCAGTGAATTAACAATGGTGTTATATAGAACTGTTTCGCTTCTCTCTAAGTTCCGAAATCGCGCTGTTAGTTAATTTTTATACGATTGTTACTGATTAAATATCAAGTTATTGTAATTGTTTATTTTCATCCGTTTTATGTAAAAATAAAGTATAATTATGAACTGAGAATTTGCTTGGTGAATTATCATTTTACGCGTTTTATTAGGTTTTAATGTATGATGAATGTTGATCTTATTATTTTTTGATTGCGTTTGTTTAACAGATTCAACAGCTTAGTCTCGCCAATTCGGTTAGCTGGTTGCAAATCCAGTCCTCCTCTGATCTTGTAAGTTTCATACTATAAACTTATATATCAAATCACACGCGCTACTGATTTTAATATTCTAGCATAAGTTTTTTTTACTACGAAAGTCAAGTTGGAACTATTTGTAATTGTTTATCCTATAAAAGTGGACCTATATGAAGTTTATGCTCTTATGCTAATAGATCATTATTTTCTCTAGCTTATATTTAACAAGCTGTAAAGGACGTCTACGATTACGTTAGTACATGGATCATTTGATGACAGGAAAGATATAATCACGTATGATCCGTAAATGTTACATGTGGTCAGGGAAAGCATGTTAGAAGATATCAAAGTCATTTTTTGTTTAATTGTGAATATATTCGTAAAGCATTTAAATAGCAGTTTAAAATTGAAGCATTATTCACATTCTCCTGTAACCAACACACACAGGAACACCATTTAAACGTGATCAGAAATTTTAAAACAGAAATTGTTTAACTAATGTTTTTTTGTAAAGCATATTGTATACTTCTTATATATTAGTGATTGGAGCTTCCTTTTTTGCTTTTACTTTCTTGATATGTTTTTGCAGAGTTCTTTTGGCCCATTTTCGTTGAAGTTGAAGTGTAATTCTACTGTCTGTTGACGTTGCTACGCGTGTCTCGGTTAGTCATCTTCGCCATCTTCGTCTTTGACTGCCCTCCTAATTTTCTTTTGCCTGATTCCTTTGAGCCCATTTTCTGTGTAATTCGTTGGTGTCGTAACGTCGCTACAGGTGTCTTGCTTACTCATCCTTGTGTATCGTCTTTGTGTAGCTGCTCTTCGATGCAGATTCTGATATGGGTATTTGTATCGATATCATCAAGGTAACTCATTTCGACAGCTGTTGATATGTGATCTGTGGGTTGCATATTTGCTGAACTATTCACAAAGACCGCTTTATTTGCTGCTGATTCCGAAATTAAACAATTGATGCATATATTCGGGTTCGTACTGTTATCACTTAAGTGGAAGTATTTCAATCTCAGTGCGGTTACTGAGTTAATTCCGAATTCGTGTATCGTTATCTGACTGATGATTAATTTGATTGTTTGTGTTATATTTGTGATTAGTTTATAGCTATACTTGAATTGTTCTATCATCTATTTATTAATGGAAGGTAAAAAAAATGTATGACTTTTTGGAAAGTAACTTTTTTTAAATTTATGAAAGTGAATGCTTTTATGAAAGTTAATAAATGCGTTATGCAAGTCTGTAACTATGATATCAGTGGTTTGTTTTATGATATTTGTTTAATTATTATTCGTTTACAGTAAATTATGGATCGCCGGAGTTGGCCCTGGAAGAAGAAATCGTCGGATAAGTCAGGTTCTGACAAAGCAGTTGTTGTAACAGAATCTGTTGGTGCTCTTGCTTCGACTGGTTCTCAGGGCGAGAAGGTTTGTTTGATTATATTTGTATATATCTTTTGAGTTTTGATGATATGAAATACTTTTTGCTGTTTTTTTAAATTTGTGTTTGTTTTATACTTTTTAGGTGAAAAATGATAGCTATAAAAAGCCGAATTATGTTCAAATTTCTGGTGATCAATATTCGCATTTGACTGGGTTGGAGGATCAAGTGAAATCATATGAAGATCAAGTGAAATCATACGAAGACCAAGTGAAATCGTATGATGAACAGGTGAAATCGTATGATGAACAAGTGAAAAGATACGAAGATCAACAGTTGGTATATGAAGATCAGATTAAGACTTTAGAAGACGAAGTTAAGGATCTGAATGAGCAACTTTCTGAAGCGCATTCGGAGATGATAACAAAGGAGAATATGGTCAAACAACACGCTAAAGTTGCGGAAGAAGCCATTTCAGGTGCGTTGATGATTTACTCGCTAAATGTTTTTGTTTTTGGTTATGATTGTTTTACAGGTTTGACAGTCTAAAGGCTAATTCCGTAGGTTGGGAAAAGGCGGAGTCTGAAGCTGCAACTTTGAAGAACCATTTGGAATCGTTGACTCTGTTAAAACTTACTGCTGAAGATCGTGGTTCACATTTGGATGGTGCTCTGAAGGAGTGTATGCGTCAAATAAGAAATTTGAAGGAAGAACACGAGCAGACTGTCCACAATATCAATGTTGCTAAAACAAAGCAGTGGGAGAAGATGAAACATGAATTTGATGCAAAATTGGCAAACCTAGATCAAGAATCAGGTTCGTACTTCATATTCATAAAGGGAATCCGATCCCAAGATTTTCGAATTCAAACACTGCAGTCAAGGATACATATTCGCTATTCCGGCTAGGTACGTTCATTTAAATTCTATTGTTTATTTCCTACACACAAACAGAGAACACAAAACGAACAAAAATCGAAGAACTAAAAAAAATGTATTCTCAGCTACAACTGAAAACAGATTTTTTGACTTCAATGTAAGGGTTCTGTCTTTGGAAAATTTAGGCACAGAATTGTTGTAAAAAAAACCCGAAAGCAAATACAAACTCCTAAAAAATAACACGATCATTTGAAAACAAAACATAAAAACGGAGAAAACAAAACAGACCAAAATTAAACAACTGAAAAAGATTAATTGTGAGCTAGGACTGGGATCTTAGGCCTTCTGAAAAGAGGTTCCTGGATCTAAATGCTAGGGTTTTGCGTATGGAAAATTTGAATAAGGAATGAACGAGCCGGTGGCAAAAAAAAACGTTTCTGCGTTTTTTGTAGCCGACTCAGCAGAAACGTTTTTTTTCTTCTACCGGCTTGTCCATTCCTTATCCAAATTTTCCAAACTCAAAACCCTAACATTCAAATCCAAAAACCTCTTTTCAGAAGGCCTAACATCCCAGTCCCAGCTCACAATTCGTCTTTTACAGCTCTTTAGTTTTTGGTCTATTTCGTCTTCTTCGTTTTTATGTTTCGCTCTTAGGTGATCGCGTTCTTTTTTACAGGTTTGTTCGCTTTTAAAACCATTTGGTCTGCTGGGGGAAAATGGAAACTCCAAAAGTAAAACTCACTGCTCACATATTAACGAATTTGCTGGAGTTTCGTTGGAACGAACATCAGCAGTCACCGAAACCTGAGGATGAAGGACAGCAGATCCGACATTTGAGTGAAAAGTCTTTTCATCTATCTGTTCGATCTCCGGTACTCCGTTCTCCAGCTTCGGCGGATGCTTATCTTCTTTCCAACTACACTCCAATAACTTCGTTTTTATGTAAGGAGTAAGTTTAACTTTGGAATTTTCCATTTTCCCCTAGCATTTCGAATGGTTTCGAACAGTGTGAATCGGTTTCAATAGCCCGGTGTCCTTTATAATTTGTTTTCAACAGGATCTAACTAATATTCTTTTGTATTTTTGCAAATTACTCGGGAGTGACGGTATCCAAAAAAACACGATCAACAGCGACAGAGGTTATGGAAAACACATCGAGCAGCCGCCAAAACTGGAAATATCGTTATCGTTTTCGTAAGGGCACCAACGAAAGAGTCACCTGCACCCATTCCCGTGCGACGACATACATACAAGAACGAACCCGTGCAACGCACAGGAAATCCTCTAGTTAATATTAATTCCAAACTTTTCTTTGATACTATAAACATAAATAAAGGAAAAATGCACTGTATTTTTATAGTACTATTCCAAAAAATGCACTTAAGTCATTCAACAATTTTTGTGTTTAATTCAATAATGTATTCATAAAAACCGGCTAGTAAAGCATTGTACTTGTTACACATATTTTTCTAAGACATTTTCTGGTCATAATGTATGACGTGTAGGTTTTTTTTATTTATTGTTTAACGGTTTTTATTTATTTAAGATAAGTATTAATAGTTTTTTTTTATATTTATTTTATCTAATCTCTTTTTTTCATATCACATACAACTTCCAAACTTATCTCTTTCACTCATTTATTCAACCACCATCTTTATCACCATACCCTTATTTCTAAATCTATATTATCTCATCTTTCCTTTTTCTATTTCTATGTATGTAGATTCAACGAAGAATACCCCCAAATCACCGGAATATGGATTGAAAATTACATAATCTGAACAACCCTAATCTTTCGATGGCCGGAAAATTCCTAATAATCCACCGCCTCACTCCTTTTTCCGACCAATTCGATGGATTCAATCTTGATTATTGTTATAATTGTGTATCAAAATTTGGTACGGTTTGGGATTGTTAAAGTGAGTTGAAATTAACAAAATAATAATTTTAATTACTATTAAAAGATTAATAATAAGTGTAATAATGTAAATAAATCTAAAAAACGTATAATGACTCATATAGACATTTTGGAATAGTACAATGACTATACAGTGCATTTTCCCGGTTAAAAACAATGACGTGACAACACTAACCGGTTAACAAAATGTAGCAGGTAAACGAAGTTATCGAATTGAACGGTTTTTTGAAGTTAAGGTTATAATTTAAAATTTTTATTCTACTAAAGTGATGTATTTAAACCAAATATTTGTACAATGGCCTAGATGAACTTTTTTGGATAGTACGATGACTATAGAGTGCAGTTTTCCTATAAATAAATTAGAATGAAGTTGTTACAAAATAATATTACTTTTAAATCATTGAAAAAACATTAACAAATGAGCCTATTTATTTTTATTTTGTTCATATATATATATATATATATATATATATATATATATATATATATATATATATATATATAGGGACCGATTCATGCGAGAACTCAAATTTTTGCGAGAACTGCGAGAACTCATTGTGAACCACTAATTTTCTTTTAATATTAAACATATATTTTTTAAATAGAAAGGGTATATTGGTAAAATGTAATTATATATTTAATTTAATTTTTAAATTGTTTCCCCTTTTTTCTCTTCACTATTTTATATATTCCGTATTTTATGTTTTTAACCATTTTTTGTAACCATTTTTAACCCGATTAACATAGAATCTGATAAAAATATGGAGCAACCGAATACCTTCATTTCCGTTGATCATATGAACAATTTCGTAATCGGACTCATTTATTATATTTAAATATCTATTCTCTTTCTTCGCTCTCATATTTCCATATTAAGATCGTATATGAACAATTTCGTAATCTGACTCATTTATGATATTTAAATATCTATTCTCTTTCTTCGCTCTCATATTTCCATATTAAGATCATATATGAACAATTTCGTAATCTGACTCATTTATGATATTTAAATATCTATTCTCTTTCTTCGCTCTCATATTTCCAGATTTCTTAATCTGACTCATTTATTCGTATCAAGATTCAACAATAATTAAAATTGATCAAAAAGGTTAAATGATTCGAACATATGTTCATAAGTGTACATATATTGTTCATAACTGAACACAACTTAAATTCCTTACAAATGCAGAATGTTTACACATGAACTCGTTAGTAAGATCTACATCACTTTTTCATTGCATTTATCATCTTTCTTCAATTCAACCATCTTGATCATCTTTGTTCACAATTTTTATTATCATTAGCTTCCTGTAAAAAGACAAAATCCAAATCATAAATCATAAACATACTATATAAAAAACATAACCTCGAACTTTAAACACCACAACTATTCTACAAACAAAATAAGTTCCAATAAAACACCTAAAAATAGAATAAAACGCATAAAACGGAACAGAAATTACATCAAACACCTTACGCGCACCTTCCGACTCCTTTTTCCTCAAACCCGCAAAAGAAACTGCGAACAGTAGATTGCCATTTTAATCTTTTGTCCATATATAACAGTATACATCATTACCTAATTCACATTACAATCATACTTATATATGATAATTTGTGCCTCTTTAATTAATAAAACACAATAGCAAAATTTACTGTTTGGGGTTTGGGTTTATTTGGGCAATCATCATCTCCAACCTTAGAAGCACATCCGATGGGTTCTATTTGAAGGCAAAAAACAGATGGACATAAAGTTGGAATGGTTTTCTGATTATAAGGCGGCTTCGATGGTGGCACGAACACTTGACAGCAAAAAGCTCGTACTCTCTGCGATCACAAGCAAACCCAAAACTGCATCAATTTATTTAATCAAAAAACGAACACACACATACCTACTATTTTTATTTCGACCAAAGAGAAATAGAGAAAAATATACATTAGAAAAAGTCATTACCAAATTGTCTTTTTAGATCTGATTTGAGGAATCGCAAGTCTCAATTTGTGAATCTTTAGCCATCTATATCTGTAGTTTTTTTGGTGTGATGAATGGATCGGCGGTTTTGGTTTTTTTGAGAAAGGATATATAGAGAGAGAAGACATAAAGGATATATAGAGAGAGAACTAATCGGTATATTAGTTATTATCAGAAATGTATATACAAAGTACCTATAATACCCTTTTTTGACTTATCTATTATCCCTAAACTAATATTAATTTACAAAAATGACATCAATAGTTTTCAACCATTGATCAAATCATCTAAGGACCAAAGAAGAGTTCTCGCAGTTCTCGCAGAATTTTGGGTTCTCGCATGAACCATTCACTATATATATATATATATATATATATATATATATATATATATATATATATATATATATATATATATATATATATGAAATTAATATAAGAACGTATAGACAAAGAATAAAATAACAAATATGACCAATTTGTACAGAATCAAGTAAAGAGTTTTATATATATATATATATATATATATAATATGAAATTAATATAAGAACGTATAGACAAAGAATAAAATAACAAATATGACCAATTTGTACAGAATCAAGTAAAGAGTTGTACTCATATTCATACAATCATACACGTTTATATAATCATGATATCTAACAAAGGATTATTCATGTTCATATAATCTTAATAACAAATAAAATCATATTATTTACGTAAAAGTGAGATGAGATCTAATTCTTTAATATATAATAAAAGATGGGCCTTAAATGCCACATGGCGAAGTAAGTTCCTTTAGATGAGTTATCTTCTGTGATTTCAGCCGGTAGATCAGATTGATGATGTCATCAAAGACTATTTTTATTTTACACCCTCTTACAATACATAATTACTTTTTCTCTTTCATTCACATCTCCACTAAAATAAAAAAACATAAGTTTATTTTACTTATAAATCGCTCAATTTAGACTATGATTTACCATATTGTTAGTCTAAAATCTCCTCATAAAAATGTCAAAACATGTATATAAATGTAAAATTATATATATATATTATTTTAACTATAAGCAACATAGGTATAAACGTAAACGTATATATGTTATTATACGTATGACATTATCTTCTTATAATAACTTAAAATCTACATAAACAAAAACTTACGAGTCAAACTTTATCTTTGTCTACGCTATCGTTTGACAATAATCTAGTTATTATAACAAAAGGGGAAAAAATCAATAAAAGAATGTTTATTACAATAATTATAAATTCGTTTTACGTATATCTGTTTCGTTTTTAATTTTTTTTTTAATAGAAATCATAATAAACAAATGATATTATTTATTTAAACAATATACATGATAAGGATCAAATAAACTGATAAGAAGATGTGATGATTACATAAAACAATGATTTCACATTCAAACCCTATACGTAGCCAAAACTTTAGCATATCATAGTTTACAATTCATGAATAAAAGAATTGTAAATATGTTACCTAAAAATAATCGACGACTAAAAAGTTACACTTAATTTTCAAATTACCTTATAGAGCGTGCTGATAACGTGTTGTGAAAAAAGAAAAATAGGAATGGAATGAATATTATTAGCTCTATCAATATGTTATATTTATAGATACAAATATAGAGTAGCCTCCAAAAAAGATCTTTGGAGATCTCTTGGAGTAGGCTTCAAGAAAGATCATAGCTAATAATAATAAATACAATATTGACATCCATACAATAAATAATTCATAACAAAATTAATTTTTTCATGATTTGTTGTCTCGATGTAAAATATATATATGTTATGAATAATAATAGTGTGGATGTCCATATCTTTTAAAATATATTTGTATAATATTAAAAGATTTGTTTCTTAAAGGATACTCCATATTGTAAATATAAATATACCTCTATATGAGATGAATAAAATATAATTATCTATTCTCTTTTCATTATCGTTCTTTGTCTTCTTTATTATTTCACAACACGTTATCAGCACGCTTTAGGTAAAAAATTTCCATCCGTAAGTTTTCACTTTCAACTATTAAGGTACGATTTCAAATACAATTTTAATTTGTGATATACTATTTTTTTTTTGACGAGTTTGTTTGATCAATCATAATCAATGTTATTTGTTATTTTTTTTTTTTTGTCTATATGATATGTGAATTTTATGGAGTTCTTTTTTGTCATAGATTCATACTTTTGAATGACTTTAAAATTTGTTTGAGTCAAACGTGTTACGAAGTATATGATTTTAATGTTACATAGTTTATAAATTTTTAATTATTTGCGAAGTTCAAATGTGTAACAAATATTAATGGTCGGAAACAAAGATTATGACAGAACGATGATGATGTTTTGCTTGTTTATATTGAAATAAAGTTCCATTAAAATATTTTGTTTATTAATGAGTTAATTAAAAAATAAGTAGTATGTTTTATGTGATCTGATTGTTTTTATAGAGATTTCCAAGTTAGTATATTGTGTACTATGCCTAGATCATGATTCTCAATATAAGTTAGAGATTCTGAACCAAATATATACCAAACCAAGTATATGGTATGTATTTGCCGACATCACCAATTATGATTTTTATAATAATTGATTTAATTGATTTAATTGTTTATATGTGAAACATGAATTTTTTGGAAACGGAAAATATTATTAAGCACCACATCTTAACAAGAAGCTAGGAGAGGACAAACGAGAAAAACAGATTACAACAGAATAGTAAAAGGGTTACACTGCCATTCTACCCAATTGGAAGGGTAGTTTCTCCTATGTTTAATCCATAAGAAAGTTGAGGAGATAATTTCTTCCGCTATCGTCGTGTATGATCTATGAATATTGTTGAAAATATGATCGTTTCTCGCCTTCCATATACTCCACATGGTACCAAGTAAAATGGTTAGAAGAACCTTCCTCTTTTTGGGGCAATTGCCCAATTAATTCCGAACTCCAAAAGTTCCTTTGCTGTTAAGAACGTAGGGGTTGAAATATTACACCATTTAAAGATCCATTTCCATGTGTCAGATGCTCTAGAACATAAGGCAATCGCATGATCTACGTCCTCCTCTTGTGTACCGCAAATCTTACAATTAACATCTATATGAACACCTCTATCACTAAGGCATTTGGCGACTGGGATGCGACCAAGACCGACCCTCCATACGAAGCAACAGACCTTTAGAGGAGCGTTTTTGACCCATGGCATATGGACGAAACCAAGGGTATTGGTATTTCTGTCTTCGATTAAACTTCTCGCGTGGTGCACCATGAATTTTCCATCAGGGGACAATTTTCACTTTAGCTTATCCAGAGTATGTTTCAATTTGATGGCGCCAATAAGGTGAAGCAAGTCACAGAATCCTCTAATAATATTTGGGTCGTTAAAATCGGACATCCAATTCCAATGATAACCAAGATTGGATATCCTGTCCTTTATGAAGCACTCCTTGTCAGATTCAATAGAATATAATGAGGGAAATATCATGAACAACGGTAATTCTTCGATCCAATGATCCTTCCAAAGAGAAATCTGTCCCCGTTACCAACATCGAGTGAGAAAATGTCCCGGAATGCTAACCCAACCGTGCTTAATTTATCGTCTACTTTAGCAATGTTGTTCCATGTTCGGACCAACTTTGGGTTGGAAATTTGGGTTATGGGTTTGTTACTAAGACATATCTCCGTTATGGTCTGTTTCCATATGTAGTTAGTATTACCATCATGAAGTTTCCACCACCATTTTAAAAGAAAGGCATCATTATGAGCCTTTAACGAGCCAACACCTAAGCCCCCTTTTTCTTTGGAAGCTAAAACAGTGGACAAAGATACCCAACTGATTTTGTGATTGTTATCGTCCCCACCCCATAAGAATCTCCTTCGGATCTGCTCGAGCCTATTTATGATACTAGTAGGAGCTTTGAACAAAGAAAAATAATAAAGTGGAAGGCTGCAGAGGACAGATTTAATAAGGGTTAAACGACCGCCAAATGAAAGATTCCTAGCTTTCCAACTTGATAGCCTTGCTGTAAATCTATCAATCACGGGTTTCCAATTCTTTGGAAGGTTCATGTTTGCCCCAACGGGAACTCCAAGGTACATGAAGGGGAAACTGCCAGGTAAACAGCCAAGGAGTGACGACCAGGTAACAACCTGATCGGTCGAGGTGCCAATGCCGAAAATTTTGGATATATGGAAGTTGACTTGTAGACCGGAGGAGGCATGAAAACATCGAAGGATTCTTGCAAGATTACGCATATTCGAATTGGTACCTTCCCCCTCAAAGATTGCATCATGTGCGTAAAATAGTTGGGATATTAGAGGACCATTTCTACCCACTTTTTGACCACGAAACAGCCCTTTTTCACAAGCCGACTCCATGGCTACGTTAAGACTCGTTGGAAAATGTTGATAAAAATATGATTTTTTCATCAACTTTGGACGTCTATAAAGTGATGCATATTTGATATTTACGAAGTATATTTAATATGATTGTGTAGCCCTTAGAAAGGGCTTTGCAACGATATATTATACGTCCAAAAAGGATTTAAGGTGAATGAGATATTGACACCTAAAGATGGGTGTTTGGTGCAAACTGTTTTGAGCTCAGACTTGTCCCACATCGGTGGTGGAGACAAATTTTGTGTTGTTTATATACAAGAACTTTTAACCCTTAGACATCTGGCTTGTGGTCTATACGCACACAAATGTAAGATACACGCGAGAGTTTGGACTACACTATAATAGACATCCAACTGTTATCAAAGGATATAGTGATGAAAACTGGATTTCTGATATAAAAGATTCTCGATCAACAAGTGGATACGTGTTTACACTTGGAGGTGCTGTTGAAGCATGGAAATCTTGCAAACAAATGGTTATAGCAAGATCAACGATGGAATCTGAATTCATTGCCCTCGATAAATGTGGAGAAGAGGCAGAATGGTTTCGTCAATTTGTAGAAGACATACCAAGATGGCCTAAACCTGTAACGGCAGTATGTATACATTGTGATAGTCAATCGGAAATTGGCAGAGCTCATAGCATAATGTATAACAGTAAGTCAAGACATATTCGACGTAGACATAACACGATACGACAACTACTCTTAACAGGAGTTATCTCAATTGACTATGTGAAGTCAAAGGATAACATAGCGGATCCACTTACGAAAGGCTTAAGCAGAGAGTTAGTTAGTAAGTCGTCAAAAGGAATGAGACTAAAGCCCTTGAATGAATAAGTTTATGCAAAGGAAACCTAACCCAGTTGACTGGAGATCCCAAGATCTGGGTTCAATAGGACAACCTAGTTGTATGAATGAAGGGAGGTCACTGTGGGGGGTAGTTTATCTACCTCCTAAACCATCTAAGGGAGTTCACAAATTCACAAACTTCCTATTCCATTCCTAAGATCAGTGACAAGGTGAGGGATAAGCATACGACTTTTAATGATTCTAAGAAATAACCATATGTGGTATAATGATTTCTAACGAATCACCTATGTTAGAGAGAAGTGGGGTCGCTTAGAAGGGAATTATAAGGGCGTAATTCCTAAAAGTTCTCGCAGAACCAGGATAGTGTTCATTACCATAACGAACACGACTATGAGGAGTTAACATTGTCAGGAAGAGTCCCATGTGAAATGTATTGTCTTCTACGCAAATAACAGCTCAGTTCAAAGACATCAAGATCTACTTACAGTTAGGAGACTAAGTGCATTTCATAAGGGAAGGTTCAAAGGGTAACAAGTACCTATCCTATGCAAGACTCAACCGCCGAAGTTTCATCGGGAATAAATGTTGTTAAGATCGATCTCCATTCATGTGGGGGATTGTTGGAAAATGTTGATAAAAATATGATTTTTTCATCAACTTTGGTCCAAAAGGGTATGGGTCAAAAACTCATGCGAGCCCGCGCGACCTGCGGACACGAATGCAGCTCCGAAAATCCAGCCTCGAGCGGTCCAGTTTAGTTTTTGTAACTGATGTTTAATTCGGACTTGGTAACAGACAACTGTTACAATTTTTTTGTTTAATGGGCTCGTTAATGCCATTAAAACAGAATTAAACCCAAAACGCTCCCCCTTTGGGCTATAAAACAAAACCTCTTGGCTCAGTCACACACACCAGTTTTTCTCCAATCTATCTTTACAACAACAAGCAATTTTTCGATCAAAATTTCAGGCAAGTTAGTACCTCCGACAGTTTCATAAACTGTTTAGCCATTGTACCCTAGGAAACAAACCGTGTGATAATACGCGGAATTTGTTTTAAGGGAATCGTGTTTATCACGAGTCTTGGCCGAAATTATGTCTACATTTCTATATATTATACAAATTGTAATTGTATTTTATTTTATTTGATTGTGTTTAAATATAAATGGTATCGTCTCCTACAAGACCTTCCATAGCGATAATAAAAAGGAACGAAGAGAGTGGATCACCTTGCCTGACGCCTTTAGTAATAGGGAATTCTTTTGTTGGAGACCCATTAATTAAGATAGATGCCATTGATGATGATAGGCATCCTTTGATCCATCCTCGACATTTTGTACCGAAATTCATTTGTGCCATGATAGAATCTAAGTGCCCCCAATTCAACGAATCAAACGCCTTTTCGAAGTCCACTTTAAACATAAACATCTTCTTTTTTGCCTTTTTTGCCCACGAATAAATTTCATTAATGATAAGAGGACCCTCTAGAATGTTGCGACCACTGATGTATGCAGATTGAGTATCGCCTACCACGAAACCGATGATCTTTTTTAATTGAAATGATAGAGCTTTGGCTATTATCTTGTACATACAACCAATCAAAGAAATAGGACGGCAGTCACTAAGTGAAATAGGATCATTGACTTTGGGGAGTAGAGAATAAATGAGGAATTACAACCCCTTGCTATGACACCAGTGGCTTCAAAATACCTGACAAAATTCATGACATCTCCAATAATACAATTGAATTGGGATTTTAGGAATTTGAATGTGAAACCATCAGGCCCAGGAGCCTTATCGCCACCACAGGCCCATATAGCAATACACATTTCGTCCACAGTGAAGGGGGATTCGATGGATAGTTGCTGGGAATGATCCAATTACGAAAGAGATGGCTAACGAAAGGAGGACGAACCGGCCAACGATCACTAAATTTTGATGAGAATAATCTGTGAACCTCGACCTTGATGCGATCCGGATCCACAACCCAATCACCATTGATTGTTAAACCATGAATACGATTCTTCCTACATTTATTCTTTAAAGTGCCATGAAAGAAGGCACTATTTTCATCACCGTCGATTGCCCATTAAATACAAGATCTTTGCTTGAGATCAAGTTTCTGTATATGTTCTAAGTCAGCAATCCTTAATTTGCCATCTTTAATTTCCTTAATCTCCAAGTTCGTAAGTGTTCTAGATTCAGCCATGATATCTAAATCATTTAATCGTGTGTGCAATATTTTGAGCTCCTTATTCTCTTTTTCAGCTTCCAACATTCTCCACCTTTTGATGGCATTCTTTAAAAATTTCAGCTTTGCACCAAGGAGTGCATCAGGTGCACCATACCCGTGGAATGAGACCCATGCCTTTTAAACAATGTCATCGAATCCTTCTTTGAGTAGCCATGAATTGAATAATCTAAATGGTGATGGACCATAATCAATTTTGAGTGGCATAGAATTATGGGTGAATGGTCCGAGTGATCTCTAGGAAAAGCTGTAACAACAGAGGTTGATTGCGCCTCAATGAAGTTGGAGCAAACCAAAAATCGGTCAAGTTTACTTAGCTTGCTACAGTCTGGACTGAGATATGTGAACCGCCTGCCCCCCATATTAAACTCTTTTAAACCCACCGTTTCAATGAAAGTGTTAAAATCATGGGCCGAAGCCTAACAAAAATGGGAATTAATCATTTCCTCCGCTTTTCTAACCACATTAAAATCACCAAAAAAAATCCAAGTGCCCTGCTGAGAACTATGAAGGTCGATCAACTCTTGCCACAACCTGCTTTTATCAGACTTAGACTGCGGCGCATATATGCTGACGAGGAAAACAGTACCATTAAAGCCTTTCTAATGTCCTCCTATAGCCAACCACGAATTGGATTTACTAACAAAGTTAGATGTGAACACCGAAGGGTTCCATATACTAATTAGACCTCCTGACCTGCCTTGAGATTCCACTGACTCGTATTAAAAGTCGTGATTGCCCCACAAACTCTTGACATCAAAAGAGCCTAAGTTATTGAGGTGAGTTTCTTGTAGTCCAACAAATTCAATCTTGTTTTTATCTTTTATTCCTCGTACCCCATGGTTTTGCGGGATTCGCTAACTCTGGTTATGTTTAATGATAAAAGATTCATTGGGGTAGTATGTTGACACCGTCACCCAGAAAGATTTCGTGCATGACCTGATCTGTATCCGCAATCTGAAATCCAATTTCTGCACCGATGTTAACAGTCTTGGAAATTTCATGGAGAGAAGATTCGCAGTTGTCACACGACTTGTGAGATTTTGATGGCTCGATAAACATATTGAGGTCGATAGGGGGGGTGGGCGACAGGGAACCTCAGAGGTTGATTTGAGCTGTTCCTTTGTGGGGAGAAGCTTCTTCTCTTCTTAGATGATGAACTCAGAAAGTCAACTGAGAATACCCTGTCACCAATTGGAGGATGGATTCTATTGTATTTTTTCTTGGGCCCAACAGGGGCACTAGAAGGAATAGGCCCAAATTTAAAACATGATCCAATAGGGTTAGGGGGACCCCATGGAATATTAAACGAGCAATTTTGAGAATTGGTTGTATTGGGACCAGAGGGAATTTGTAGAGACTCCTTAACAACCGAATCATTGTCCCCCTCATTATTACGTGCATTAAAACTAGATTCTTCATCTTCCGTCATCAAAGGGTTGCGAATTCTGGTCGGAACTCCGGCTTCCTCTACCGGAGCATTAACATCCGGTGGGATGTTTTCCATATTTGCTTCATTGGCTGGGAAATTGTTATCGGGAATTTGTACTTCCTCAGGGATGATTTCACCGTCCTCATATTTAGAATTGTTTATCCATGTATCGGATATGCCATCTTCATCGTCCTGATTACCATATTCTTCTTCCATAGCTCCCGTCTCATACGGTTTTAGAGAAAAATTAGTAAACGAAAAAGGTTGCCAATCATAAAAAATCTCCGAAACACCGATGTTGTAAGCGATACCGCCACTCATAATGACTATTTCTTCATTTATCCTTTTTTTTCAATTTGGTAATAATAGCAACTTTGCAACTAGAGAAGTTTGCAGAGTCCCAAAAACTTTCATTCGATTCAAGAGTCGTGCCGAAGATGTTAGCGATTTTGGTGATGTTTTCGCTGCCCCTCAGTGGTAAGGGAAGACAAACAATACGCAACCACGATAATCTTTCATATGCCATCTCTTTATCTCTTTGGTATAGTTGCCATATGAAATATAAAATACGAAATCTCACTCGAATTATTAGTTGTTTGCCTGTCTTACATTTATACGTCTTGAATAATCTAATATTCATTCCTCATGAAAAATGGAAAAAGGTAAAAGTGAATTAAGAATAAGATGCGTTATCTAGATTACATGTATTATCCTAAAGTTTGTTATATATCCATAATATTTTGCTTGTTAATATATATATATATATATATATATATATATATATATATATATATATATATATATATATATATATATATATATATATATATATATATATATATATATATATAGAGTCAATTACATAATTGGTCCTGTGTTTGTTCCAATTTAACAGGTTCAGTCCCTGGGTCGAAAATCGTTCGGGTTCAGTCCCTGGGTCATCAATTTGGCTACAAGAATAGTCCATTTGTCACTTAAAATGACTAAAATACCTTTAATAAATAAATATTAATATTTATTTTTCCTTTTAATTTTCTCCTACCAAACTTTTTCTTACCCAAATTTTTCAACCACCATTCTTCCCTAAATTTTCATGAATCAAAATCAAATTAAACAACTCAAATCAAACCCTATCATCGCCCACCATCTCCATTAACCCCGACAATGGAGTCAATCAATAGCTAGTTTTCCTTCTGATTCTAAGTTTTCCCAAATCCAAAACCCTAAAAAACAATTAAAAAAACCATACACAGTTGTAATCTTGCTGAAACTTACATGATAGCACTACTCTATCAGAAAAAGGAGAATAATACAATCTCCGATGCGCATAGTACAACCATACACAACGATCGTTATGCTTCTTCAACTACTTGCTGCTTTTCGACTTTGTTCAAGAAGATTCATCCGACAAATTCCTCGACGGACTCTTGAAATATCGTTGAACCTATTGTGTCGGGTTTAACAGTAACCTATTGATTGACGCCATTGTCGGGGTTAATGGAGATGGTGGGGGATGATAGGGTTTGATTTGAGTTGTTTAATTTGATTTTGATTCATGAAAATTTAGGGAAGAATGGTGGTTGAAAAATTTGGGAAAGAAAAAGTTTGGTAGGAGAATATTAAAAGGAAAACTAAATATTCATATTTATTTATTAAGGGTATTTTAGACATTTTAAGTGACAAAGGGACTATTTTTGTAGCCAAATTGATGACCTAGGGACTGAACCCGAACGATTTTCGATCGAAGGACTGAACCCGTTAAATTGGAACAAACACAGGGACCAATTATGTAATTTACTCATATATATATATATATATATATATATATATATATATATTTATATATATATATTTATATATATATATATATATATATATATATATATATATATATATATATATATATATATATATATATATATATATATTTATTTATTTATTTATTTATCTATATATATGATTTGAGTATATGAAAAATCTTGTTTAGTAAATAAGTGATATATATATATATATATATATATATACATATATATATATATATATATATATATATATATATATATATATATATATATATATATATATATATATATATATATATATATATATATATATATATATATATATATATATATATATATATATATATATATATATATATATATATATATATATATATATATATATATATATATATATAATATATATATATATATATATATATATATATATATATGTTTGAGAATATATCACATGAGTTTTATACCTAATATTATGTAATTTGTTGAAAACTAATGAAGAGTAAATATAATTTTGTCGTGGGAGAAAAGGATTAAAATGATATTTCACTATTTTCTCTTGTATTATATGTCATAAAAATTCAAGTGTAATTGAAGCACATATAATCATAAACCAGAAGTTTATGGACGGTGATTATTTGGTCATAAACCTGAAATTTATCCACCGTGATTATTTGGTTATAAACTTAAAGTTTATAAACCGTGGTTATTTAGTCATAACCGTGGTTATTTAGTCATAAACCAAAAGTTTATAGACATTGATTATTTAATTGATTGGCTTGATCGGTTATCATCTCGGGTCAAAGATGCGAAATATATAGAAGAACTAGAAAATTCTTCATGATTTTTATGTGTTGTTTGCTCTCAAGAGAAGTTAACTTATTTTCAACTAAAGTAGGGATTGAATCCCATAATTCTTGAAATTATAAAAGGGGTATGAATATGCCTATACACCATATCATAGAGCATTTAGAGTTTGAAAACCGATGCATCATCTAAATGTTCATCAAGTCACAACCTGAAGTTTGCATGATTACTGACTCAACTAATGAGACATTGAGCACATTATTCCAGATTATCAAATTCCTTTTGACAATAGTGGTGAATATACTTCACAATTTTTTTTTTATAAATGATTATTGGAATAAGTATTAACATTGGTATGTCTTATGAAAATTGCTTTTGTTGAAACGTTTATCAAGCGTATTTAGTTGATTGCAAAGCCAATAATCATGAGAGTAAAACACAAAGATTTTGTTTTGGGGCCATGTATTAACATGAAAGAACAATAATTCACATCAAGTCAATATTTGTAATGTTACCCCCCATTCTGATTGATATTTGGTCATAAGTAATTCCCATAAAATATTTTGATTTTGCTTATATGATTAAATTTGTTACACCACAACGCATAATATGGGACGTATAAAATGTTGGGAATATATGTTTGGTATGCATCCACATATAATTACAATTTAATATGCCATCAAGGGGAGATTTGTTTATGGTATGATTAATGATTGTAATAAATTAGTTATCCCAACATTAGGGGAGAGAATGAGCAGCTAAAACCGAGAAAAATTGCAATGAATTACCGATCCTCACGACAAAATATTGAACCAGAAGTTTCAT
>CAJVGC010000590.1:51165084-51224091 GCA_910822075.1 Senecio squalidus | reverse complement strand
AGGGTTTTGACTGCTGCAGTTTGAGAATTAGGGTTTCTGGCATCAAGTTCGTTGACTAATCAAATTCGTTGACCAAACAAGTTCGTTTTACAAGTTCGTCTAACAAGTTTGTGGAATTATTTGATAAATTAATTAACAAGTTCGTGGGCTTTAGAATCAAACTTGGGGCTTGAATTCTCTTTTTGGGCTTTTAAGTTCTTTGGGCCTTGTCTGATTGGCCTTGTCTGATTGGCCTTGTCTAAAAAGCAGCGATTGAATTCAATTGTCTTTGGGGATTTTCTCTTTGGCCGACACAACAAAATACATAAAAAAAAAGGACAACGACGACAGATAGAAACAGCGAGCAGAATTAATATCCCAAATTGAATTGGGGATCTAGACAACAAAATTAAATTGGGAATAATCCTCATTCATCATCTTCGTTTCATCATCTTCGTTTCATTTTGATCACAAGTTCGTTGAATTAACAAGTTCTTTTCATCTTCGTTATCATCGTCAGCAGAATTCATCTTCGTCTCGCCATCATCATCTTCGTTTCATCATCTTCGTAATCATCTTCGGCAGTGAGCACAATCAAATTAAGGACGAACATCATCTTCGTTAAATTGGACGAACAACAAGCTCGTGGAAAACAACGATCACATAAACGAACATCGTCCTCAACGAACATCGTGTTCGTCTGGTCATCTTCGTCTTCAATTGACACAGAACAGGTTCGTCTGTGCTCATCTTCGTCGGGTTTTTTACTTGTTCGCCGATTTGACGAACATTTTGTTCGCCGATTTGACGAACATCTTGTTCGTGATTAATTGTTCTTGATGTTCGTGAGTTGGATGTTTGATTAATTTAGTCAAGTTCGTTTGACTTGTTCGGGAGTTCATGTTCGTTGATTGTTTGACCGCTTATCAATTCAGTTCATGTTCGTTGACCTTTGACTGTGTACTTCAGTTTGATGTTCGTAGTGTGGTTAATAGCTGATGTTCGTGGATAAACATGATGTTCGTTTGTAGCATCCGATTTGGCAATTGATTTGGCAGCTGTTTAGCAGACAAGTTTGTGAACGAGATAATTGGTGAATTTGTTTGGGCCTGCATTTGATAACAGACTTTGGGCTTTCTATTTGGACTCCTTGTGGACTTTCATCTAGACCTTTATTGCACTAATTCGGACTTGTTATTTAAACTCGTTAACCGGACTGAATTGGACATTGAACTTGGACTCGTTAATTAATTAGACTTGGTTATTTGACTTTTAAATTGGACTGAATTTGACTTATTATTTGGACTTAACAAATTTAAAAAATTATAAAGAAATGGACTCTTTAAAACTCGATAGTCCACCTAAACTACTTAACGAGTCTCTTTATTACGATTGGGCAGAGAAATTTGAATCTTACTGTAGGTTCAATGACGTACAAATGTGGATAAGTATCGAATCACCATATCTCCCTCCAAATAACTCCACAAACGGTGTAGCTACACCAATTCCAGTTATTTCTCTCTCACCTGATCAACGAAGAATTTATGACGCTGAAAACAAAGCTTGGGCAAGTCTGAAGATGGCTTTGCCAATAGAAATGATGCATATCTGTCAAAAATATACCATTGCACATGCACTCTGGAAGGCCATTGAATTTCAGTACGCTGGAACTGCTAAACAAAGGAAAAGTAGAGGAAAAATCCTTAAACGACAATTTGACACGTTCAGAGCTGAAATTAACGAACGATATAGTGAACAGATACGTTCATATACTTAAAAATATCTCCAGACACGGTGAAGTAGTTTATGAAGATGATAAAATAGAGAGATTCTTGGATGTTTTGCCTAAGCATTGGGAGGAATATGTAAACCTAGTAAAGGATGAGGTTGATAATGTAGCTAGACAAGCTCAGCGAACGTTAACTCTGGCACAGATCATTGAAAGATTTAGAGAATATGAGTCAACACGTTTAACTGAAAACGCAATAACGGATCAAGCACTCATGACATCTATTGAGAAAGTTCGCAGTGAAGCCGGTAATACTGCAGGTGATTCTAATACTGGAAGTGAAATTAGCTCGAATGAAGAGGATAATCAAAATGTTGAAGATACTGAAAATGAATCAAAGGTTTGCAGCTGTACGTTGGACCTATCTAACGAAAACTTTATTGCAAAGATGGCCAACCTCAAAACCGAGAAGTCAAAGGTACTTCTTGATCTTAAATCCGTAAAAGTGTTCTGCAAATAGTTTACAATCTTAACTCTTCAAAACGAGAAGTTGACAAATTTAGTCTCAACCTTGGAACCTCAGCAAAGACAACTTGAACTTGAGGTGTCAACCCAAATTTACTTAAAAGATGATTATGCAAGGAAACTTCATCAAAATGAAAAGGACAGAATGGAACTTTTGTCAAATGTTGGTGTTTTAACTCATAAAATTGACACGTTATATGACTGTCTTGAAAAACAAAAGAAGAGTTTTGCTGAGAAGGTTCAAGAATTAAATAATTGTGAAATCAGATTAACTGCGCAGGAAAGGAAAATCGAACAGTTTCGCACTTCTTCGAGTACCTTAAATTCTATCTTGAGTCGTCAAAGGCCAACTGGAAATCGCACTGGTCTGGGATATAATGAAACACCTCCACCTTTTAATCACAATTACAGTTTTCTTAAATCTGAATGTGAAGTGAAGGAAAATAGTGTTGACTCTTCCTGTGAATCTACCTCTACAAGGGATGATCAGACTGAGTCAAGTGCTTCAACTGAGTCAAGTGTTTCGGAAACGAAAATGAGTACATTAGCTGAAAACTCAAAACCCAAACAGCCTATGGATGATTTGAAGTGTTTTAAATGCCGTGAACATGGTCACGTAGCCTCGGTATGTCCAAAGAAGAAGAAAGAGCAAGCTAGCAGATCGTCTTCACCAAAGACTAAACGAATAGCTCGTTCACATTCACCTGTACGGAAACAGGTGCAGCCTGTTCGGCACTCAATGGCTCAATCACATTCACCTGTACGGAAACAGGTGCCTCAAAAGTGGATTAAGAAACAGGAACACATGGGTGTTTCTAATGATCGTTCATTTCAACCGCGTCCATTTCGACCGTCTTTTAGAACTTCTAATCCATACTGCCCGAGTCAGAGAGTAAATTTATTTTATCGGCAATCGAGATCTTATTGTCCACCAAGGAACTACCTTCATTGTAAAGTTCAAGCTACTATTACTAAAGATGATGGTTTCTTCAAAGAGTTTGTCTACGTGAATGAGAGAGGACAATCCAGACGTGTTATGGCTTGGGTTCCCCACCATAACTGATCATTGCTAATTTAGCTGCAATTTTTTGTAATTTTGTATATTTATCTTTATGAAAATTAGAATCGACATGAAAAGCTCAAATTTCGTGTCGATATCTTAAAAAAAAAAAAGAAGAAAAAAAAAGAAAAGAAGGTTTTACTAACTTTTGTTTGCTGGTTTCGAAGCGCGTACGAGACTCTACTCTTGAAAATGCTGTTTGAGACGTTGTTCATCGTCAGACAGCTCAGGGGGAGTTTTGTTGTTATTTATGGAAGCTCGAAGAATACAAGCAAAAATGATGAACTTAGTTGAGTCAACTCGTGATAAAAACTCTGATAAAGAACGAAGTTCACAACAACAAAAGGAGCTGCCTAACTCTTCACAAGCGTAAACGGAGAAGACCGAATCTTCACAAGCTTAAACGGAGAAGTCTGAATTATTGCAACAATTCAGGGGAAGTTATTCAAGACAATGATGAGTTAGAAGAACCTGCAAGGAATACAACGAGTAAAAGACTATAAAGACTTTGAGCGTATAACGGAATCTAGAAGCAACAGTCAAGGGGGAGTTTGTTAGTGCAATATCTGTGACAGTTGTTCTAGATTGATTAAGTCTTTAGTCATAGTTTATTTGAGTCTGTAATGGCCCAATAACATTGTATTGTTAGTGGGCTATTTAGTCTGTTATGGGTGTTAATGGACTTTGCATAGTCCATGAGCCCATTAGTGGCCCAAGCCTGTGAACTTGTCTCTATATAAAGAGACATTGAGTTTAGGTTTAGGGTTAATGATTCAGAGACAGACTGAGGGAGAGAATTCTGTGAAAGGCTATTTATTGTAATTGAGTGATTCAATTAATAAAGTAGTCAGAACTCGGTAATTGTGTTTATTGTTATTATTGCATTCGATTATTACTTGTTTGAATTAATTGATTACGAGTTTCCGTCTCTTGATTAGTTGGTTTAATCCTGTATATCGGACCACTGGGACCTACAATATGTTTTATATCTCATCGTTATTAGGAAATTTAGTTGATCATCATATTAGTCGCTCACAAACCATATATGTATTGTGAAGAGATGACATTTGATTGTGTCAACTCAAGGAGCTTAAGTGATGTGATCATCAGGGGGAAAAATACGCGTTGCACTCTTTTTCCCTTGACCGTGGTTTTGTTCCATTGGGTTTTCCTGGCAAGGTTTTAATGAGCCAACATCCTCAAGCGTATTGAACAGTTATGTACTCTTTTTCCTCACTAGATTTTTGTCCCACTGGTTTTTATCTAGTAATGTTTTAACGAGGCATAATCTTTTAAAGGACATCCAAGGGGGAGTGTTATGAATAATTATAGTGTGGATGTCCATATCTTTTAGAATATATTTTTATAATATTAGAAGATTTGTTTCTTGAAGGATACTCCATATTGTAACTATAAATATACCATATGAGATGAATAAAATATAATTCTCCTTTCTCTTTTCATGATTGTTCTTTGTCTTCTTTATTATTTCACAACAATATAAATTTTCTAATATTGTTTGGAAAAGCAATGATTAATCTTAACTTATTAATTTGTAAAGTCTAAGGTTAAGATTTATAAGGGGAAATAATCTAAGTGATTCTTTGTATGACTAAGTATTAGTTAGACAACTCTTATATTACTTAGTTTCCAAACTAGTTTGTTATACGATCTCTTATATGTTTTGAAAGATTTGTATATATGTTGTTTGCTCTTTGGTATAAGATTTCTATTAGTTAGAGATTCTTAGATATTTGTATTTATCAAATCTCTCAATACTTAATGTATAAAAAGGTACAGAGTCATTAACACACTAAGAATTCTTAGTATTCTAGTTGAATAAACTCGCTTTTGTTCGACGAAACTGTGTGTTTGGTGTTTATAATTAAGCAATAAACGGTTACATACGTGTGTTAATTAATTTGATATTAATCGTTAAATACTTACATAGTTCCAATTCCTATCGATAAACTCCAGAGATTATTTATGGCCGGATCGGACCGGCTAGTTCGACCAGTCATATCGGATTTTCCTAGAAAAAAGACGGCAAGCTTCCGCAAACCATAACAAAATTCCATTTTTTGTTGAAAACGGAAGTCTAACCCTCATCCACGCTTTGAGATGAGAGTTTTCTACCACTGCGCCAAGTCGACACAATTGTTAAACTTTACAAATTTATAAATCTACGCCTATTTTAAAGTGAGAAAACTTCTTACATCTCATCTACAATTCTTATATTAATTAATAAACTGATTATCAAGTTAGTAGAATCCACGAACCAAATTGACATGGAATCGTTGTAAAGGATAACTGAATTTGAAATATGGATCGACAACACCCTGTTGTGGAATGCGTGGTCGGTAGGATTGTAAAATCCTAGTTCCGGAAATAGAATATTTTGTAAGTATATGTTATGTTTTAGTCTTTGATAGAAATTAGAAATGGAAAAGTACTAGATTGGTAAGAAAAGTAGTTAACTTTGGTTAGAAAGGTTTTAAATTGTTAACTATGTTAGTTAAGTAAGTAAGTTAAGCAAGCCTTGAAAGATGAGGGACTAAAGTTGTAATTCTGGAATTTGGATAAGAGGTGCAAGGGAGGTGGCATTTTCAGAGAGTTGTATGTGTATGTGTATGTGTGTGTTTTTGAGAGAAAAACAAGAAGAGCGAAAAGATCAACTATCTCAAACTGAAGCTAATTAGTAGTAGAGTTTATCAATTAAAGTGAAGATTAAGGGTTTAAGAACCTTATCTTTGGTTCTAGTGGAAGAAAAAAAAGGTATGATTATATACTTTAAGTTATTTGATGTACTGAGCTTGTATTATGTGTTATAACATCATTTAGATGTTTAATTGAAATGTTGAAATGTTTAATTTGGTTAAAATTAGGTATTTGATTATTTTGGGATAATCATGAAAGTTGAAGAATTGTTAGAATTGAGATTTGTTTATATGTTATTTTGATGTTAATAAGATATGTAAAATCTTGAAAGATTGAAAGATTAACTTGGGTTAATTGTTTTGAAATACATCGAACTTTACATCAAAACCTATTGTATACATCTAATTATCAAATCATCTTTTGTATTTATACAACTTTTATATACATCTATTGTATCCATCATTTGACCTGAAACTTGTTCATTGATTACATGGCACCGGTTTTTTCCATGTGGAATTTAAAAAAAAAAAAAAAAAAAAAAAAAACATCCACACATCAAAAGAAGAAAATGGCTAGCTGAACGAAAAAAAAAAACAAACACATCCACATATCAAAACAAACAAATCTTCTTCAGATCTACTAAAAAAGAAAAAGAAAAAAAGAAACAAACACATCCACACCACCGCCTGTCACCACCAACACTGCAGACCACCGAAGACCACCGCCTGCCGACAACACCACCAACAAACTGACTTCCTCCACAACCAAGAGTTTTGCGCGCAGATCCTTGACTAGTTCCACTGTCTGAAAATTCAGTAACTGCATCCGAAAACAAATCTTCTTCAGATCTACTAAAACTTGCCCTAATCCCACTACCATCACCGCCAATGCTAATCTTCTTCTCGATCTTAGGACCTTAAAAGATAGCAAATTTAACCAAATTAATAACAACTCATATGATAACTTTTTATAAAAATAAAATGATGAAAATTTTACTTGGGGTCTTTTCTTTATCATCATCTGGATGGTGTTCATCATCCGAAACCACATCTGAACCAAACAAATTAGTGTAGCCTTCAACGGTTCCACAAACCTTTTTGTGGGATCTCCTGTGTCGTGCACTTGGGTGTGGTTTCGGAAAAGGCCATCCACATCTATGACATAATGAACTCCATGATTCTCATTGCCTGCAAAAAAAAAATCAAGAAATTTTTTAAGATCAAGAAAAAAGTCAACTTTTTAGTCAAAATCGTGAGTAAAGTGTTGAAATGGTCCTGGTTATTGAAATCTATGAAATACCCATGTTTAAAAAAGTGATTTTTAGTAAGAAAACTTGAAAAAGTCAAGAATTTAAAAATCCTAGATGTAAATTTGAAAACCCAGCAAAAAAAAGTCAAACTAAAAGTCAATAGACATATATAACATTAATAAATAATTTTTATAATTATAATAATTTTTTTTTCTTTACATGACATGGCAAATCCACATCATCAGACAATAATTTAAACAAGAAAGAATCCGGCAACTTGGAGAAAAAGGTAAAAATATACATGCAATACACATATATATAAGATTAATAAATACAATAGAAGCTTTGAAAATTGAATATATACAATAGTTTCTGATGTAAAGTTGAATGTATTTCAAAACAATTAACCCGATTAACTTAAATGAATTTTGTAAGATTTCATGTTTTAGCTAATAAGGGTGAAAACATGAATTGTTAAGTAGAAGTGTTTATTACTGTAAGAATGTTTTGGAATGAAAGAATTATGTTAAGAATGATTATTATCATGTTTATGATAGAAAAGATAACATAAGAGTACTCAAAATTGTGTTTGGGTGAAATGGTGTTTAGTATGTTACACTAGTTGTCAAACGAGTCATGTGAGTCAAACGGGTCATGTGACCCGTGGAAAGATGACAAATGGGTAAGAAATGGTTAGATATTTATGATTGGTGTAATGTGTGTAAAGGTTTAAAATGCTTGTTTGTGCATTAGAAAGTTGAATGGGTCAAAAGACCCAAAAGGTGGCAAGTTGGGTAAAAGTTGCCAAACATGTATAGATTAAGAGTTAAAGAGTTAGAAAGAGTTAAAGAGTTAGAAAGAGTTAGAAGGAGTTAGAAAGAGTTGTAATGAATTTAATACATGTGCTTATATGTATGTAAGATATATTGAAAGGCATATTTGTGTTTGGTTGTAAAAACGCAGATTTGGAGAAAAAGGAGTAAAGAGGAAAGAGCTTTGTATGTTGTAGACTTAATTCGACTTCGAGGTGAGTATATAAAGATTCTATATAATGTTTTATATGTTAATATAATGTACATTATAATCTTTGAAAGATTGGTAAGATAATTGTTTAATGTATGAAGAAATAGTTAACGAAAAGAATGATTAGAAGTGTTAGATATTAACTTGAAAGTGAAGGATATTGCAAAGGAAACCAAAACACCCGATCTGGGTCACCACTGCGTTGCAGTGAGAGTCCCATGGGATTTGTTTTGGTTGCAACGTTGTCCACTGCGTCACAGTTGTCGTCCAATGTGTCGTAGTAATGTCCAAACCAGTTTTTAGTAGTTTTTAATATTGTTTATGTGTATGACTTGTACCCTAAACTATTGGAAAGTTAAAGAAGAGTTAGATACGAATTTAACAAGTCGGGAAAGAAAGATAAGAAATGAGTAAGATACGACTTTAACAAGTCGGGAAAGAAAAATAAGAAATGAGTAAGATACGACTTTAACTAGTCAAGAAAAAGAAAGGTAAGAAATGAGTAAGATTTGACTTTAACAAGTCGGGAAAGAAAGATAAGACTTTAAAGTAGTCTTGTAAGATTTAATTAACATAATTGTAAGATATACTCACTAGCTTAACGCTAATATACTATGTTAATTTTATGTTTTGTAGGTAATCGGGATTTAGGGCAAGACAAGCTAAAGAAGAAGGGAAGGGGGACCGTAATGTATAAAGTTAAAAATGTTTACGTAAGAGCTTCCGCTCAAGTTTGTAAAATAAGATGTTAACGGTTATTTATCGTTAACTAATGTAATAAAGTAGTAACACTTGTGGAACGTTGGTTAAATGTTTTGTAAGATATATTTAAAAAAAAATGGTGTGTCTTTTTGGTTGCCGGTGTTTCAAGGATACGGACGGTGATGCGGGTCTACCTGTACTCCTCGTGCTATGCCCAGATGCCTAGACTGAGTACGGGATAACCGTGGTGGTCTGCATATGCCCTGGTGATAATGTGGGAAGAGAGTCCGACACAGGCTGACCACTCGCCTTACATGCAACCATCGAGTATATACCTCGAAGGTTCTCTAAATATAATATAAACGGGTACTTAAGTCAGGTACCGCCCGAGGATCTCGTTTCGGGACATAGTAGTGGGGTTGTCCAGTTGCATGATGGGTGTAAAATTAAGTGCCAACACCTATGTTGAACAATCGAGTACGTCTCGCATGTGATCGTATATGTGGGTCTCTCCTCTCAGTAGGTGGTCTGGTATGAGAGGTACTAGGTCGAGATGAAGGTGTACCGTGCGTACCTGGAGCTCTCCCGGGTAAAGGATCGACCACGGAGCAACTGTGGCACCTGAAAAATCTTATCTCAGCTGTCCTGGTTGCTCATTTGGTTCCCCGTACCGATCGTCTAGTAGGTCTGGGAGCTAACCCGGGCAGTGGAAGATCGTCATCTCTTATGACAATCATATTCAGATATAATCTTTCTTCATCGTCTTTCGTTAGTATGTGTGCAGATAAAAGCTCGGTGATATACATCCTAATCGGCGATACCTTCCGGTCATAAGTGAAATAAGATGGAATATCTCTTCGGAGTCAACTCAAACGTGAGAGTATTCGTGAAATGTTATATCCTCCATGAAATGTGGGAAGTGTAGTCTCACTCACACGGGTCCTAAAAAGTGAAGCTATGAGATAGGCTACATGTGTGTTGGTCCCAAGAGTGACCAAAGACACACCTAGTATAAATGGTCCTTTGGACCTTACCCTCCACATTCGGCTTCCCCAATACCCCGAAGCTCAACAACGAGTGAACATACAGTAATGTCGGTGTCCACAGGCTGCTAGCAGTCACCCCGATGTGAAATTTCTCTCGTCCAATCTGTCTCCATGTATCTCCATGTGAAATCGGTGAGCATGTCGATTTGATACCATCATAGAATAGTATGGTACCCACATCGTTGTAATCATACAAATCGGCTAACTTGGCGAACTTGGATACTCAAACTATAAGTTAATCCCTTGGCCTGAAACTGGATGGCTCCCAAGGCAGTGTAATATGTCGTATCCCCAAAACTCGAATCTCATCACGAACTATGTTGTTGCTAACCGATATACCTCGTATGTGATGGTAAACAGTGTACCCCATGCCTCGTGTCTTACTTCATCAATAGAATGTACCAGAATATCCAATAACTCATCTTAGATCACTATCTGAGATGCCGCCTGGAAGTCTATGAATCTGGTTGGGATCATCACCGAAGGAGTGTATACTTTGCAGCAGTATATCGTGTCTCGCCCTGGTAGTGCATAGATAGTAAAGATACTCATGTATGGTGGTTGATACTGCCACTCAGTGAGTTGCAACTACAATGGGGGACTGTTAGTGTGGTAACTGTTAAACCTAGCGGTAGTCTGCAGGGAAGAATACCTAAGTGTGTCATCGATATCCATGTAAATCTATGTTGGGCCAAGAACTGGAGTGGATGAAGCTATGGAGTCTTCAGTGTGAAGGAATAAAGATGATTTCAGTTTGGAGAGGGTCCGAACTGAAATCATCAAGAATAATCTGAAGTGAAGTTTTCAGTTCGGAGAACAAGTTAGTTCAGATACTCTGAACTAAATGAAGTTCCTCCGAACTGAAAACAAACCAAGGTTAAGTTAAGTCAACATAAGTCAGCATTGAAGAAATCAATTCGGAAGATGAAGAATTTAGTTCAGAACTGAAGTGAACTCCCCGAAGTGAAATTAAAATGTTGACAATGTTGTAATATTTAATTTGTAGTGTGTCTGTTAGTTAGATTTTGTCTATAAATAGTGTGATAGGTAGTTCGAGTTTGTTGTCTTTGAACCCGGAACAGTCTCAACGAGGTTCCGTGAGCTTGAGTGTCGTTGTAACAAGCTCGGTTCCAAAACCTGTCACCTATCAATGAAATCTATCAAAATAGTTACACTAAAATGATGTTTATCAGCTTCAATTTCAGTTTCACAAATTCAAAACTTCAACATTTCCTTCGGTTATATTCCAAGACACATATCATCGATTCCGCATCATGACCTGTTGTTGTTTCAATTCGATTCGCCATTAGAGAGAGTTAAAGGACCTGTCAATTTGTATCAGAGCCAGACAAATCAATTGATTGAATTCGATTGAGTCTGGTTCATCAATTTGACTTGATTTGAATATTAGGTCAACCTATTAGTGAATTGAAGAGTCCGAAGTGAAATAAAAGAAGTCCGAAGTGAAATTAAAGAGCTGAATTGAAGATCCTGTTTAAATTTCAAGGTGCTCATGGTGGAGCTGAGGTTACACGTTAATTATTCAAAAACGGATGGAAGTAGAACAGAGCTGATCCTCGCAAATTTAAGAGAAAGGTGTGACGTAGAGGAGCTCGTTCGAAAATAAATTAACGGAAAATCACTCAGAAAATGGATATTGTCAACCAGGATGAAGAAGTAATCTACAGTTGACCTATGAGCTGAAGTAGAGTGATTTTAGATGCAGATCAGCTACTTACCATGGAGTAGCTGATTGTGAAACACCTGAAGAACAGGTGACATTGCAGCTATTCCTCCAAAATTTGTTCAAAATTCAAGAAAGATCAATTGGAGGAAGCTAGACATGGAGAGAAGTGAAGTTAAGAAGAAGAAGAAGACTCATAGCTTCATCCAAGGGGGAGATTGTTGGGCCAATAACTGGAGTGGATGAAGCTATGGAGTCTTCAGTGTGAAAGAATAAAGATGATTTCAGTTCGGAGAGGGTCCGAACTGAAATCATCAAGAATAATCTGAAGTGAAGTTTTCAGTTCGGAGAACAAGTTAGTTCAGATACTCTGAACTAAATGAAGTTCCTCCGAACTGAAAACTAACCAAGGTTAAGTTAAGTCAACAGAAGTCAACATTGAAGAAATCAATTCGGAAGATGAAGACTTTAGTTCAGAACTGAAGTGAACTCCCCGAAGTGAAATTAAAATGTTGACAATGTTGTAATATTTAATTCGTTGTGTGTCTCTTAGTTAGAATTTGTCTATAAATAGTGTGATAGGTAGTTCGAGTTTGTTGTCTTTGAACCCGGAACACTCTCAAAGAGGTTCCGTGAGCTTGAATGTCGTTGTAACAAGCTCGGTTCCAAAACCTGTCACCTACCAATGAAATCTATCAAAACAGTTACACTCAAATGATGTTTATCAGCTTCAATTTCAGTTTCACAAATTCAAAACTTCAACATTTCCTTCAATTATGATTCTAAGACACAGGTCATGAGATTTCGCATCATGACCTGTTGTTGTTTCAATTCGATTCGCCATTAGAGAGAGTTAAAGGACCTGTCAATCTACTATTGCTCGCCATCTGAAAAGTAGATTTGAGTCTATACATAATATATGGTAATAATTTATTAAGTAATGTTTTTATTATATGTAAAAAGTTAAAGTTTCTCCAAAAATCATTACTTTAAAGAATTATCAAAATACTTATGTTTGTCAAGTTCTTTGAATTTTTTCAGGTGAGTACTATTTTATTTTCAAAGTTTTTAAATTTGAAAAAGTTTCCAAATTACTCTTTGATACAAAAGGATATTAAAACTATAAAAGTTTAAAACTCTTTAAAACACGAAGAAGGCTTAAGGATTAAACTAACTGAGGTAAAAATATGAGATCATGTATTTAAATAAAGTTTTAAACATAAAAAGTCAAAAAATACTTAATATAAACATGTGATCTACCATACATAATCTATCACACAAAACTTTTGAGAAATTCTATATCTATCATAGCATTTAGACAAAAAGCTTAAATATTTAATATTTAGATTATTACTTTAGTTTTTGGTGGGTGATTTTTAAGCTTGAATATTTGTAAATCTATGAGGTTCTTAACGTGATTAATGGAGAAGAAGAAGAGAGAGTTTATAATTTGTGAAAGTATGTATTTATAGAAAAACAAAAATTAGCTAGGCGTTAGGGGGTTTTCACATTACAAGTGGCTAGGGGACGAGAATTTGGATGACCAAGCAGCGGGCCCCATGGGAGACCACCACTTTGTCGGCCATATAGGCATCCTACGACTTGACCGTGGCTTGTGGTCGGTGTCCTGGTTGCGTTGCTTGGTCGTTCCTTTTTCGTTTCCCGGTCGTTCCTTTTTCGTTTCCCGCTCGTTTTATGTGTTTACTGGTGCATTTATTTTTGTCACCTGGGCACATTTCTCGTTTCCTGACAATACTAATTCGTAAGCGAATTATTATCCGGTAACATAATCATTGTGTCCAAGTTTCCTAATTTCCGCGACTTACGGTATAAATTTTAATAAAAAACCCCATTATGAGCAAAACTAGTTTTAATTTTTTCGTAATACTAAATCTGACATAATAAATTTCAAAAATTCGTAATCCATTTTATTTATTTTTCTGAACCTTTATTTAAACTTGGGGTGTCTCCTAAAAGAGCATTTTTTTTATTGTAACTTGACGATTTCCTCGGTTTATTCCTTAACCGGAAATATCCGAGGATATATATATCCTCTAATATTTGGGGCTCTTGGTTGCGGAAAGGCAAACCGAGGAATTTTGTGAGCATGTGAACAAATTTTTTCACTATTTCCGGATTTGAGGCAGTGTTCACTTTTCTGCTTCGTTTCCTCTCCTCTGTCGGGTTGTTCTCCTGGAGATGCTTTTCTTTTAAATCTCCGTCTTTTTCTGTTTGCACGTATGATTTACTGTTTAAAGATAAAAGGGTTTTAGATTCACATAATTTTTTGGATTCCATTAAAATTGTTTTATTATCCTCGTCTACTCCGAGAAACGCTTATAGTGGATTAAAAATAAAGTATCAAACATGATTATAACCAAAAGAGTCTTCGAAATTAAAACATAAATTTTCTTTTGAAATCACACAGAGATTAAGTTTTTCAATTAACTCTTATATTCTCCGATAATTTTCTGTTTGTAAGTCGGTTTTATCGCAATTTACATTGGTAAAAGTTTTCAGAGAATCTATTTGGGTCATTAACTCGCATTCGAAAAATAAAGGTTTAGAGATTTCTTTCTCTATATTAGTGAAATGCAGTTTTCTAAGATTATGAGAGTCTTATCTCTCAGGATTTAAAAAGTTGAATAATTTCATTATATATCTTAACTCATTCTATAGATCATCCCATTTGGCTTACTCTTAGTTTTTTTTTACCATCTTATCTTGAGTTTCTAAAAAATAATAGGAACGCTCGTAGTTTCGAATTCTTGTTTAACTAATTCAGGTTTTGATTTGTTTAAGGTTCTCAAATTAGTAACTTGCATTAACTTTTTATTTATTACGGATGCATCTTGTTTTTCGTGGGTTTCATCATTCTTTCCAATGTTTCCGTCGGGAGTTCCGATGGTTTTCAAGATTTCTAGACAGTAATCCTCTTTGATTCTTTTCAGATTTTGAATTTTTCTTGGAGGTATAAACTCGAGTGGTTCAAAGTACTCAAAGTTTTCTTATCTAATTTGTTTGAAATGGAAAATTTTACTATTTTAGGCCCAGGTAAAGTTTCAATTTTTCCGTCTTCCAGTTTTATTCTAAGATATCTGAAATAATCAATGGATAACCAACAATTTAATTCTTCAATTTTAGGAAATTAACCTTTAGGTTTCTGGTTTAGTTGAGTCATATTTTTGTGATTTTTATATATTATCTAAGGAAAGGAAGCTATTCTAAACTAAACTACCTAAGGAAAGCAAATAACTTTTGAAAAGTGATTGATTATAAACAAAAGGGTATATTAACTCCTCAATTTTCTAAGAAAAGATTTAAATCATACAATTTTCCATGAAAACGCCGTCAAAATCTTGATACGCCCGGATTGTCAGTCCATAACGTATCGATGGATCTAAAAATTTATTAAGCCATACTTAAATCCACGAACCACTGTACTATGAATAGCAAGTGATAAATTGACCTGGGATCGTTGTAAATGGTATATGAATCTGAAATAAAACTTTTCAGAGATACTAACATATATTTGAAAAGAGGTTGGTTTTTGTTTTGGTTTTCTAAGTTACTAACTAATAAAAATAAACAAGTAAAGCAGATAGGAAATACGGATAAACAAAGAGTGGAGGAGTGGATGAGTTTGTTGTACATTCCCTTATATTTAGGTCGAGGTTGACATTTATAAATGATTTCGTCTCTAACTGTATGAATATATAAATAGAACAATGTGATATAAACTATGGACTCCCTAAAAGACTCCCTAAAGGTTGATGACTCAACACGTATGTCACAAAGAACTAAGTTGTTTATGAATAAGTAGCTAATTGTAGAACTTAGAATAGTTGATATGGTTTCTAAGATGTAATGTAATGAACCTTAACCCCCTTACCTATAAATAGGTAAGGGGTGGGATGAATAATATGACTTTTGGTGATTCTTAATTCTAACAATTGGTATCAGAGCGGGATACTTTCAAAAGTTCATGTTCAGTTCGACTTACTTCATTCGAATAAGCTCATTCGAATAAGCCCATTCGACTACCATTTCAACATACACGAATAGAGGTTTTATTCGTGTACTTTGAATTTTCAGTCGAATAACTCATTCGAATGAAGAAAGTTTGGAAATATTTTGTATTCGTTTGAAGTTGGATTCGAAGATTAATTCGTTTTAGTTGAAATTAAGATCGAATGGAGAAATTAGTTTGAAGATTGGGTTGAAGAGTTAAAGTGTTTGAAGATTCGAACATAAGTATTCGAATAGGGGTGTTCGAATAGAGTCATTCGAACAGGAGTATTCGAATAGGGGTATTGGATTAGGTTGCTCGAAAAAAGGTCTCGGATAGTTTTGGACAAAGTTTTCGGATAATCTCGGACAAGTGTTGGAACGACTAGGGAGAGTACACGAACTCCATTTTGAATAGACCGATCACGGTAATTTGCTCGGAAGTTCGAATCTCACAAGAAGTGGAGAATTTGAACGGAAAAAATTACTAAGTCTTCATTCGAACTAGTTTTTAACACACACGAACTTAACCATTACTTAACCATTCGAATAACATTTTAGCTTACACAAACAACACCATTCGAATAACCTTTTAGCCTACACGAACAACACCATTCGAACAAAGTTCAAACCTACACGAACTTGTACACCATTCGGACAGAATTTAAACCTACACGAACTCTTACACCAGTCGAACACATTTTCAGAACACACGACTAAACCCATTCGACCAGGTTTAGTTTTGTCACGAATTGAAGTTTTGGAATTCTTACAAAGAGTATAAAACGATCAACGAGAATCAAGAATCATGACGTCCAGAGATCATATGTCTATCGGTTCAGACACAAGACCTCCAGTTCTTTTCCGTGGTGATTACGAGCAATGGAGAGCAAGGTTTTTGGACTTCATCGAATGACAGGACTTGGGTCCACAAATGTTAGATATTATCAAGAATGGTCCAGTGAAGATAATGGTGAAGATCATTAATGAAGATGGAACGGAAAGTGAAACAACAACCGAGAAGCTATTTACTCAAATGACGAACGATGAAAAGAATTATCACAAACAAAATCGTCTAGCAAGATCGCATATCATGAATGCCATTCCAAATGAAATCTTCACGAATATCAATAGTCACAAGACCGCAAAAGAGATGTTCGATGAGCTAACCAAGAAACTTCAAGGAAGTAAAGCGGGTCAAAGCATAAAGATGATTGGAGCTATGTACAAATTTGAAGAATTTCGAGCGCTAGATGGAGAGATGCTTGAGCAAACCTACAATCGCTTTTGTAGGTTACTCAATGAGTTGAGGAAAAACGGCTTTGTAAAGACTCATCTCGAAGCGAACGTGAAATTCATGAATACACTTAAGCCCGTCTGGAAACGTTTCACTTCAAACCTAAGCAGAATATCAACATTCAGACAACTCTAGTGCATGATGTGTTTGAATGTTTGATAAAAAAAAATGAGGAATGGAACTTATGGAAGAAACGAAGACTAAGTCAAAGAAGGAGAATGATCCATTAGCACTCGTGTTGAACAAGATCGATGAAATGTCGAAGAAATCCTCAAAGAGTGAGAAACCGTCCTAATCAAAGGCGTTTCTTCACAACATCCAACCATCCTCCAAATATTCTGTATCGTTTCCTGATGAAGAAATGGAAGGAATTCAAGCTGCAAATTCTGCTGAAGATTCTGAGGAAGAAATCTCACAAATGATTGCTTTACTATCTAACATGGTCCAGAAGAGGAAATTTGGAAGGTCAAATGGTCAACGATTTCAATCATCTCAAAGGTCTCAAATCAACAACAATTATCGTGGTCGTTCTTCATACAATCCCACTCAAGCTCCACACAATCAAGGTCAACAATCCACTACTCAAATCCCTCAAGAGGAGTCGAACAAAGAGATGACAAAGGATAAGAGTACGGTCATTTGTTTCAAGTGCATGGAGCCGGGACACTTTGCTAGGGATTTTAAGATGAAAGTGGTGAAGAATTCCGAATACTACCGCAAAAAGATGTTGTTTGAGAAGAAAAGGGAATCTGGAGGAGAAAAAGGGAAAGCTTTCCTAACTGAAGATGCACACTGGATGAGTGATTCCGACAATGAGGAACAAGCAAGTGCACATTTTTCTCACATGTCGTTGATGGCAGATGTTGACTTCGAGGAATCTGATGAAAATGAGGTATATCAATATGTCTATGATCCAGTTAGGATGGAAACTTGCATTTTTCAAATGAGACTTATTGAGACAAAACTTCGTGCTAAACATGAAATAATCAAAGATCTTGAAACTAAAAATTTGAAACTTATTAGAAATAATAATAAATATGTTTCTGAATTTTCAAGCATGAAAAGTCACATTAAACAACTTGAGGTCAAATTTTTGGCTCAAAATATGAATGAGAAAAATATGAATGAAAATGTGTGTGAAGCAACTATCAAATATCAATAATTGATAAATGATAGTAGCTTCCATCAAAGTGAAGTTGAACGTATTTCCAAAGAAAATTTGGAATTATGTTCAAAATTGAAAGATTTGGAATTAGAATATGTCAAACGAGGCCAAACGGACCAAACAATTCATTTAAACAAGACCGAAACAATTAAACTTTTACATAAAAAGGATGGTCTTGGTTTTGATGAAAACACTTTCGTTGAAAATCCGAAATTTCTTAAACGAGACATATCAAAGTGTTGCACTCCTTACGATTTTGATTCCATCAAATTAGGAGCAAACCTTGATAGGTTAGTTTTTCTTAATGCTTCAAAGGAAGAAATTTTGAAAGAAAAATCTTGTGAGGATGCAAAGAGAAAACGGGGAAACAAATGTCAAATGGAACAAATAATAAATATTTTGACCAAGATTCTCCTAATACATATAAACCCAACCCGAAAATGCAATTCCTAAGTTTTCAAAAGAACAAAATGTGAGTGTGCAATCTTCGAAAGTGTTATATTATACACCTACGTTGATTCTCGAACAACATTTGGAAGAATTGCAAACTTATATTTTTGACATCACAGTTTCAAATGAATTGCAAACCACAATTTTACTGAAACAATTGGCAAAATACGAAGGTCATTTTGAAAGGATTGAATTGTAAAATTATCAACTTGAGAACAAAGCAAACACAAATATGAAATTGCTTGAAAAAAAAATTGGAGTATGGGAAATTGTGGGAACGGTTTTGCATCCTACAAGAACATGTAAAGTCGATTTCAAATGTGTCAACGTCCTCGAATGCTCATGTCCCGAAATCACAATTTGATCAAAAAGTTATGTTTTATCAAAAGGCTTTAAATGACAAAGAACAAACCATTGATCTTTTTAAAAAACGTATTGATTTACTACGTGTGTCTAAACCTATTATTTCTAATGATAAAACTTTTAAAACTCCATCTCCAAAGATTCATTCCACGGAAAAATCAACGGAGAATGGTTCGCTTAAAAGTTCAATCACAACGAAAGATTCGGTAAAGACAAATTTAACAAGTAAATCTACAAAACTTGTCACGTTTCAAGAAGTTAAACCTAAAAGCGATATTCACAATTTGGCAACTAAACTTGATTTTAACTCAAAAGACATGGATGAATGGTTTGATTCTGATGAAACTTTTGATGCTTCATTTGATCATTTTTTCACGAAAACCAAACAATTAACTCCTAAAATTGCAAAACAAGCTAAGGTAGTTACACCGTCACACATGACTTCCAAAGTTGCAAAACAAACTAAAGTAGTTACACCGTCAAAAGTGCCTACTAAAGTTGCAACTAAGGTAGCTACACCGACAAAAGTGACTACCACAGTAGCAAAGCAATCTAAGGTAGTTATTCAATCGAAAAAGCTTTCTAATAATGTTTCCAGTGTTTCAGTGCCAAAGAAAGGGAATGTAACGGGCAATTGGAAGGAAAAGAGTGAAAAGATTGAAGTCAAGACAAAAGGGGGTCCGAAGAAGCAAGAGTCAAAACAATTTTTCGTTAATAAAATTTGTAATAAACATGTCTTGCAAAACAATTTGTCGTTTGTTAATTCGAAACTTGTAAAAAAATGTTTGATTTTGGCTTTAAATATAATCAACTTGTTGATGTATCATTTAATCCTGTGATTTCTAACAAAAAAGGACCCATTTTTAAGTGGGTACCTAAATCTTCTTAAATTGTATTGTGCAGGCCCGTCATGTGTGGTATTTGGATTCGGGTTGTTCAAAACACATGACCGGGAGAGAATTTATTGACAAATTTTGTGAAGAAATACATGGGCACAATACGGTTTGGGAACGATCATTTTGGAACGATTGAAGGCGTTGGGGATTTGAAGTACGACAAGATTTCAATCAAGGATGTGGCATATGTAAGGGATTTGCATCACAACCTATTCAACATCAGGCAGTTTTTTGATAAAGACCTTGAAGTGAATTTTCGGAAAACGGTTTGTGCGGTTCGTGATTATGCAGGGAAGAATATGATAACGGGATCAAGAAAGACAAATCTCTGCATAATCAACATGAAGCAGTATAAAACCGAAAAAACCGTGTGTCTATTATCTCAAGCTGATTCTCAAGATACATGGTTATGGCATCGAAGAATTTCTCATCTGAATTTCAACAACATCACGAAGCTTGCAGTTAATGGTTTAGTCACCGGACTTCCTAAACTCAAGTTCGTCAAGGATCAACTTTGTGATGCTTGTGAAAAGGGAAAGTTAACAAAAACGTCGCACTCTTCAAAGCAAGTTTGGGATACAACGCATGTCCTTCAACTAATCCACATGGATTTGTGCGGACCAATGCAAGTGGAGAGTCGAAGTAAGAAGAAATATGTTCTTGTGATTGTCGACGATTTCTCTTGGTTCACTTGGGTATATTTTCTTCATTCGAAGTCGGAAACTCCGGATATTGTGATTTCCTTCATCAAGAACAAGCAATTTCATTCTGAGCATTGTGTGAAGACTATTCGTTCAGATAATGGAACCGAGTTTAAAAATCATATTCTCAATTATTTTCTCGAAAAGGTGGGAATCACACATCAATATTCGGCGGCTCGAATTCCACAAAAAAAATGGAGTTGTTGAAAGGCGTAATTGGACACTGGTGGAGGCTGAAAAAACGATGCTTTCCTATTCCAAATTACCTCTTTCATTATGGGCCGAAGCAATTTCCACTGGTTGCTTCACTCAAAATCGTTCGACAATCAATAAACGTTTCCTTACCACTCCATACGAAATAATGAATGGTCACCCTCCGAATCTCAAATATCTACATGTTTTTGGTGCAAATGCTTTGTGTTGAACGATAAAAATCAATTGAGAAAATTTGATGAAAAGGCGGATGAAGCGGTCTTTGTCGGATATTCTTCGGAATCAAAGGCGTATCGTGTTTACAATGTTCGGACAAGGGTAATTGTGGAAAGTGTAAATGTATGTTTCGATGAGTTTGGCACGATGAATTCTGACTATTTCAACTCGGAAACTCAAGTGAATACTTCTCCACCAATCTCGGAACATTTTTTCGACATTTTGTACTATTTCAATGATGACAATTCACGACGTTCACGAACTCCTATCTCGACAACTACACCGAATGAAAAACTCAACTTGAATGAACATCAAGACACCTCAAATGAACAATCTGAAACCTCAAATGAACAACCAGAAACCTCAAATGAACAACCAGAAACATCAAATGAACAACAACAAACCTCAACTGAAGAATCCTCGAACAATGTTCAAGACGATGACACCGAAGAACCTTCTACTCCACAATCAAACTCAATCATTACCCCGATTTCTACACCACTCGAAACCACTCCAATTGTTCAACAACCAACGTCATTAACTCAACGTGTCAAGTTGTGGACTAAATCTCATCCTCTCACTCAAATCATTGGAAGTGTAAATGACCGTGTTCGAACTAGAAAGGCAACGGCAAAGAATGTCTTTTCTCGATCTTCTTAAGCTCGATTGAACCGAAAAACATCAATGAGGCTTTTACAGATCCACATTGGATAAACTCTATGAAAGACGAGTTAACCAATTCAAGCGTTTGGATGTTTGGGAAAAAGTTCATCGACCAAAGGATCGTTCGATTGTAGGGGTCAAGTGGATACACAAGAACAAGAAGGATGAAAATGGAGGGTTTTGGTACGAAATAAATCACGACTAGTGGCTAAGGGGTATTCTCAACAAGAAGGAATTGATTACGATGAGATGTTTGCTCCAGTTGCTAGGATTGAGGAGATACGAATGTTTCTTGCATATGCGGCAACGGAGAATTTCACCGTGTATCAAATGGATGTCAAAACTGCATTTCTCAATGGAGATCTCAAGGAAGAAGTTTTTTTTTTTTTTTTTTATGTATGTACAACACAAGAACACGGAATCATATTAGAATTCTCCCTCAAATCGGGATTCCCCCTTAACCAATGATTCCCCCTCAAACTACGATTCCCCCTAAAAAACGTAACTAAAAACATAAACAAAATGAAAAAATAACAAAAAGAAACGACCAAATTACAACTTTAGGTAACGATTTAATCTTTCAAATTCAACATACCGAGCTTGGATATAAGAAATTTAATATGCAAATAGGATCACCATTCTGATGTGGATTGCTTTCATTTTCAACAAGGAGTATGACGTGGCACGACTTGTCTTTGATTACTTAAAAGATTTTATCTCCAAAGGGATAAATATTTTGAGCAAGAGCGGAAAAAGGATGAGGAAGCGCAGAATCCTCCGAAAAAGGTGCTAAAGAGGAACAAGAAGGAAATCAAAAAGCCATACATTCCTTATCAATGTTTCCTCCAAATGATCGTTGAAAAAGTACTTCAGGATGCTCTTGGTGAGTTAAACAGAAGGATTGGTGATCATACGTATCAGGAGTTCTTCACTCCAGTTTTTAGATCTCGTCCTCTTGCCACGGAAGAAGAAGGAATGCCAATTCCTGAATATTTGCTAAGTTTTATTCCACATGGTGATGAAAGATTACAAGCCTATAGGAATCCAAACACTCATATGGAACAATCAGAGCCGATTATTCCTACCCCTCGAGTATTAGCTCCTACCCAAGGTGAGGGTCTAGATTTAGGGGAGAGCGAGGAGGAAGATCAAAATCGTGGAGGTAATACAAATATTGATGAAGATGTTGAAGTAGGGGGATAAGGGAGAAATGTGGTTGTACGGACACCGGTACACACTCAGCCAGTACTTGTACTAGCGAGTCCTTCGGGCACATACGAGGAAGGAGTCGAAAAAGAGGTGAGTAAGAGTGAGAGAAAAAAGAGTGGGGATAAAAAGAAAAAGAAAAAAGCCTTATCCGAGCTTAAGATTAGACATCGGGGCACCAAATCCTCTACTCTCAGACATGTGTCGACATAGAGTATTGAAAAAGTCGTCGACTCCCCACCGATGCAAATGGCGGTTACCCCTCCTCACCTCTAATCATCCCCACTGGGTGATGTTTCAAAAAGCACGAGAGCAAACCCTAGTCAACTAACGTCCACTCCTTCGGAGCCAGATGTTATTGAAAAAGAGAGTCCACATCCCAGACTCTCGACATCACTTGTGCACTAGTCGAGTCCCTCACTAGAACCTTTGTGTAAGGTTGCACTGGAAACTAGTAGTCTACGTGACACTAGCGGAACGGTTATAGAACGTTCGCAATCCGAACGCATCCGAGGATTGACCGGAAATCCTGCCTCTGCTATTATCACGCTAACGATCGATGCAGGTTCGTCTAAAAGTGACTTTGTGTCACCGCTAGATACGGCAACGAGTAATCTTAGTGATATCGGGTTAGCACCATGGATGGCCGAGCTTGCTCGAACGTCTATACCTTACACACATACTAGTGGCAAAGGAAAACAGGTGGAGGAACTTGACGAGATCAAACGACTTCAATATCACCTTGATGCCATTGAAAATAGAGCACTTCAACAACAACAGCCTCAAAGGCCAGAGCAGTTTCCAATTCTTCCACCATCAACAACAAAATTTGAAACTGAGCCAAAGAAAAAAAAGAAGCGTGTGAAGAGAAAGTTGGCAACAATTGTTGAAACGCCTGAATCTGAGGAAACAACTACAGAAACTCAAACTGAACAACCTTCCTTAGATCCAAGATCAGATAATGAGGTGGTAAAAGAGTATTTGAAGACATTGCCTCGGGTTCTAATTGAAGAAACTCTTGTAGAGAAAATTATGTACAACGAACCGCATTCCATTCGGGACGTTATGATTATGGATGCTATTGCTTTGGATAGAGATTATTAGCCAACGAGCATGGAGGAATTATTTGATAATGAGCAAAAGGAACTTGAATATGTGCTTGCCAAATACAAATCCTTGAAATCCAATTGTCGGGCTCAAGTGCGAAGTGCTAAACGTCGACATTCGGATGATGATCCCGATGATCATACGAATGAGGGGGAAAATGAACGACGTACAAAGAAAAGCAAAGTGGATTTGGGATCGAGTGAACAAGTGATAGATCTTGGTGATGCCGGTGAAAAGATAGACGAGGAGATTTGAAATGGAGAAGAATGGTCAGGAAAAGAAAGAAGAAACGAAGGATAAAAAGAACAAAGATCGAGATATTGAAAACTTATATCACAATGTGATGGTGCTCGAAAACGATGAAGATATCGATCCATTATTCAGAAAAGTGGTATGTGCCCGTCTTCGGGAACCGAGAAACTATAAAGAAGAAGATGAATGGAAGCTAAGGAAATATGCATCGAAAACAGACTCAAGCAAAGTGATGTGAAAGATCTCTATGAAGAAGATGTTCAACAAGAAACCATGAGCTGCAACAAGAACACAAAGAACTCTACAAATATGCCTTGTCAAATGATTTCAGAATTCCAAAGTATAATGATGTTGACATTGAAGAACATAAAAAGATTCACAAAAGAATTAATCAACCATTTACGGAAGATCAAGTTCAAGATTTCTTTGTCAAAACTCCGAAAAAAGTAGACGCAGCAAGTCTTCATGGGTTCACGACACATGAAAAGGAATTATGGAGCAAATTCAAACACTTTATCCAAGAGAAACGCAAAGGAGCCGACAAAGTATAAGATTCACGCAATCTCAGATGTTCGAAACATAGCTTCAAAGTTTCACAACGAGATCGAATATGCTACATTCAAGGTAGCTCCAAGGAACGGAAAAGTATTGAATTTCACTGAGGATGATTTCAACGACCTAAACCCGAATGACATTGAATGGCTCTTCATTTCTATGAAACGATGGTCAAACAAAAGAGCGGTCGAAAGATTTGCCGAGTCTAAAATAAAGCGCTACATGGAAGGGAAGGTGAAAGAAGATACATACTTTGATTTCCAGATTGCTCTCGAAATTGGAAGAGGAAAAGTGAATTTGGTTGCTCCACAACAAAGGTTTGAGATGAAACATGTTAGGAAGTGGGAAATTGTGAACATCGGAAACAAAGGGATCATCTATACTAGTCTTCACTGGAGTGAAAATGTCCTTATGATTTTCGACGAAGTGCATCACTTTTCTACAGGGACTCTGAGCTTAATCAAGAAAGAAATAGAAACCATCATGAAGAACGGTGATGAACAAAATGATGAAAACTCTGATGGATATGCTAGGTGGAGAGCGGAAAGAAGAGAATACGAGTTTCGGAAAGAATGCAACTGAGAAGTGCTTGGATCACAGTAGATTTATTCAGCGCTATGAAATGTGCTTGAAGATTCGGGAGAATAAGTACTCTATCTACGCAACAATCAAAGCAAGAAGAAAGCATTAAATGCAACAAGAACGAGATGAGTGGGCAAAACTCTACGCATAATTCAAAGAAAAGAAGCTACAACAAGCCAATCTCAAGCTCAACCAGAACAAGCGTCTCAAGAAGCAGAAATTCTAACTCAAGAAAAGAAGACTCAAAGCTTAGCATAGAATTTTGAATTATATTGTAAAAATTTGTAATTACTTATCTAGACACTATATCAAAGGGGGAAATTGTAGAACTTAGAATAGTTGATATGGTTTCTAAGATGTAATGTAATAAACCTTTACCCCCTTACCTATAAATAGGTAAGGGGTGGGATGAATAATATGACTTTTGGTGATTCTTAATTCTAACACTAATTGACCATACTAATATCACTATCATGCTCTACCCTAGACAGTTCAATTCATATTCAAGTAATCGAGTTATTGTTAGCTAATTTGATATAGTATGGACATGTAAATTTCAGACCCTTTCGAGAGGGTACGTGGACAAGAAATCATTTAAATGGTGTTTCTACAACATTACCATTTCTAAGTGGAAGCTCAAGTTAACTCTAACGTTGGGTTATGAAACCCCACCTTTAGGTATAGTTCATCCCTATCATCTAGGTCATGCTAAGTGATTACGACTAAGACTACATGAATAGCTCGAAAATGCTACCTATTTAAAGATTGATCAAATACAATAGTACCATCCACGAATCCGAAATTTAAAGGTGTGTATATACTAGTTTCAGAACACTAATAATTATTTACCTAAATATCTATTAAACCTCATTTATATGTTTAAAAACCATGTTTTGTCAGCCTAATCTCTAGATATAATTGATAGCACTTAAGCAAACACATATAGAGGGGAATTATCCTAGTATCGGGACAACTAATGGGTTTTTAAAACATATTTAATAACCACAAACATCAAACAAGAACATCATAGAAATTATATAATGAAATAAAAAAGAACAGAAGTCATTGGATACAACTGCTACCCTCTATGTTAATCCTCGACCATGTGATATTACTAAGCTAACATACCTAGAGAGAGAAAGAGTTATCTCTCTCTAGTTTTACAAACATCTACTATTACTTATAATCTAAGGTTTTCAACCATCTAAGGTGTGAGTTATCCCAAATAGTGGAATGGTGTGCGTTTGAAACTCCTAACACTTTAGTTGCCCTATGTTTTAATTACCATAATGGAGAGTTTTACTATGTTCTGACTCTTTAGTTGCCCCATGTTAAACTCCCAACTCTTTAGTTGCCCCATCTTTTAATATATGTTTTAATTACCATAATGGAGAGTTTTACACTGTCCTAACTCTTTAGTTGCCCCATGTTAAACTCCTAACTCTTTAGTTTCCCCATCTTTTAATATTTGAGTTTAAGTACCATAATGGAGAGTTTTACTATGTCCTAACTCTTTAGTTTCCCCATGAATTATAAATAACGGCTTTGTATTCCTCTTGCAAAATGATCCAGGCGTTGGCAGCTATGCAAATTAGTATTGGCAAGTTGGTTGGCATGCCGTTGACCGATGGCCTACAAGACCATGTTTTCACTGTTTTGGCAACAATTGATCGTCTATATACTCAATCGGGTTGGTGCTACAAGAGTTGTGGAGAGTGCAGCAAAGAGTTAGTTGTAAAGGATGGTTTGTTTTTTTGTGATCTTTGCAATGACTTTTGCATGTACCCTATGATAAGGTTGTTGTTTTGAGTTGTTTTATGTAGGGACTATGGTATTAACCTACCCAATTCCTGCCTTTTGTAATGTTTTTTTTCGTTGTTGCAGGTATAGGGTCCATGTGCATGTTGTTGATGAGACAAGTGATACAATATTTACCATTGTCAATTCTGTGGCGGAGAAGGTGTTTGATAGTTGTGCCAACAAACTGGTGAATCGATTGGGCATTGGCAATGATGGTTTCCCTCCGGAGTTATTCAGTTTGGGTGGCCGGACTTTTGAATTTAAGGTTAGACTCCCAACTTACTTCACTAGGGACCTAGACTTCCACCATTACAGGGTTGTTGGTATGTACTCCACATGCCCCTGAATTATTGCATTCGTTCTCTACGCAGGAAGAAGGTATGTGTCCTTATTGCTACTCATATTTTAAATATGTCTAGAAATGTGTTTCCCTTACTTTGTATCCTTTTCTGTTGCCCCCATCGTAGCTCAAATAGCTTGCGAATTTCTATCACGTGGATCCACTGTTTCTGGTGGACACTAGTGAGGATGCTCCTCCAAAATCGGTTGGTTCTGTTGAAAGTGTTGGGTCGGTTTCGAAAGGTGGTGACGTCGCAGACATTTATGCCCCTTTAAAGAAAAGGGCCTGAGCTGCAGGAAGTTAGTAATAATATGTTGAAGTCAAACATCCCATTTTACTGTTGAAGTTAGTAATAATATATTTGATCTAAGTTGAGATTGGCTTTACGGTCGTAGCAGGTCGGCGCCGGTTAAAGACACAAATAAAAGTGAGTAAATAAATGTGTTATTGTTGGAAGCTGAGTTTTATACATTCGAGGGAAACAGAAAGTAGCAGGAAATAGGCACAAACCATGTGTTTTAATTTTAGAAAGTAGCAGGTCGGCGGTGGTTAAAGACACAAAATTCCGATTCTGATCATTGTTCGTGACAAATCTCTTTAGAAATTGTCACCGCGCAACGCGCGGGAATACGCCTAGTTGTTATCTAATACAAAATCTAGCTAAAATGAAACCTAAAACCAATAAAGAAAAGAGATCTAAGAATGTAAGAAATGAAAGATGTAGAGAAATGTGTTTGAATGGTGAAATTTATGTCATATATATATATATATATATATATACTAGATTATTGTCCCGCGTTAGCGGGGGTAAAAATAAAAATTAAATTGTAAATTTTATGTTATATAAATTTTAAGTTATTATAAAAACACAATGTTATTTATATATATATATATATATATATATATATATATATATATATATATATATATATATATATATATATATATACATATATATATATATATATATATATATATATATATATATATATATATATATATATATATATATATATATATATAGGAGTAGGATCAAATAAAAAGTGTTAAATTTGTAAAAAGTGTGAGAAGCATTGTGGGAGTGACATGTGGCAAGCTTGGAAAAAAAAAATTTAATAAAAAGATATTTAAAAAAATAATATTTTTTTTTTGAAAAAAAAAATAGTAAAAAAAATAAAATTTTGTAAAAGAAAAAAAATTTGAAATTCTTTTTGATAACGTCATCTGCCACGTCATATGATGCACACACAAAATATGATACACATTAATGATGTACAAAAAATATGATTCATATAAAAGATGTACACAAAAAAACTATGATATTCAACTATGATGCACACATAAAATGTTCATTATAGATGTGTATCATAAATGTGGATCATAAATGTGTATCATATTTTTTTTCGTACATAACTTTTTTTCGTACATAACTTTTTTTCTAGCAAAAAGAAAAAAAAAATTCTCAAAAAAAAAAATTTGGATTTTTTTTTTAAATATTTTTTTTATTAAAAATAATATTTTTTTATTAAAAAATAAAAAAAAATAACAAATAAAAAAAAAATTCAAGCTTGCCATATGTCACTCCCACAATGCTTCTCACACTTTTTACAAATTTAACAATTTTTACATGAACCTTCCCCTATATATATATATATATATATATATATATATATATATATATATATATATATATATATATATATATATATATATATTAACGTTTATACACATTTGTTTATAGTTATAATAACATATACACATTTATGTTTATACACATTTTTGATATTTTGTATTACGTGATTTTAGAATAACAATAACGTAAATCATAGTTTAAATTAAGAAATTTTATAACTAAATTATAATTATGTTTTTTATTTTAGTGGAGATAGGATGAAAAATAGAATGTAATTATGTATTGTAAAAGGGTCTAAAATAAAAATAGTTTTTGATGACATCATCAATCTAATCTAACGGTTGAAATCAAAGAAGTTAATCCATCCAAGGGACCTTACTTCGCCACGTGGCATTTAAGGCCCCTCTTTTATTATATATTAAAGATATATATATATATATATATATATATATATATATATATATATATATATATATATATATATATATATATATATATATATATATATATATATATATATGATAAATCGACCGCATCCGCATGGACCAACAGCCGTCCGACGACCTGGTCTGCTGGCTCCGGTCATTCGTCTCTGATGCGTTTTCGGCGTCAACTCTGTTTTCGGGTTTTGCACGAGATTAGTGTCATGACTTTTCTTGGTTGGTACATATACTTTCTATATACAGTCTTGTATATAGTGTGGTTAACTGATGCATTCTTAATATGTCTAGATTATTGCCGTTAATCTTCTTATCAAAAGGGCTAGCATATTTCTTCGAGACGACCTTGCCCGTTTTTGATAAATGTGTTTGTCTAGGTTTTGCGAGTGGAACAAAATCTTCGATTAGACTTTCAAAAGTACTAGCTATGATCTTCGTGCAATATTCTCGTTTTTCGCCTTTTTCTAATGCTTTCTCCTTCATTTATGTTTTTTTATATAATCACCGTAGAATCTACCTGTTTGGCAAATCAATCACAAAATACGATAATGTTTTGTTATCAAAAGGCAATAAAAATGTGTGATCTAGTGTATATAAAATAGGTCTTTTTACACGATATCAAATAACTTTTTTTATATTTGGTTTATCAATACTCTAAAGTCAATTAAAATGCAAAGTTCTTATAAATAGTAATCATTAGAAACTACAATATATAATACATTTGGTTTAAAAGAAAAAAAAAATGTTTTAAACATTTAGGAATACATACAATTAATCGGTTGAATTATTGTTTTTTTTTTAAATAATTTAACGAAAGAATGATTTCCTGGAATTAATGAAAAATATCACTTTGTCATTGGTATATACTTGTCCCTATATTTAAATCTTATAGATAATACTTATTAACAATCGTAAATGCTAAAAATATTTTATAGAATAAATGGGTAAAAGAAAAGCTTAAGGCAATCAGTTCCATGGGAGTATATATATGTTTTTAAGGCGAATCAAGCTAAGAAAGTTAGATAATTGAAGTAAGTATTGGGAGGGGCTGCGCGAACGCAGGCCCCAACAGCAACAAGTAATGATGTAGACTCGACCACTTGGGCCGATCTTAGGATAGCACCCCTTCAAAGTGCAATGAAGGTCACTAACCTAGGCCATGAGCCTTTTTGATCACCCATTGACCCCATCCAGTAAACTGGGGTTTTTTAGATTCAATGATGGAACAGATGAACTTCGGCGATAAATGGAGGTCTTGGATTAATGGTAGTCTGAAGTCGGCTAAAGCTTCGGTCATTGTGAACGGAAGCCCCACTAAAGAATTCCCTATGAATAAAGGAGTTCGACAGAGAGACCCTTTATCCCCTTTTCTGTTTATTTTAGCTATGGAAGGTCTTAATATCGCTATGAAGGAAGCGAGAATTAAGAATATCTTCCAAGGTTTACTTATCCCAAGCACTAACATAACTGTTTCACATTTATTTTACGCAGATGATGCCCTTTTTATCGGTGAATGGTCAAGCGAAAATATCTCAAATCTTGCTAGGATTCTCAGGTGCTTCTATGCTTCGTCGGGTCTCAAAGTAAACTTTAACAAATCTAAAGTCTATGGCATCGGGGCGGATCATTTGGAGGTAAAAAATTGGGCTTACCCTCTTGGGTGTGAACCGGCGATGCTCCCTTTTACTTACCTTGGAATCCCGGTTGGAGCTAATATGAATCGTATAGCATCTTGGAAGCCGATATTAGACAAATTTAATTCCAAACTCTCATCGTGGAAAGCCACCAATCTGAGCTTTGGAGGTCGATTCACTATGGCCAAGTCAGTGCTCGGTTGTCTTCCTACGTATTTCCTTTCTATCTTTGCTGCCCCCATTAGTATTGTGGATAATCTTGAAAGAATTAGGCGAAAATTCCTGTGGGTGGAACTAATAATAAACAGCACATCAGTTGGGTCTCCTGGGAACGGATTTTAAGTCCAAAAGAGGTGGGTAGTCTGGGCCTTGGGTCCATTAGGGCACTTAACATTGCTCTTATGGCAAAATGGTGGTATCGATTTAGAACTGAAGCTACTGCCTTTTGGGTTTCTGTAATTAAAGGCCTTCACGATTCTGCTCGGGTTAGAAACGGGGGGATGTTTGCTGGCAATAGGAATGGTGTTTGGAGATCGATATGTCGTATTGATAGTGTGCTAAATAAATTCAGTATTCATAGCGGTGACATTATTAGACAGAACAGGGACCTTAACGGCTGGAAACCGAACTTTGCGGCCAATGGTACTTTCTGCACCAGCGCACTTCGGAGTAGAATTGATCGTTCCAATCACTGGATTTGTGACGGTAGATTCATATGGACCAAAGCTGTCCCTATTAAAGTTTCCTGTTTTGTTTGGAGAGCAAAGCTTCGAAGAATTCCCACTGCTACTGCTTTGATATTCAGAGGTGTTGCAGTTGACTCGGTGGTTTGTAGTTCTTGTATTAATGTTGACGAAACTCGTGATCACTTATTACTTACTTGCCATTTTGCTAAATTCATTTGGGATAAGATTTTTAAATGGATGAATATGGAGATCATCAATTTCAACAACATCAATGATGTCATCAACTAGTTAGCTAATTGGGAGAGAAGGTCTAAAAAGAAAACCAAGCTTTTGACGGCGATTTGCTACGGTGTGTTATGGTGCATTTGGAAGGCGAGAAACGACAGAATTTTCAACGGGATTATGTTATCCCCCGTTAAGGTGTTTCACAATATTGTGTCCATAGTTTTTAGTTGGATTAAGTATAGAATAGGTGATGTTAATATCGTTTGGTCCCTTTGGTTGTCGGACCCTATTTCCTGTATGTAACCGTTTTGGGTGTTTGTTTTCCCGTTTTCCTGGCTAATTGCTAGGCGGGGTTGGTTGTTAATATATTTGCCGTATTCAAAAAAATGGGTAAAAGAAAAACAAATACAATTATCAATACTCAAAAGGCTTAACTGAGAATTAAAATATACGAATAACATTGGTTAGAAATTAATGTGAAACATTTGGTATGAATAAAAATTTAGGCTGAAGATACCTCACAAATGTAATATGATTTGTGCGCTTAAGTCATCTAAACGCTCTTCTTGGATCCATATTTTAGTTTTAAAACTCTTTATCTGATTTATATTTTTCCAAAATTAAGTGATTAACACATTCTGACTTAAAAGGTGAGAGTCTTATTTAAAGAATAAGATAGTTTCTTGGTATACACCGCTCTCCCACATTTAAATAAACACTGTTATAAATGTTCAAAACATTGTAAACATTTTCCTAAGAATCCGACACTTAGAATCAAACTTTATTTGAAATATTAATGTAGATTTGGTATTTAATAATCCCACACTATAATGGTAAATTTATGATGTATTATAGTGTGTGAATTGTGTACATGCAAATAAATATAGGGTAAATTGTTTTTAAATCTATTGAACTTTACAACAAAAACTATTGTATTTATTTAATTATAGAACCATCTACTATATTTATCGAACTTTTTTATGCACCTATTATATGTATCAATTGGCCTTCTATTCAGGTTATAGATAATTTATATAATTTAGTATATCTCATATCAGAAAGAAGTGACAAAAATATAAGACACGTCACTTACCATGTCATGTATTTAAAAACTATATTTCTTTTATTATTATTACAAAAAATGTAAAGATTCATTTGTGTTCATCAAATTTTCCAGATCTTGAAAAAAACTCAACGACGTATCAACGATCACCATCACTATCACCTTATTTTCTACCATCATCTTTAATCATGGAAAGCAATATAATAGAAAAAATTAAATAACAATAATAAAACAACAATATCTTCTTTCTTAATACCCTAATTAAACATTCTTTATAAATTAACTTGTCGTCCGAAATTATGGCAAACAACGTCAGAGCAGCTGTAGGTCGCCGGAATCTCAACATCAACAACTTTCACACCAGAACCTAAAAAAATTAATACGATCAGAAAGCAACGGATGGTAATCTAGATTTAACATCCAAATCGCGTTTAGAAATTCGGAAATCCAAAAAGCAAAATCCTTCCTCAATTCTCAATTCTTAAAAAAAAAAAGATAAAAAAATCTTGGTGGGTATGAAGCAAAACCCATTTCGGGTCTCTCCGGTTGACCAGATTTACGAACCCATTTCTATCAAATCGCCATTCACAACCACCACCATACTTCGTCTCACCGTAATCGACGTCGCCGTCACTGCACCCAAACAAGAAACAGATCCAAAATAACGGATTGTCATTACGGGTATGGGTCTAGTATCCGTATTCGGAAACGAAATATTATATTGATAAATCAAATTGATTCCTAGTTTCTTCCCCAGATTCATCCATTATTGAACATGGAATCAAATTGTTGGTAAGATCGTGTGTTTGTGAGTGACTCCGTGGCAAATTGTGAAGGTTTTGTAGTATTGGATTTGAAGAGAGATGGATGAGATTTGTAAATCAAGTAAATTGAAGATCTGTTAACTACTTTAACGCTGTGTTCTTAAGTTTTAATTTTAGGGGAAAGGAAAGTAAAGTAATGTAAAAAATTAAAATACCGTGTTCTTAAGTTTTTTTTATGGGGGTAAAGGATTGTAAAGGAAGGGATTGGAAGGTAAAGTGATAGAGTTTTTGAATGACTTATTTTCTGGCCAAATATGGGTGTTTCCATAAGAAAGTTTATCCTAACAATGTCTAATTACATATTTACCCCCATCAATCCTATAATACCTGATTATTCTCTATCACGTCTCTACATACTGGTTTACTCCACATTCTCTTCTCAGAACCTGATCATCATCCCTCCTTTCTCCAAAACAGGTGATTATCTATGAAATTATTCTTTATTATTTACAAATTATTAGGTTTGATAAATATTTTTTAATCACTTTTTTTTATAATTGTAATTGTTCTCTATTCTTCTTGTTATTGAATATTATATTTATGATATGTGTTTTAATTCAATTGATATTAGTTTATGATCATCTACATGAGTTAGTAAGTAATTCAAATTATAGATACATATAGATTAGTTTATACTTACGGGACAACAGCAGCATCTGCAATTCAAGTATCCTATCATCATAAGAATGAATTAATGAAACAATTTTAAATTATTATGAGTAGGGATGATGAGGCTAGGTAGGAAGCGTTTAGTCGGTACCTTTCATAATCTGAGGTCCACGAATACATATCTCACCAGGTTGATTATATATAAAACTATGTTGTACTCATTAATTTTAAACTCGATTTATTCATACTTTAGCAGACGCTAATGAAATACTATTACATTATAGTAAATATGAATTGTGTTTAAGCATTCACCATTACAGCTAGAATAAATCTATAGCTGGTTTTAGTATGCTAGAAATCAACTAATGATATGATTGTTATTGATTTAGTTGTTTGAAACTGTATTCATTATTTTTTATTTGTAAATAATAGTAAATATGTATTGATATGTGACTAGACTTGCAATGGATGATGACCTATATCTTATTGCAAGAACTCAACATTTAGCCGCAATTCAATTGGTTTGTCTAGTGGTGAGTCTTATAGCGCATCGTAGATTAGGTAACAGAAACCATGTTAATTTACCTAGCCGAGATTTGTTGTTGCATAGACAAAAAGTACGAGAAGAGATGTTGCACAACCTCTCTACTAGTGGAAAATGTCGAGAAATTATTCGCATGAATGAGAACGCTTTTAGGATATTATGTCAAAAGTTAGAGAGTGATGGTGGTCTTAGATCAACTCAACGTACGTCAGTTGAAGAACAAGTTGCTAGATTTTTACATATTGTAGGAAATGATTCTAGAACACGTATGGTCTCTTGGTTATATCGACGATCAAAATCGGCAACAAGTAGGCATTTTCATAGAGTATTGAATGCAATAATATTATTAGAAGATCAATATATTCAACAACCCAACGGTGAGATTGTTCAAAAGGAGATTCAAGAAAAAAGTAGATTTTATCCATATTTTAAAGATTATATAGGAGCAATTGACGGAACACATGTTCGTGTTAAAGTAAATAATAAAGATGCCCCAAGATATCGTGGTCGTAAGGGATATCCAACTATTAACGTGTTAGTTGCATGTACATTTGATTTAAAGTTCACGTATGTTTTGACCGGTTGGGAGGGCACAACATCAAACTCTAGAATAATAAAAGATGCCTTTACGAGAGAAGATAAGCTTGTTATTCCTAACGGTAATATATTAAACCAACTTTTTTTTACCATTCACACAGCCTTATAATAAGATACTAATTATAAAATATTTATAGGTAATTTTTATTTGGTTGATGGCGGTTTACCCCATACAAGTACTCTAATGGCACCTTTTAGAGGCGTTAGATATCATTTGAAAGAGTACTCAGCACGGGCACCTCAAAATCCGCGTGAATTATTTAACCTTCGTCATGCATCATTACGAAACTCCATTGAACGGGCATTTGGTGTCTTGAAGAGAAGGTTTCCAATAATTAGAAGTACAACCGAATATTTTTACTCAATTGAGACACAATCAAACATATTTTTAGCCTGTTGTATCCTACACAACTTTTTACTTGAAATGGATCGTGATAAAGAAATTGAAGAAACAGTAATAGAGGAATTGCTAAATTCAACGCAAGATGAAGCGACACATGAGGTGTTAAACGAAACACACGGAAATGGAGAACAAATAAGAGACTTAATTGCGAATGATATGTGGAGTGATTATTTGTTGAATCCAAACAATGAAATTAATATGTCTATTTAGTTGTTTATTATTATATCGAACAATTTTAATTTGATACTTGATTGGTTAGTGATTTACGTTTGAATTAGTTTACAAAATAAAACCATTTCGAAAAGTTTTTCTTGAGAGTTCTTTGTCGATTCTGCAAATGGTCCTTAGTGAACTTGCAATTTTCAAACTTCTCATTTAAATCATTCAACATGTTGGTATATGCTAGGCTTGTAAAGGTGCCATCAATTCGGTTACCATTGTTCTGTTCTGTAATCATCGCCTCAAGATATGCAACATTCATCTGAGTATTCCATGTAAAATGGCCTCTCTTCGCCTTCGCCTCATCATCCACATTTTTGGTCATGATTGCTGTATAATAACCATTCATATTAGACCTTTAAATATTAAACAAGGTAGATAAGAACATTTATTTAACATAACAATACAACAAAATAAAAATAAAAAAATCAACGCATACTTTTCGGGGGGGTGGCACTTAGTGGGTTTTCGTGGAACTCCGAGACGAGCTTGATAGAGGCTGAAGAAGAAGTATGGGATGCACTAATCAAGGTATGTTTTTTATTTTATTTCTTTGGAGTTAATTTTGTGTCTTAATTTTCTATAAATTCACTATATATAATACATATTTGGTATTACCGTACAAAGTCTGTCTACATTTAATAATAATACGTGTAAACATATAATTTAATATCAACATCACTAATAAAAATTTGAATATGTAGGCCATAAAAGTAAGTTAGTTGTACTAACTTTATAAATCACAAATTAAAAATTCACTATCTAATATTTCTTTTTTATATATTTTGTTTTGTAAATCGTTTTATTAGTTTACTTAAGTTTTTTTTAATAGGATAAGCCGGAAGCCAAAATATGGAAACATACACCAATTCTCCATTACGATCTACTCTTTGAGCTTTTTGCTAAAGATAGAGCCACGGGTTCAAGTGCTATAACGGCAAAAGAGAAAAGAAAGTTACTGGAAAGTGAGCAAAGAGAACAAATGATTAATGACGTTGATCAAATGTTAGAAACAAATGGCGTAAGTTTCGAAAATGTTGACAATACCAATGATATTCATGTTCCATCAACTGCAACATCTTCACATGGACAGTTTCCATGTCAAATCAAGTCAAAAAGAATGAAAAAAAAGTTGGAAGAAGATGATAGATTTGTGACCAAGGTTATGAGTTCAATCGATAAAGTAGCAGAAGCTATAGAGAAAAGTACCAAGGTATATAATTTATTTATGATATAGATATAGATTACTTGAAACTATATGTTTTTTTATTGGATTAATATGATAGTTTTTACGTAGGTGATGGAAAGCTCTCGTCCTCACGTCTATACCGAGGGGGAAATCTATGCTGAACTTATGATTATGGGAATGGAAGCCCCTAACATATTAAAAGCATATATTTTTCTCACTGAACGTCCGAAAAAAACACGGGCATTATTTGGTTGTCCAGTTGATGTTCGGATGTCCATGCTCGAAGCAATGATGGAAGATGAAAGCAAATGAACTAAGAAGTATTATTACGTATTGCCTATCTCTTAATCATCGTAGTCTTTTTATTTGAACTAAAAGTTTATATTTTGTTGTCTAATTTTGTCATGATCTTTGATTGGAACGGAGTTTATTTTCTTTATCGGGTTTGTCATTTATTTTAGATTTGATTCATGATTTTTAGATCATGGAATGAACATCTTTGTGTTGTCATTATGACTCAATATTTGACAAGGGCATAATTGTAAAATGAAATGTTTTATTTACTTTCCTTTACCTTCCATTCAACTCAAGAACATGATTCATAATAAACTTTTCTTTCATTTTCTTCCCTTCATTTTTAACTCGAGAACAAGGTTAAATTTAATTACTTTAATGTTAATGAGTTGGAATTAAATAAAAAATCAAAATGGTATGTGGAGAAAACCGGATCCATGTCAGCAACAAACAAGTTTCAGGTCATATTATATATACAAAAGTTACTTATAAAACATTAATACATACAATATAGGGTTTATGACTTGAATGTATACAATAAATTTTGATATAAAGTTCCATGTATATCAAAACAATTAACCCAATAAATATATATAAAGAAAAATAACTCCCCCATTATGATCATTTTTCCCACATATGAGCTAAACATCGTAAGTGTTTATACGGTACCAGGCAATGGATCGGCTACTCCTGTAAGTGCGCGTTTTTCTCTCACCATATCTTCTTGGTCTTATACTCATCATACTTTCTCTTTTATTATACATAGTAAAGAAAAGAACATACATAAGACGGATAAAAGGTTTTAGCAAATTTTTTTCGTATGGGTGAACATTGAGGATCATGAGTATCAAAACGTTCCCAATAAGGTTGTATTTTTTTTAAACGCTTCTATTTTATCAAATCAATTGTCTTTAAACGAGTTACGAACATAATGAATGAGAATACAAGTACCGTATAGGCCCGGACGTTTTGCAATGATTTGTTTAATGATTAGTTTTTTATATAAAGTAGGAATAATTTGGTACTTGAAAAGTGATTTGATTCCTCATTGTGAAATATAGTCGTGGAAATTTTGCTAATTTATTTAAAAGTAATTTTGAAAAATGTTGGATACGGATTGCCTCCCAATAAGCACTCTAGTAATAAGTCGAGAGCTGGACTTCTTCCACAAATTTTATCGTGGAGATGAAACATGAGGGGGAATGCTAGAAGCATTAGAGCCCTAGGTTGAGGATAGGTAAATCCCAAGGTTGAGGATAGGTAAATCAAGCATATATAATAATGAGAGAGGGGTTAAAAATGTTAGAGATAAGAGATAATAGGTGGCTCTTGGTTAGGGTCTGGATTAATGAACAAATGAGGGTTCTGAGCTATCTTCACTATCTTTTGTACTTACCTTCGTTAAAGGTAGAGGATCTATTATGTCATTGTCTAACATTCATTTATTCCTGATAGCTCTTTTAAATGTTTCAATAGATATGGAGAACTTCTCTTTAAGCATCCTGAAAATTTGGCTCTCATTTACATTGTGAGAGAAACCGACCAATTTCTATAATCAAATGATTATGTTGTTTGTTAAAGAAAATGGGAATACATATAGATAGCTAATATCTTGTGGAACATATAAGTATACCCTTGTTGTAAACAACATATATTAATTAGGAACAACAACACGGGTACTTTTAGTTATCTAGAGTCTAGGTACAACAACACGGGTACTTTTATTGGGTTATAATGTCAAACGGGTAAGAAATGTGAAAATATATAATAGAGTAATGGGTGAAATGGGTAAGTAAGTAGAAAGCATACAAATAAAAAAAAAAGCGTAGTATACAACTAACCAAGAATAAATCCAAACTCCTAAAACTTTAACGAACCGAATTGCTATAATTTCTTCAAACTTCTCCAAATTTACATATCCCTAAAGTACAAATTCTTCAAAAAGACTCAAAATACACCAAATAACTTTACTTTAAACTTTTACGACTCTTTTTTTCCTCACTTTTCTGACTTTTCTGATTGTTTTTTTTTTTTTTTTTTTTTTTCTACTCGACTTTTTGCAAGTACATATTGGTTTACCTATTGTATGCCTTCCAGTTTTATTGTTAAGTTTGGATGCTCAAAAGGCCCAATATATATATACTAATTTTTTCTCTAATTTTTTTGTCGATTTTCTATTTCTCTTAAGGCACAAATATAATACAAATGGTCTCAATATTCGATAAATTAAATGCCATAAAACTTTCTAAACTTCAATCTTCATATTATACAATAAATAACAATCAAAATTTAAGTTCGGATTCATCTAATGATGAAAAGAAAAGGCTAATATACAAAAATATGTAGTAGATTAATGAAACGAATAAGCTAGGCGCAAAGTGTTTAACTAGAGTTTCTAACACAAAAATAAGTGTTACAAGGGGGGAAATATGAATTAGCTAATCAATGTGATTAAACTATTCAAATATAACATGAAACGAAAAGGCTAAATCAAAGGGTTTATTCCTAATTTTCCCCTATCGTTGTACCAAATTACACTAAGTTGCCCTAATGTAATGCTCATATATGGTCTCGAAGTGTATGAAAATGTCAAGTTCTAAAGTCATCAACCATCGGCACACTTTTATAAAAGAAAAAGTAGCATTAAAGATGAATGCTTTCAAAGCTCAAAATCTTACTTTTCTTTGAGTAGGGTATAAAATGTGCTAGGTTATCCAATAAATTAAAAAAAAATTTAAGACACGTCATTATTTTTTCAAATTTTTCTGTTTTTTCATTTTTTTTTTGTATTTTCTCGTTTTTTTTTTTTATTACCCAAAAGTGTACAAAACTCTACAAAACATGATGGATACTAGGGTCCTAAAAATAACTATTGATTTTTCCGATGATCCCCCAAACTTAAATAATACATTGTCCTTAACATGTTAAACGAAATAAAAACTAAGGGAAATTACAAAAACTAACTAAAAAGCTAATAAAAAATTCAAAAGAGAGGAAAAAAGATAGAACCCATTTGTAGATTTAGAAAATTCCTCTTTGATACGCTTTGTTGAACCTAATGCAAGTCTAAAAAACGGGTGTTGAACTTACGGCTAGTCTTTGACTAACTAAAAACGACAAAAGAACTAAAACAAACATAGTAAAAACATAATAGAAATAGTAATATATATTGTTCACACACGAAAAATAAAAAATAAAAGTATGGAAAAATAAATAGTTCAAACATAATACAACAAACCAAATATCCAAAATCAAATACCAACACCATCACTCCATCAACACGACATCAAACGTCGTCTTCCATCTCATCTCCCTCTCCTTCTTCATCTTCCAGTTGTGGCTGCGGGTAAGGTTGTGGGGTAGTAGAACAGGGGTGGGGCATATGGTGCCCACGAAGTAGTGGATGAAGAAGAAGCAAGGAGACTTTGAGCCATGTCCTCCAATGTCGGCTGATACTGCTCCGTGAGGGATCCCACATAATCTGCTATCCCCGTTACCTGCAGACCCATTTGTTCCACATGAAAACCCATTCTATCCATTTGACTGTTCATCTGAACCAACATGTCTCTCATCGAACCTCGAGCCCTCCTTTGTTGTTGCTGTTGTGGAGTCTGTTGACTCGTTACCGCACCCGTCTCCGCTAGGGTTGAGTGTGGTACCAGTCCCGTACCGAACCGGTTGGTACCGGTTTTATTTTGGTACCGAATACCGAACTAAAATAAACTGGTTCGGTAAAGGACCGTAAAGTACCATACAAAATATCGAAAAAACCATCAAATTACCGGTCCCATTGGTATCGAATACCGAACTTTCAAAAAATGTGGTACCGAGTACCGTACCGATTGTATTTGGTTGGTCCTGGTACCGGGACGGAATCGATTCGGTACCAATTCGGTACCGGTATTTCGGTACTTTTGCTCACCCTTAGTCTCCGCAGCTATCAACCGAGTACCTTGTGAATTAAGCAACCCCGATGTGGCCAAATCATGCTTTGTCAATAACTTACATTTAATCGGAGGCGAACATTTGTGAATGATGGCATTTGTAAGGAGTCCCAAATTCTGCACCATTCGAGTCACAAAATATCCACAACAAATTTGACTATTCATTGATCGACCCATCCCCCTCTCCTTCATAAAACACACCAAGGTCCATGGAACGTTGATGTACTGAGTAGGATCCCGTTTACTGAACTTATAGAGCATCCAAAGGCGTCAAAATAAACCTTATCTTGTTGTGTCGATCGGTGGACCAACGAATACGTCAAAAGTTTGTGAAGTACCCGTAAGATAGGACTTCGTACGCCCTTTATCTTACTCAAACTATTATGTCTATCTTTCCCTGACAATTCAAAGCAACCGTCATTAATCACAAAATTATCTAAATTGTATTCCAAATCTGCTAAGTAAGATGACATCATATTGGTGTTGTGCGCCTTCTCTTGAGTAAATAACCCAACCAACCTACCGAATTCTATAATAGCGATTTTGTGGTCCTGACCTCCCAACCGAAATTCAATCAATTTAGAACTAGCCATTTCGTGTGGCTTAAACTTCCTCTCCACCCTCAAACTACCATAAAAATCCAAGCACCATTCTCGGTATACATCTTCTTTCACATTAAACGCCCGAGCCCAAACTGGTATCTGACACCCTCCTAGCTCACTTATCTTTTTAAAATACGAATCCAAATTTACTTCCTACGCATTTAAAACACTCCAATCCATGATCCTCGGTGGACTAAATTTTCTACCTTGCAGAACCGCCAATTCGTTATTCAACACAATCTTCCTTGCTTGATTACAACCCGACCACTTTAACCACTAGTGTGACTCTTGTTGCATCAATGTTGCGGCCATGCTAATAGTTGGTGGCACCGGTGGCCTCCTACCTCTCGAGGTTCCTTGAGCTTGCTCCTCACTAAGCCCCTCAACAACTTTTCGTTTACCCTACATTCAACAAAAACCACAAACAACACCAAGTAAACAAGTTAAACGCAAAAACAACATGGACTGAACCTCCATTGCGTCACAGTGAGGAGCATGGTGGCGCAGTGAACCTGTCGTCCAGCCAAAAATTATAAACACATGATTTTTCGTCCCACTTTACCAATCAAACAAGTAAATAAGTTCTAATCATCGGGAAATAGGTTTATATACCCTTAATTTGATGTATATAATCCAATTGAACAAAACCTAAATAGGTTTAATTTCCCCCCAATTAAATTTAAGAACATAATTAACAAAATTGAAAGAATTTAAAGATTAGGGAGTAGAAATCATACCGTTCTAGTCATGATGTAGTGATTACACACAAGTAATTGCAAGAGAAATGAATTCTAAGAGTGTATGTGTGTGTTTTGTTTACTTTGCGGCTGTGAGTATGTGTTTGTGTATTGTGTGTCCAATATTAAAACAAAAGAAAGATAAAACCTGGTATTCTAGCGAATGCGGCCGAGTGTATGGTGACTGCGTCGCCGTGGGTTCTCTGTGAGCTCTTTTTTCTAGTGAACAATTTTGATTGCATCGCAGCCAACAAGCATTGTGACGCAGTACCTCAGACCTTTTTTTTTGTATTTTTCGTTTTTTCTCTTTTTTTGGTTTTTCTCCGTTTTCTTCGTTCCTAATAAGCGAAAACTAACACAAAACGTTAGAAACATCTAAAACTATAAATAATAAGTGAAAATGAACGAAAAATAAAAATTTAAACTACGAAAAATAAAAACAAACCCGGGTTGCCTCCCGAGAAGCGCTTATATTTTCGAACGAGTCGTTAGCTTGAATCCTTGTTCCGCAACTTATGCTTTAATCTAAAAGTCAATATTTATCTCGCCTTTCGTCTTCGTTTTTTCTCCATAATTTAAAAATCGTTCCCTTAACGCATGTGCGAAATGATCACCAAAAAGTAACGCCTCTTCCCCAACACCGATGACTTTATTATTCTTTACCCAAGCATCATGCCACTCTCACTCCTCAAAAAATAGCAAATCGTCATCTTTCATGCTCATGAACTTAAATCCTACATCATATCCAAATCCAAAGCGAAATAATTCTCCCCAAAATCACTCCATGATTTATCATGTCCATCATCCTTTGTTTCCTGCAAAAGCTTAACCCTTTCTTTACACATTAGAATTGAAAATGAATCAACAGGATTATCGGACATACCTTGCACCTATGAATCTTTTAAGGTAACGGGAAAATCCTTCAATTCGTTTTTTAATGGTTTAATAAACGAAGTAATATCCTCCACTATAGTTGCACCCGGATTAGCTAATAAATACTCAATCTCCATCAAATCCATTTCCGGGTCGTATTTCTCATACTTCATGTTTGGGAAAGAACTTTCAAGTTCTTTAAGTTCCTTCTCCTATATACAGTCAAAATCCTCTAACTCCCGATCCTCTTTTTTCTTCTCATTTTGTAGCGTCTCGGTTGGTTCCTCCTACACTTCATTAAAAACTTCAGCTTCAATCTCAAGACTTTCTTGTAATTCTAGGTCAAAAACATCATCAATAACGTCGATTCAAAATTAAGTCTCATCAGTTGAGTATGAATGTTTCTTTGCTCTATCTAAAGAAAATGTTATCCTTTTATCCCCAACCCCCAAAGAAATTTCCTTACCTTTCACACGGATGATAGCACCCACGGTGTTCAAATGGTCGTCCTAAAATTAAAGGAACCTTGCTATCCTCTTCCATCTCTAAAATAACAAAATCAACAGTAACGTAAATTTTCCTACTTGTACTAGCATATTTTCAGCAATTCCTAAAGGATATTAAAAAGATCGGTCAGCTAGTCTAATTCCCATATGTGTTGGTTTTAAAACCCCCAAAGCCAATTTTGCATATAAAGAATAAGGAATTAAATTAATACTAGCTCCTAAATCCGCCAAAGCATTGCACCTATATGTTTTTCTAAATGAACAAGTAATTAGAAAACTCTCTGGAATATCCAATTTTGGTGGAAGTGTATTCTTTACCAACGCCGAACACTACGCATTCAAGAAAGCGGCTTGAGCTTCCGATTATCTCCCCTTTCCGTCACAAGTTCCTTGAAGAACTTCGCATAATTTTACATCCCTGCAATCAAATCAACCAAAGGAACGTTAATATGAACCAATTTAATCATATCACAAAAAATACCGTATTGTTCCTTCATCTTTTCCTTCCTCAAGCTTCGAGGATATGGAATTCTTGGCTTGTAAGCCTTTATCGGTGGAGTTGTGGTTGATTTGGGTGCCTCTTCTTCAGTTTGGACCCTTGGTTCTTGCTCATCTTCATCCTCTACCTTTAACTCAACTTCATCGCCTTTTTCAGGGTCTAAATGCTCACTACGGCGCAGTGAAGATGAATGTGTCGCACTAAAATTATTGTCAAAAGCTGGAAAACCGTCTGGAGCCCCACTGCGTCACAGTGGTGCTGACTGTGGCGCAGTACCTGCATTTTATGCAGTTTCTTTGTCTTCGTTCTCCTCTCGATTTCCCCCATACTTAGTACGTGAATGGGTCGTAATTGCGTTCACACGCTCTTCCCACATCCCAGGATGTTGGTATTTCGAACCTTGGTTGTTTTGATTATTTTGATTGTTTTGAGATCTCGGATTTTGTTGTGTGTTACTCGGAAATTGACCCGGTGGCCTATTTGCGAAACGATCATTCATTCGATCGAATCGTCTCTCCAAATATTGCATTGCAACTTGTTGGTTCCTTTTTCCTTGCTCAATGTGATCATTCATCACTTTCATTTGGTTATCCATTGCTTCATTCTTTGCGGTTTGTGTATGGATGAATGTTTTCATCAAGTCTTTCAAGCTTTTATCTCCCTCATCCTTCGGTGGATTTTCATCATATCTGGGTTTTGGTGGAGATCGTGAGTTATTCCTTTGACATCCATACTGAATATCACCACGGTTAGAATTACCTCGGCGGTTTTGATAATTTCCTCTACGATTTGGATACCCGTATTGTGCATAATTTGCATCCTTGATTTGTCGATCACATTCACTTGCGTAATGTGGCCCTTCACAAATTTCACAACCGTTCTTCACCATGTGCACATCCTTCTCCAATCAACCCATTCGCTTTTCCATTTTATTTGCCATTGCTTTAATCTCCTTCAATATCAAGGAAGTATCGTTGTTACTTCCTTCAGCACTAGCCACCATACCTTTTTATCTTCATCCCCTACCATCAACATCATCATGGCAATCTCTAGCTAAGATCATCACCAATTGATCTTCCATGAGTGGGAAAGCCTCGTTAGTGGATTTATACATGAACTTTCCTCCTCCGACTAAGCCTAACTCCCATTGAGATTCTCTATTTAGACTGTAGAAAAAAAATTCCACTATTGTATCCTTGCCCAAACCGTGACCATTACAGTTTCCCAACATTTCTTTTAGCATACTCAATGCTTCGGTAGTTTTTTCGCCTTCATCTTATCGAAATCCCCGAATGTCTCTCAACAATTTCCTACCTAAAGCTGGTGGGGAAAACCTCTTGATAAAATCCTCTCTCTTTTGTGCCCAAGTAGTGATGGTATTCTCATCGAGTTGTTCAAACCAAGTCTTCGCTTCTCCGGTGAGAGACGAAGGGAATAAACTCAATTTCACATTATCGCTCTTTCCTTCCCCATACTTGAACATCTGACATAGCTCAATAAACTTGGCTATGTGCTTATGTGGATACGACTTTAATCTCCATTCAAAAGTACTATCTTGAATCATCTTCAGATGATGACCCTTCACAACGAAATCTTCCCCCAAGTTCGGGGTTTGAATTGCCGAGCCTCGGGTGGGTGGTAAAGTAGTGGCCCTCTCGTGCATGGTCCAATGGATATCGGTCTCCCATCTCTTGCAATTCCGGTTTATCCTCTAAGATCACTTCTTCAATCTCTGGGTCTGAACTACTATCACCTCCCAAAGAAGACTCGGTGTCCTCCTTTTCGAATTTTACCGGTAAAAATGGTCCAAATGTCAGTGAAATACTGATTGCTGATTGGTTTTTTGATTTCTTGTTACGCCTTCTCGATACTTCTGGATTTGACAATGTACTCTTGAGTGGTAACCCAAAAGACCTTGTGTTCATCAATTACCTGCAAAAACAAAACTAACAATCAAACTCACCGGTGAGTAATAAACACATAAAATAACTTTCAAGTATGTTAATACTTAAAAAGATCGATTCACAAATACTAAGAAAAAACTGAAACTTAGTCCCCGATACCGGCGCCAAAAACTTGATTATCTAGTTTAATTTTAAAAACTCGAAATACCCTATACTCGACTACACACTCTTAGGCAGTGGACCTAGTCGCGTATAATATAGTTCGGGTAAATCGGATTCGTTAGCAGGGACTTAGCTTAATTTAAAGTAAAGAATTAATGAAACAAATAATTTTGTGTGTTTGTGACCCAATTGTCACGTTGCTTAAACAAATTTGAAAAGTAATTGTCACGTGTAAACGTTGTTTGAAAAGATTGTTTGTTTTTGAATATCATTTAAGGAAAAGACACTCATTTGGGTAGTTCACTAATGGTTTGATTTCACTTAAGCAATTGAATGTTAACTTACTTCTAATGTATGATTAAGTTCCTCTTGAATACCTAATTAACTTTAATTACCTAAAACAGTATTGTTCCTCTCGAATACAGTATTTGTCCTAAATAACTAAGCTTTCTGAATCAAGTCGATGTTTATAATTTATACTTATAAAGCTTCCTCTCGAATAGCTTAACTAGTTTTCTAATCCAATATATTGTAATTATAAACTAGCGATCTCGTTTTAACCTAATTATTCAAGTTTCTATTACTAATCCTCTCGAATATTTGTAATTCTAAATCAATTATAGACCGATTGGTTATTTCATTCAATGTTTTAACCTAACTATAGATTCCTCTCGAATACCTAGAATTTCAATTAACCAAAAGAATATACGAAACTTAAACAATATTAAGATTTAAACAAGAACGGATCTTCGATTAAACATAACAATCTAATAACATTTAATCAAACTAAAGCTAGATCATCAAACAAGATCCCTAATCCAAACAAGCGTTTAAAGTATTTAGCTACTAATAGTCATAAAGCAAAAAGCAATAAAAGTACGAATAAACCTAGTACCAATCGAAAATAGAAAAGTAAAGAGTTTGGAAATCAATGTTGTTGGAGATCTCTCTTCAAAATTGGCTTCCTTGCTCTTCTTGCAGCTCAAAATTTGATTTCCTAACCCCAATATCGACCTCTGAAAACTGATATATAATTTGGTGTTGAATGGTTCTATTTATAGGCAGAAATCCGGATTCCCCAAAACACTTCGTTCCGCCGCATTCAAATGTGAATGCGTCGCATTGCATATAGTTTCCAAATTGACTCACGGATGTTCCAATGCGTCGCATCACCTCCTCACTGCGCCGCATTGACCTTTACTTCTCCAATTTCTCGTATTTTCAGCCTTTTACTCGCGTTTCCTCGTCCAAATATCCACTTCCCGGTCATATTAAAACCTTTCATTTGAATAAACATTTCACACGATTAAATGTAAAAAAACTACCTTATCCATCATGAATTTAACCTGAAACCAACCAAATATCGCATATAAACATGGATGTAAATATGCGTATCAATAAGGTAAATACGTAGGGCACGATGGACTAGTATAATATAAAGATATAAACATTGATACGAAATCGATTATGCAATTAGAATTAATTTCTTATGCATATATATATATATATATATATATATATATATATATATATATATATATATATATATATATATATATATATATATATATATATATATATATATATATATATATATATATATATATATATATTGCGACGCTGATCATTTTAATCATATCTGCTTACAGGATTGCGGGTATGGTTGGGTTAGTAAAGACAAACTTTATTTATGATGGTGTAAGTAGGGAATGACTTATATTTATATCATATTAATCCCTTAAAAACCTAGCCCGGCCCACATGAAACCTTTCCCTTGTGCCAGCTCCCGACTCCCGGCACTCGACACCGGCACCCGACATCCGACACCCAACATCCGGTATCCGACACCGACACCCAGTATCAGGCACTCGACACCCGGACCCGGCACCCAACACTCGGCACCCGGTATCCGACACTCGACACCTGGTGTCCAGCTTCCGACACCCGACACTCAGCACTCGGCACCCGGTATCCGACTCTCAACACTTGGTGTCCGGCACTCGACTCCCGGCTCCCAGCCTCACTTGGCCTCCGGATCTCCCACCACTCCCGGTTCTCAAGACCTTGGATTTTAAGTGAGAAATCAAACGAGAGACATAATGATGAGTAGGAACGTTACTCTAGTCATAATCACTAATACGTTGGAACATCATAAATGGCACTGTTGAGACATTATTAGTCTTTATTTCCAGACGTTTCCCCATATCTAGGAGTGTTGGGTATAAATACTCCAACCCTGGCATACTTCAGACGGCCACATCATACTCATATTTATCACACCCACACATAGCATTATCACATCGGAGTGTTTACTCCCCGTAGTAATCATAATGCGATCATCTTCACCCCTTAATCTCTTGACCACCTTAGGCTCGCGAAAAGCTTGTTAGGTTTGCACTGCTAAGCAGGAGGCCAAGAGATTTATCTCCCAAACCCAGTTACTGAGCCTGCTAATCTTTGCTCAAACATTGGCGCCATCCGTGGGACCGTTTTAGATAAAGATGCCCCATTACATTTTCATCTTTTCATTTCATTTCTTAATTTCACCACCAGTTCGTCTTGTCCATGGAATGCAATTTCCCATCTCAAATAAGTTCACGTAAATCAAAAACAACCACCAACACCCCAGCTAATTGCATATACATGGTGAATGAAGAAGCCACATCTCACAAAAGGAAAGCATCAGTCCTACAGGATTGGGTGATAGAACCAATTTGTTTCCCACCGATTGAGACCCATTCTATTAATCCTGTAGTAATACATATCCGATTGGCTAGTTATTAAGAAAACAAGGCATATGTTGATATAAGAATCTCAATGAAAAACATTTATGAACATTGTTTCAGGAAGCTCCCTCAAGAAGTACAACATTCAAAACGTGCATCACAATTCGCTCCGGTGGGATTTTCAGACGAGACACATTGGCCAGTCTGAGAGATAGCCACATGATGTTAGGAGAATATCCTCACTACATGTTAGAAATGATCAATCTTGCAATAATTGACGCACCATTGGCCTACAATGTCCTACTAGGCAGGCCGGCATTACAAAAGTTTGGAGAAATTCCATCTACCATTCATGATATGATAAATTTCCCTACCCCAACTGGAATAGACATAGTTCGGGCTAGAGCATCGTGGCCTAAAGAATGCAAACAGGTGGAAAAACCAAAACCGGTAGAGGGTGCCAAAGGTGATCCAGCAATGGAACTAATTAATAGTCCAGAACAAAAAGTCATTATTAATAAAAACGTCACTGAACGACCAGTGACCATTGGCTCACAACTCCCATCACAGACAAAAAGTAAACTTATTACTTTACTAGAATCAAACGTAGATGTATTTGTATGGCATACATCAGACATGACTGGTGTCCCAAGAGATCTAGTTGAACACGCCCTAAACGCGAATCCCAATATTGTACCAATCCGACAGAAAAAGTGGGGCATGGCCCTGGATAGAAGTAAATCTGCATACGACCAAGTAAACAAAATGGTCGAAGTAGGGATTGTTAGAGAGGTAAAATATCATAATTGGATCGCTAATCTAGTCATGGTAAAGAAAGGAGATGGATCTTGGAGATTATGTGTTGATTTCAAAGACATCAACAAAGCTTGTCCAAAGGATAACTATCCTTTACCAGAAATGGATTGGAAAGTGGAATCCTTAGATGGATTTAGACTAAAATTCTTTCTAGACGTATACAAAGGTTATCACCAAATTTCCATGAAAGAAAGTGATGAAGACAAAACAGCTTTTCATACAAACCAAGTTATATTTTGTTTTCAAAATATGCCATTTGTATTGAAAAATGTTAGGGCAACCTTTAAACATCTAATAAATAAAGCTTTTAAAAACAAGTGGGAAGGAACATAGAAGCCTATGTGGATGACATAGTCATCAGAAGTAACTCTGAAGACATCATGTTAGCTGACATCATGGAAACTTTCCAAATATTACATAGCATAAACATGAAACTTAATCCATCCAAATGCAGTTTTGGTATGGAAGAAGGAAAGTTCTTAGGACATGTTTTTACACCCAGAGGGATCAACACTAATCCAAAGAAAGTTCAAGCAGTCATTGACATCTCCTACCACCAAAAAGCAAGTCCAGAGCCTAAATGGCAAGCTGTCAGCAGTTAGTCGTTTCTTGTCTAAGGTTGCAGATCGATCCCTTCCTTTCTTTAACACCTAAAGGGATGCATTCGGAAAAGGGACTTCTCATGGTCTGAAGAAGCAGAAGTGGCATTTCAGGAAATGAAGAAATTTATGGTCAATCTCCCAACACTCATGGCTCCAATAGCCATGGAGACACTAACTATATACTTGGTTGCTTCCAAAGAATATGTTAGAGCAGTTTTAGTGGCCCAAAGGGGGGCTTCATAAATGCCGATCTATTCCATCAATTGGGCATAGAAGGGCCCAGAGGTCAATTATCCATGTTTAGAAAAATTAGCACCCTCCTTGGTTCATGCATCTAGACGCTTGAGAAGGTATTTCCAAGGACATCCTATCCAAGGGCTAACAGATAAACCGATCAAACAAGTATTGAGAAAACCGAAAGTGTCACAACGATTAGCAAAATGGGCAATCGAACTTGGAGAGCATGAAATTTCTTTCCAACCTCGAAAATCGATGAAAGTACAGATCTTGGTAGACTTCTTGGTTGAAATCGAAGGAATGGAAGACACAAAGGAGCCATTACTGAGAGACAGTCCTCCGTGGACCCTCTTCACAGATGGCGCTTCCAGCCCAGAAGGATCTGGAGCTGGCCTAATACTCATAGATCCATGTAAAAATGAGTATACCTACGCACTTAAGTTTGACTTCCCGACAACCAACAATGAAACAGAATATGAGGCCCTCTTATCTAGGCTAAGAATAGCCAGAAAGATGGGAGTCCAAAGTGTAGAAGTCTTTGTGGATTCCCAGTTGGTGGCCAACGATATCAATGGTAGTTTCGAGGAAAACCAATATTACATGCAACAATACTTGGAAGAGACCAGAATGGTCATTTCAGAATTCTCAAAATTTACCATAGAACGAGTACCAAGAAATCGTAATAAAATAGCACATACATTGAGCAAGCTCGCAGCATCGTCCTTCGCCCACCTTAAGAAGGAGTTATTAGTAGAAGTCCTAACTGAGAAATCTATAGTTCCAACAAAGGAAGTGGTCACAATAAAGGAAAAATATTGTTGGATGAATCCAATAACAAACTTTCTTCAAAATGGCCAACTCCCAGAAGATAATCAGTTAGCCAGAAAGGTCAGAATGAAGGCACCAATGTACCTCCTCATAGACAACTACCTATTCAGAAAGTCGTTTTTGGGTCCACATCTAAGATGTTTTGGCCCAACGCAAGCAAAGGAGCTTATTAAGGATATACATGGTGGGAGTTGTGGCATTCATGCAAGCCCTCGCTTTGGCCATCCATGTATATAGATGCAAAAGAGGAAATTGAAAAATGTGCATCATGCCAAAGACATGCTTCAGTTGTAAAAATGCCAAAGCAAGATCTCATTCATGTCATTACCGCCTCGCCATTCTACAAATGGAAAATCGACATTTTCAGACCATTTCCCCCTTGAGTAGGAAATGTCAAATACGTCTTAGTAATTATGGATTATTTCACCAAATGCATAGAAGTTAAACCCCTAGCGACTATAACTGGTCCACGAATGATAAAATTTGTCTGGGAACATATAGTATGTCGATTTGGAGTCCCACATGTCCCCCTAAGTGATAATGGAAAACAATTTGCCAACAATCCATTTCAGACTTGGTGTCAGGATGTGGATATCCAACAAAGATTCACCACGGTGGCAAACCCCCAAGCTAATGGCCAAGTGGATATCATGAACAAAGAAATTGTCAAGGGAATCAAAGCCATATTGGGAAAATATGCAAAGGCATGGGTGTACGAGATCCCGGGCATCCTCTGGGCACATAAAACTTTGCCCGACAGGACTACATCTGAAACTCCTTTTAGCCTTGTCTATGGCACCGAAGCAGTCATCCCACTTGAACTTACGATCCCTAGTCACCGAATCCTTCACTTCAATCCAGAGCTAAATGAGGAAGCCCTAAGAGGAAATTTGAACATTATTGAAGAATGAAAAGAAATATATCTCATCCGACAAGCAGAAATCCATAGACAGATGGCCAAGTATTATAACAAAAAGGTTTGTCACACATCTTAGAGGATGGGAGATCTTGTATGGCAAAAGAATGAAGCTAGTTGGACAGAGAACTTGGGCAAATTGGTCCTACATAGGAAGGCCCATATACAGTCCTCGAAACACATGGAAATGGTTCCTACACCCTTTCTGACTTTTATGGGCAACAATTTCCCAGGACATGGAATGCCATGAACTTAAAGAGGTGTTACGTTTGATATCTCAATATAATTTCAATACTATTATAAACATTTTTAGCGCTTCTACACGCTCTCTACCCTCCAGGCTACACCCGACATGAGGGACTTGGTACCAACATATGACAACACTCTTAAAGAGTCATACAAGACAATGTATTTCAGAATAAAAATTGATATGATCTACGTATCCAACATGGCAACGAAATTCCATGAGCCTGAATACAATATTACGCTTCATAGGACGCGGTTATAATCATATTATCAAGGGAAACAATAACTTTTATTACAAGGTTATACGACATTGTGCATGCATTAATGTGAGGAAGGTGGTGAGTTCAATTATCTCATGTTATTTGGATCCGTAATCACATGAGATTCCTTAATTGCCTTAATGATTAGCTCAACATTTCCCTCATTCTAGTCTATTATGGTAATCATTTCTTCGTTTTTCTTTGGTAAGTGGAAGCAATTGGACCATCCATATGGTTGTTAGGACTAAATGGGGTCTTAAATAAATGCAGAGACAAGAAGAGGGGTTTGGACGTCTTCTGTCTCTTCTTCATTCATTTCTTCAGCGGGTAACCAATGCACATTTGAAACCCAAGATTATAAAAAAAAAAAAAACTATAGAACATCAAATTATATATTGATCCGCGACGAGAAATATATAGATAATTACTTGAAGATGAATTACGTGTAAAGACTTAAGTGATTAGTGAACAAACAATTGCTTATGGAATATTCTAAGCTTTAGAGTCAAACATATGCAAAGATATATGTTGAAGTTAGGGTATGTTGTTAGTGAAAAGTCTTAGTTATTCCATAAACCGGGAAAGTTTATTAGACGTTTTCATGTAATGGGTAATTATATAAACTCTAGTTTATGGTTTTATGATTACTACTCTTGACGATTTATTGAGTTTGTTTTAAAAAAATCTTATTTTGTTCATCCTTATTCATCAATATGTGATTACAAGCTTTTTGTTATATAATTAATATAATCATTTAAGATATAATTCTTATATGTTTTATTGCTTATTAGTCGACCAACAATATACATCACTCTCACAAATTTTTATTGAAAACCCTCTCATCACTAAAAAGAGTAATAAAGTTTTCATTCTTGTACAAATATATGTCAATGATATTATACTAAGTTATTTGTAAAAAGTTTATTGACATGATATCTAAACAATATAATATAAACATGATATTCCTATTTTTCTTGATTTATAACTAAAAACTTGAAGGCAGTATTTTCATTAGGAGTAGCAAAAGCAGCCCAATCACTTGAATTTGGACATGTTTGGGCTTATATTTAAAGCTATTGGGAGATTGTGGACCTTATGTAATTTTGGAACCGGTCACTTGGGTTCAGTTAAAACCAATTAGTTGTTAAGAGAAATCGATTTTTCACTGTCTTATGTGAGTTCTTCAATCTTTGACTACAAAATTAATGATCCGGAAATTTGTTGTGTTAGTAATAACTTTTGTAATTTAATTTTTAAAATTCTCTCAAATTCATTAACTATAGAAACAAAAAACCCTTGTTTAACATCAATTTCGTTGTATCTCAATACGATTTGGATTGGTATTTCAAGGTTTAAAAGAAAATTGATCAAAACTCTATCCTTTCATTTAATTCTATTTCCAATTCGTTTTACAAGATTGTTTCATAATGAGTATGAATCGGTTAAACAAATTTAGTTAATTATTATCTATCATTATAATTATAATCTTTAATATATCATAAAAGATGGGCCTTAAATGCCACATGGCGAAGCCTTGAATGAGTTATCTTCTTTGATTTCAGCCGTTAGATCAGATTAATGATTTCATCAAAATCTATTTCTATTTTACACTCTCTTACAATACATAATTACATTTCTTTTTCATTTACATCTCCACTGAAATAAAAAAACATAAGTTTATTTTACTTATAAATCGTTCAATTTAGACTATGATTACCATATTGTTATTCTAAATTCTTCTCATAAAAATATCAAAACATGTATATAAACTTAAAAGTATATGTATATTATTTTAACTATAAGCAAACTTAAAATCTATATAAACAAAAATTTACGAATCAAACTTTATATTTATCCGCGCTATCGTGTGACAATAATCTAGTTATATATACACTAAATTTTCAAAATAAACTTTCTAATAAACAGTAGATTTTAAATTTAATATCTAAAACTTTTTGGATAAACTAATCTTAAAAATACATTGTCAAAGTGGTTAGTAAACTTTTTCCTCAAGTTAGACGTCAAAATTTCAACACTACTTCTAATCATTTTGATTTTTTTTTCATATTCTTCCTAAGTCCTTTAACCTTTTTTACTCTAATCTTTAACTATTATTATTTTAAAATTTAACCCTTTAAATATTATGCTTCTGATTTCTATCTAATGTGTTTCTTTGTTACTTTGTCTTTAACCTTTAACTTTATCAGTAGCATACTTTTATTCAAGTTCAAATCTTACATGTTGTATTTTCTTTTTCTTTTTTGAGTTAATTACATGGGTCGTCCCTATGGTTTGCACTATTTGCACCGCTTGTCCCTATAACTTTTTTAATACACCACTCGTCCCTAAGTTTGAATTTTGTTGCCTGGAGAGTTGTCACACCCCGCTAAAGCGAAACACGGGATGTGAAGAGCGAGAATATTCGATACACAAGTTCATAGATAATCACCAAGTTATATTAAACAAAACATAACTTCAAGGTTTACATAGTAGTTTAAGACATCGTTTACATATCCAAATACAATAATAAGGTGTTCATAACCAAACCACCCGAACCCTTCCCATTCTTGAAGTCGTCAACCAAAAGCATACAAGCATCCTCCCCAAAGCTTACTCGTTTCCTGAAAATACGAGTCAAGTGTTAACTACGGGAGACGTAGTTAGTGAGCTACAAAGTTTAAGTAAAAGCATTCAAGTATTCGACGCACATAACAATGGCGTAAAGTATAGTATTCAAATAGTTGTCGCATAACCATGCGTAAAGTATGAGTTTTCATGTTTGTAGGCATTGACCACATAGCGCGACTATGTGACAATCTTAAGTATTGCCCAATGATCGTTGCTAAGCCTATGGCCTACCCACTAGAATTACGCACCATCTGTTGTGAGCGTTGTGGTGAGGGTCAATCTACCCTAATAGCGCTATCCATAAATTCTATCGGTCCTCTTCCAGAGATTAATAGCAACTGTTGTGTAGGAGTGTATGGGAATTGTAGTGGTATCTCACGTCCATGTTGTACAACGTCCGCAACATGACGAACGATGTTTAGTCATTGGCAATTTAGTGTTTGTATCCTCAGGATAGTTGGCAAAACCATCAACAATGCTGGCAAAATAGTGTTTGTATCCTCAGCGTTGTTGGAAAAACCATCAACAATGCTGGCAAAAATAATATTCGTAAAAGCATTTATGTAACAAGCGTTTCGTTAAGCGTTCAAAGTTTTTTTCAGCTCAAATGTAGTGCTTAAGCCTAAGACTCGCATTTCACCCCAAAAATGTGTTTAAAAGCATGTAAAAGAAGGGGTTTGTAACTCACTGTTTGCGAAGATTCTAACGCGTGCTCAGAATGTGCTCGGAATGTGCTCGGAATGTGCTCGGAGGGTGCTCGGAATCACCGGAAACCTAGTATAAACCAAGTTTTCGTGTAAGTATTATTACTTGTTAACTTTCATACTCGTTAGTCAACGATTTGTTTATTGTTAAAGTGTTATGATTATGTCCAGTGAAATTTGGGCAGCGCTTCCGCGCTATAAAATTTCTATCCAAAATTTCTATCCACTTTCCCGCTTAATACGACACATAAAATGACATTATATAACGATATGACAAATTAGTTATTTAAATACTTCAACTTATCATTTGAGTTTCAAAACTTATAATCTGTGAGAATATGTTATTGACTGTGAAAGATATATGTTCCTCGATTTCTCCGTTAATATGTTAAAAATACGAGTTTTGTGCACAGCGACATTTAGCCAGCGGCTGAAATAATTCACCCGCCGGCTGAATTATTTCATCCGTCGGCTGGATGGTCGTGACAACTTTTCTTGTTTTGCCATTTTCGCGATTTTAAGCGTTTTTAAGCTAGATTTCGACATGCAACTGATAAATCATGATGAGTACTTATATATATATATGTTCAAATCTCAGTTCTTTTAGATTTTTAGTCACAAATTTACATATTTAAGTAAAAATCCGTTTTTGTATATAAACCGTTATAAAACTTCATAAAAACATGTTTTTGAGTGATGGATCGTACATGCAAGTAAATATCCATGTATAAGTAGTGAAGAAAAAGTATTTTTACCCAAAGAAAGTGTATGGATGATGATCTAGAGTAGCTAGGAGGTGTTCTTGGCTTCAAATCAGTAGAAAACGTTGAATGTAACTAAGTGAATGGAAACTTCTTGCTTATCTTGATGATTAGAACAATTTTGTGGTTTGATTTGGTGTGTTTTTCTATGATTTTGAGGCTGTAAATGGAGGAGATTGAGAGGGTTTTTGAGAGTGTTTGTTATGTGTGTAAAACTAGTGAGAGAGAGTGAGATAATGAGTGTGTGTAAGTGTGATGGTGTGTGTGTTTGATGTTTGTGTGTTGAGTGTGATACAAAAATGGTCTTGGAGGTTTAATCACTGCCAATTTGGGGGGTCCTCTCGGGTTGGGACAACTGTTTTGTTTATGTTACATGCAGAAATGACTCACCAAAAAGTTGGTGGCTGGACCAGCGATATTCAGCCGCCGGCTGAGCATCTCCAACCGCCGGCTGAACCTCAGCCGATGGCTGAATGGCTGTTCCAGCTAAAATTCGTTTTAAGTTTTTGTTATCGTTAAGCATTAGTTCAGAGTTTTACGTTCGTTCTTGTTATGAACTTAGGCAAGTTCATTATGTGATTTCTTGGTATTAGAGTTCAACTATTGATTTGATTCCGATACCGATTCCGATTCCGTTTCCGAGACACACACGTTTAATGTTTGAGTAACGTAAACCTATGTTAAAAGTTTTTTGTATGAGTTACATCGAGCTTAGCTTAAAGAGTTATGCTTACGTAACCACGTAACACATAAGTTAGTTATAGCAAGTATCAAATATACGTATCGAGGTTATAAGTTAGCGTACTCGACCTGAGTTTTGACGGTTGTCACATTCTCCCCACGTTGAAAGAATTTCGTCCCAAAATTTCAACTTGTAGTATTCGTTGTGGGAGAAGTGAAGAGATGAGGATACTTATGCATCATTTGATCCTCTCGTTCCCAGGTATATTCGGAGCCACGTTTAGCGTTCCAACGTACCCTTACTATAGGGATTCGACTATTTCTCAGTTTCTTAGTTTCGCGATTCATGATTTCAATCGGTTCTTCGACAAATTGAAGCTTTTCGTCTGGTTGTACTTCTTCTAAAGGTGTGATAAGTGTTTCGTCCGATATCGACACATGAAAAGTGTTATGTATGTTACCGAGTTCTTGTGGTAGTTCCAAACGATACGCAACTGGACCTACCCTTTCGAGTATCTCAAACGGTCCTACATATCTTGGACTAAG